>JABFER010000019.1:0-199301 GCA_013618295.1 Fusarium armeniacum | reverse complement strand
CCTGTCCTGTCCTGTCCTGTCATATCCTGACCTAAGGTTATCGATATTATAGGATTGATCTTTGAGGTATCCGTAGTAGACATGGATCATGACTGGCAGCAACACAGTTCAACGGTAATTGTTGAGGTGCTAACCACCCATTGCAACTATTATCATCAAGGCCTGAGGGATTGATTGATTGATGGATTGATAGTTCAGTCATGATTTACCGACTTTTCTGAGTCGAACATCTATTTCGGTCTTTCTTTCTTTCTTTCCCCTTTGTGACATGACACCTTTAACTTTACCTGCTCCTACCTACTCCATTCCCAGATACCGCTCCTCAGAGGCAAATCGCATCGCAGTGTATCCCTGCTGCCGAACTGGAATCGGTATCCCTTTTTGAACAGATAGGTACTTGCGCATCGTTTCATCGTGCTTCAACGTTTACCTTTTCCCATCATAACTCATACATTCTATCCTGCTTGCGCAGGCAGATCTGCGTTTTCTTATCTCGTCAACCTACACTCGATATCCTCATCAAAGAACCCCCCATGTCATCCTCGTGTCCATAAGTGGGATCGCTGCCGGACGAAATCACCAGGGGCATCTTCAATTCGGGTTCAACTCCATCTGGACTCTTCTGCCTTTGGGGCCTAGAAAACCGAAATAGCTGCCTGCTACAGGACAGCGCAGTCAAAACCCAATTCGGGTTATCGATCCTTATTGTTGTCGGCTTCTTGCTGCCTTTTCTCCCCGTTCCTTTCATTTCTCTTCTCAACCAACAACAACACGAAATATACATCTCGACATCATATTGCCGACGATATTTCCCTCGCCTCCAAAACGACCGACATCGATCAATATCGAGACTTCACCTGCTCTGCTCTATTTGGATCAGTCACCGTATTTTCGGAACGCTGTCAACCGCTACAACCATAGCATACAGTGCAGACCATACCCCTTGCTCCGCCCTTCAGTCTCCAGTCTCCGCTCGCTGTAAATCACTGTCGGGGCCCCATCTCCCCCGTCCCGTAAAGTTCAGTTCAATCCAGTTCAGGTTCAGTAGGTTCCAGGTGGACTTTTTTTTGACTGCCTAACACTAACCTACCTGTACCTGCATCTGTGATCGAACGAACAACCGAAACCCATCACATATCAGTTGCTGTAATGCCCAGCAAACCGGCAAAAGCAACCATGTCGAGCTCCAACTCTCCCGCCTCGCAATCCTCCAACAATTATGTCGAGCAGACCGTCTCGGTCTTGAGCTCGGTTGCCAGCTACATGCGTCTGCCCGCGTTGGCTTCAACGGTACGTACTCCCAAACTGCTTTGCTCGGTCTACGCTGCATACTACAAAGGCAGAGGCCAAGACCACACACACAGTTCAGAACGCTGACATCAATGCGCATCTTCACAGGGTATCGCAGCCGTCCTCACTTCGTTACTATACTTTAAGCAAAAGTCCGTATACCACTCCTCTCTATCTCCATCTTCCTCTCCCTTCTCCCTGCCTCCTTTCCATCGCTACTCGACCGACCCGCATCATCATCTTGCCGAGACCCGCGCTAACCACCTGCATTAGGGCTCTCATTTACCCGAGTAATATTCCTGCAAATTCTCGCTCAGACGTCCCCAAGCCTTCCGACTTTGGCATCTCAAATTTCGAAGAACTCTACATACCGACCGACGATGGCGAGAAGCTCTCAGCTTTCTACATCCGTGGCCCTCGCGGCCACAAGAACTCAAACATCACCATTCTGATGTTCCATGGCAATGCTGGCAACATTGGCCATCGGTTACCCATCGCTCGCATGATCATAAACTACATTGGCTGTAATGTCTTCATGCTCGAGTATAGAGGTTACGGTTCTTCGACCGGTCAGCCTGACGAGTCGGGTCTAAATATTGACGCTCAGACTGGTCTTAACTACCTCCGGCAGCGGGCCGAGACACGCGACCACAAGCTTATGGTTTACGGGCAGAGTCTGGGTGGCGCCGTTGCCATCAAGCTTGTTTCCAAGAACCAGGAAGCGGGTGATATTGCTGGTCTAATCCTCGAGAACACATTTCTCTCCATCAGGAAGCTCATCCCTTCCGTCGTGCCCCCCGCCAAATACCTTACCCTGCTGTGCCACCAAGTCTGGCCCAGTGAGTCGGTTTTACCCAACATCACAAAGGTGCCTACGCTCTTCATCAGTGGCTTGCAGGATGAGATCGTCCCGTAAGTTATTACCTTTTCTACATCATTCGTTCACTTTATTCCTACCCTCGATCATATGATGATTAAATTTGTCACCCACAAAAGTTGAAGTACCCCTGTGGTCTTGTACCCTTGTTGGTCTTGATATGAAAGCAAATATTCCCTGATGATCTACCATACATCCTCTTGTTTTTTGTCTCCTCCACGATCAGCGCAGTGCGACACGATAGCAAGAAGCTAATGCTTTACAGACCAAAACATATGAAACAGTTGTACGAGATTTCCGCAGCACCCACCAAGCGGTGGAAGCCCCTCCCTGCTGGCGACCATAACTCTAGCGTCCTCGAAGAAGGCTACTTTGAAGCCATGTCAGACTTCATTGCCGAAGTGACGGGTGACCAAGAGAAAGAAAAGACACGTTCGTAGAGAGTAACACCGTTCCCTGATATTTCATTCCAGATACACATGGCCAGCCTAAGTGAAAAGAAAGAAAAGGAGGAAAGCATACGGACAGCATCCAGCATAGCACTCATGATTGAACGATACCTGCTTTTTCTGTATTAACGCACACCTCTTTGCATCTACATACTTTTTTCTTCAAAAGTAAATATAATACGTACACGCTCGTCCTTTGGCGATCATTATTCTTGGGCCCAGCTCCTCACTGGAAATGTATTGAAAACTTGGAAATAATGACACATTCATTGATGGGCCGAAATTAGCTTCTGTCTACCCGTGTGTGAGTGTGTGGTGTTGGTGGAGATGCCGTCCCATGTGATACCTCCATCAACCTGCAAAAGTGCCCTCGCGTGATGCGAAGAAAAAAAATATTATAGTTGGTGTTGCATCTATGTCTTACATGCAAGTTTAATTGAGATGGCCTCATTTCCACCACGTTCAACGCTTTATTCAACCTGTCATTGGATGGTCCCAACTCGAATATGCAAGACATTGGAGGGTCTGAACACCCACGTTTTCGAATGACGGGAACGACCCTTACTTAGACCGGCTAATCCATGTTTGTAATGCTTAGTTTTGGGTCATTATGATCCTTTGTCAATTCGAGTGAGATATCTGTATGTACTACACGGCAGACTAGCTATGTTGTTGTGAGACTCGACATCACCAAGTCGCAGTCAGGGGGTCAGGTCACTCCCTTCTAGCATTCAACATCTCCATCAAGGGCAGCCCACACCTTTCCCGCCTCCGCCTGTGGTTTCTTCTTCTTGAGTCCAAGAAGCAGTCTGCGCCCAGGCTTAGCTTCTTCAGTCGCGGATGATGATCCCGGCTTAGACGCCGCGCGTCCAGCCACAGCACTCCATCCCCCAGCGCCAGCTCGGCGTGGCACCTCGCGACGGGTGATGGCGCCGTTGACATCTGAATGGCAGAGCAGCACGTTCTCAGCGAGCTTCTCGCGGCGAATTGTTTGCTCGATGCGGGGCTTGAGGATTTCGAGGCTCTTTTCTAAAGGAGCAGGCGTGAGAAACGCCGAGTATGAGACTGTAGCCTTGATGAGAACTTCCTCGTTGAGGAAATCAACCTTGAATGAGAATCCTTGTAGTGATGAGAGATCCGCCGTAAGGGCAGTATTGACATCATCGTTCGTCAACCCGAAACGGGGTTCGGTAAGTACTAGTGCGTTGAATGGCTCTGTCTCCAGCACTGGCGGACTAGGTGGTCGAATTGCTGCTGCGGCTGCAGCTTCAGCAGCTTGTGTGGCTCGAATTTTGACACACTGGGAGAGTGTCTTTGGCGGCGCCGAGACGAACTTGTCTGTTTTCCAAACAAGCACGGATCGATGGATGTCGTGGTCCTCGCTCTTGCTTTCGAAGCCAAAATCCTCAGCAAGAAGATGAAGAAACTGGCGCGAAATGTTCTTCATAGGCTCGTACCTCAGGCGAACCTCATCCTTGTTAGCTGCGAAGACTCGGTACTGGCTCTCTTGCTCGTCACCCCATTTGGGGAACTGCTTGTACAGCTTGAGAGTGTCGTCTGAGAACGGGACGTGGTCGTTGGTATGCGTAGCAGGGTCGATGTTGAGGGCCGCAGCAAGGCGGCGATTACGATCGAGGCGTTCGCATTCCTCGTCACAGCGAACTTCCGGACGATTTGGGGTTGGGTTGCTGGTGCTAGCCAGACATTTAAACTCTCTCTTGTGGTTGCCGCAAGGACATTTGACTGTCATTTTTACCTGACAGGCTGTGGACTCGTTGCAAGCTAATCAAGTGTTAGTCGGTCTGCTTGAAACTCGGTAGATATTGACTTACCAGTCTGACCATGGCAGACACTCTGGCATGGGTGGCCGCAGAGAGGCTTTGGCTTTCCGCAGAGCTGTTCACAGCCAGCCAGCGCATCTCCACACTCCCCAGGACGGTGGCATAGTTTCTTGCATGTGTGAAGACCGCAAGACAACTTCTGCCCACATACCTTGCTGCAGTGTACTTGCTGGAGGTGACACGGCTTGTTGTGGAATGTGGTCTTCCCACAAATACACAGTCGTGTTGTTAGGTATGTACATGGAGGGCAATTCACATCGTCAGGATGACATTGATGAGCAACAGGAGGATGGCCACAGCCTGGCTGACGTTGGCACTGACTCGTGCAAGATGGTTGACGAGTACCACAAGGTTGTGGTGGGTGAAGAACCGTTTTGCCACAGTTGCAGCTAATCTCCTCCCAGATAGCCTCGGGGCAGCTTGCACAAGCTCCACGATGGCAAAGCTGTTCGCAATTATGAGAGCCGCACTTCAGTGGTCGGCCACAAGTGTTCAGGCAGATATGTTCAGCCTCGACTGGGAGCGAGTCGGGACCAATGCGCTGCTTCTTCTGCTGGGCAATCCGCTGGACAGCCTTCTTCTCACCCGGGCAGCAATGCTCGCCACAACGATGTCTTCCACAGTTCCTGTTTGCCTGGCAGATCTTGAAGCACAAAGGCTTTTGAACTTCTGCGCCGTGACACATCGTCTCAGATGTGACTCGGCCACAGCGGCAATCAACTTCCATGACGTCGGTGCAAGGGTCACAGTCCCCAGTATGACAGAGTGACTGGCAGAGATGGCCGCAGTCTAATTTCTTCTCGCACTTCCTCTCGCAATGAGGAATGGGGTCGCTGCAGGACTTTCGAGAGTCACTCATAAGCTCCTTTAGTGGCGTCTTTCCGCAGGGACACTGAGTGACAACATCTGGAGAAAAGGGACAATGAGCCGGCAGCTCATCTTGTGGGTGGCAAGGTAGCTGACAACGATGGTTTTTGCAATCATACGTTCTCCCGCAAGCATTCTCGCAGCTGAACGAGCCCTCAAACCAAGAGTCGTTAGCATCATCGTATGAATCACACAGGTCATCCTGCTTGGAGCATTGCATCTCCTTCTCAACTCGTCCACAGTAGCATTTCGCCTGTACTGTTGCTTCGCAAGTACCGCACACGCCTGGATGGCATATCTGAGTACATTCGTGCTGTGAGCATGGAAGCAGATCACCACATAACTCTCGACAGCTCCATCCGTTGTAGTAATCGGTGTCTCTACAGTTCTTTCGCTGAGAGTGCTTTCCACAATAGCACGGCTCAGGTGGGCTGAGCACGGTGCAAGGTGGGCAGGGCCCAGGGTGGCACTGGAGAGTGCATGGATGAGAGCATGTCGATCTAGATTTGGAACAGGTCTGTCCACAGGAGTGAGGGGGCAGGAGACTATTCCGACTGATTTGGGTTTCTTTGCCACACCAGCATGAACTATTACCTGGCTCATCGGTCAAAGTTGAATTACATCCAGGACAACGCCATGACTTGTCGCCGCTCTCCTCATTGACCTTCATAGAAGTATCCCACCATTGGTGGGCACATTCCAGATGGACAACGGTCCAGCAGGTGGTACAAGACCAAACTTCGGTTTTGCGGGTGACCTCCTCGGTACAAATTCGACATTCATAGTTCCAATTGGCGATGTCTTCCTGAATTCGTTGCCAAAGTTCGGAGGCAGTAGACTTGGGGACCTCTTGACGAGGTTTGTCTTGCTTCCGATTCCTTGTGCGGTTTCCTCTCGAACGAGGCTGGGCTGCAGACTGAGATTCACCTGCACTTGAGGATTGTTGGCCATTACTATTGTAGTTAGTCTCCGGCGTGTGTTCTATCTTGGATCAAGTAGACTGCTTACCCTCTTTGAGGCGCTGGCTGTCCGGGAATAAATTCTGGGGCATTAGCACGCAATGATTCATCCTGGTCAGCTGCGTGTGGTGATTGCTCGTTAGTCGTTAATCGGCCACCAAATTGTCGTCGAGGTCCCATTGTAAATACGCCTCTACCCTGCTCTGCTGAGCCTTGGGCAGCACCGCGGTTGCCTCTTCTGTTTCGTCTGTTTCTGGAGTTTCCTAAGCTTTCAGGCGCGCTGGGAGCTGCTGGCTCTGTCGGGGCGGTGGCAGGTGCTGTGGCAGATTCTGCCTGGGAGGTATTCCCACGACCTCCAGGCCCTTGTGCTGAACCAGCTTGTCGTTGACCACGACTACGTCCTCCTCTCCCTCTACGGCGTCCTCCACGTGAGCCTCCTCGAGATCCTGAAGCTGATTCTTGACCCTCATTCTGACGTCGGTTCTGGGTCTCAGATTGTGCCTGGTTAGAGGCACGGCTGGGTTCCTGTTCAGCCATGATAGCACAAGATGAGGCAGTTAGACTAGGTCCTGTTGATGATAAAATGATTGCGCTGTGTAAAATATAGCGTCTTTAAACTGAAAAGTAGAGATTATGGGAAACGATCGTGTGGCAAGGTTCTGTGAAAGCAATGAGGCGCTTAGTCAAACAGGAACCAAAGCAAACAGTCCTGCTGCAGACGCAACCGTGTGAGGTAAAATAATGAGGAAGCAGAGCTCTCAAAGGAACTGGAGAGAGGAATCTGATCATATATGAGGAGCGTTTGGCAACAAATTCTTGAGAGGCGTTGAATCGGTGGAGCCCTGTCGCTTTCCGTGTGGCAAAGCCGACCATGACAAACGAGCATTGGCCAGAGTGATAAGTCAGTCACAATGAGTCACCAACCCTCTTTTGGATATTGCAATTTTGCATCTTCAACCTCAGTGGCCAGAAAACTTATCTATTTCAAAACGCATTACTTAGCGAAAGTTAAAGAGTCATTAGCAATCATTCTTCTTAAACATTTTCGGTTTCTGCCTAGAGTTCCCTTACCTACCTAGATATCGTGATTGTGGCTGGGCGATGTGAACAGCCACACGACAAGTGAACAAGGACAACAGACAGAAAAAGTGTATACAATGATGACATTATATGTAAAGACTATCTTTCCATCACAATGACTATGTCCGTTTATGCTAATATGAGCTCGCCACATATATTCTGCTTCCCAATCTAACTTCTCATATGCAGCTAGATGTAGGGTAGCTCCATTAGTGATGGTAATGCTATCTAGTGAGTTGTGTTTGGTAACACTATGGATTTACAGATGACAATAGTATCGTTGGTGATGAGGAATCAAACAAGCATTTTAAGGGAATCTTATTCTCGTCATCCTATTCAATAGTTGCCACGAAACGAAGTCATCCTGAAGGCTGAAAGGATCCAACCAGTCCTGCCAGTGAACGACAACGCACGGGAGAAGCTTAAGGCATCAAGAGAATGCCTCTGGATTTTTAGACGCAAAAACGAGAAGCCTGAAAATATAGTCCTGAACAAAATGACCGATGTTGCTAATCTCGTCTCTTGTGTCCTCTGCAGTCGAATTTTCTGCCTTTGAGCAGGGAGTTTATAGCTCTATAGCATTGACCAATCAGATGTAATAGAGTCAACCTAGGGGAAGTCATCGACCTGCGACATCATGAAAGATAACTACCTACCTACGGATACCTCTTCAAGCGGTACATGAGACGGCACCCAGAAAGAAAAAGGTCCCATAGCCTCATAAAAGCTTTTCAGCTAATAAACATATTCTGTGACAAACGTTTACATGGTGGGCGGCTCACCTCGGATCTGACAGCCTGGTGAGTCTCTCCACGGCCGAGACCTAAGCGGAAGCGGCTCCTCGTTAGTTATATTAGTCTACCCGCCCAGGCGGCTATAGAACAAGACCGAGGGATGAATGGAACGAATGCCATGGATCTCGGCACAAGGGGCACAAGGCTGATCACGTAACGTCCCATGGTAGAAGAGATCCCGACCCATCCTTTATCGGGAGCGACCGGGATATCTTACCGGTTGCAGAACCATCCACCGCCAGGCCCGTCGTCACGAAAGTTGCACCCAGCAAAAGAAACAAAAGACCCCGGGTAGTCTGAGTGTTTCATTGGAACTTTGATAGCCGTACCTTTTATTTCTAGCTATTGTTTAACTGAGGGATGTCTTGTGAAAGTTATTCCTATAAGGAGAAACCTTTTGGAGCAGGGCTTCTTTTCATTGATCCCGTGGCGTCCAACCTTCGACCAGATGGAATGGGGCTGAACTAACTAACACAAGAATTGGATAGGAACAGAAGACGAATAGCACCTTTGAGCCCCCAATATCTGTCTGGGGTAAGGATGCCCCGTGCTACAGAAGATGGAGAAAAGCTCGGCATGGTCTCCAATCCCCCACAAGCCTCCGGGACGGCATCTCACGAGCTTCACAACGAGTGAGGAGCTAGGTACAGCAGTAGCGCGGCATCGTTCTGTCTTCAGTACACGCCCCTTCAACGATGGATGCATGCTTATTTCAGACGGACAACCTCCGAATGACCCCATGCTTCAGCTCTACTTTCAATTCCAAAACATCGGTGAGTTGCAGGTAACGGCTTCACTATCGCTGTCGTTTCAACGCCGCAAGCGTATTTTTGATATTACACCGACGTTGATTTCAAGCAAGGAAAAGTAGAAACATACTGCAAAATGTATACAGTGTTCTTATATTCGGGGTTAGGAGTTTATCATGGTAACACAACGGGGATGGTTGAGTGAGGTAGCAACCAAAGATAAGTTCGCACGTGACCTCAACACTGGAAATTTCCTGTTCGGCGCGGCCAATTCGATTGCGAGAACAGGAACCGCATCACCTCAACCCAACGAAAGGTCGCTCCCATATCCGATAAACACGGCATCTCTCAGAAAACAATTCAAAATGGCTGCTCTTATCAAGGCTGCGAATGCCAAGATCCGGTCTAACCCGGTATCTGACTACATTTGCTCGACCCGTACGTCCCTCAACGTCCTGTCATGCTTTTTGCATGAGCTCCGATTCGTCTCCGAGAGCGCAATTTTGTGATATCGCATTTCAACACCCAATCCTACGGCTGCAATACATTCAGAAGCATGTTTTTTCATGGAATGCATGTACAGAAGCTTGCTGGTCTTTTGTGATATGTCAATTGGGTTGCGGGTGGTTTTGTTTGTCTATGCGCTCAATGCTTCAAGAACGCGGCAGCTTCGGGGTATTTCATGTACAAAGATGCTGACTGACTATTTCATATAGACTTCTGGGGTCCCGTCTCCAACTTTGGTATCCCTCTGGCTGCCATCATGGACACACAGAAGAGCCCTGAGTTGTACGAAACCCCTACCTAATTCGCCTGCTAGATTCACAGCTAACTTCTCTTTGTTAGGATCTCGGGACAGATGACCGGTGCTCTCATCATCTATGCCGGTACCTTTATGCGATACTCCCTCGCTGTTACCCCCAGAAACTACCTTCTCTTCGCCTGCCACTTCGTCAACGCTGGTGCCCAGCTCACCCAAGGCTACCGATATCTGAACTACCACTACTGGAGTGGAAAGGAGAACATGCCCAAGGAGCAGCTGGTGCAAGCGGCTGAGGCTGCCAAGGGCAAGGTAGAGAAGGCTACGGAGAAGGTTCAGAACGCTGTCAGTAAATAAAGAGGATGCTATACAGACGATCACTGGGCGGATCGGTATATCGGGCTGTAAGCCGTCCAGATAATGGGAGCGCCCCCGGGTTGGGGTTCGGGATTCGGAGAGTGTCATCAGTACACAACTACCGCACAACGACTTTGTACCTTTACAAGAATTTGTTCCCTCAATCGACTAGAATCGCACTCTGAACAGGGGTATCCGTAGTACTTGTGCACGGAAGAGGTGCTAGGAGGATCGAAATTGGAGACCCTAGATCAGTCAAAATGGTTAAAGCAAAGACACTATCATGTCTCCCAGTGCCACATCACAAAGTTATGAGCGAGTGGTAGTTGAGGTAATGCCCTCTCCCCCTGCAAAACGGAGAATAAATGAGGTTCCCCGGAGACGCCCCCGGGACGCTCCCGAGATGCCTAAGTTGTGGTTGGAGCAACAACCGACATCAGATGAATAGCCTTTGATTAACTAAGCTACCTACCTACTTCTTCGCCGTAGGCTCTTTCACTGTGCTTATAAGTGGAAATACCTGACCATACTGCGTGTTCAGTTGGACTATCGTATCCGGTTTGTAGACGGAACATGCAGCGAACCCTAGACACTTCTGAACACTATAGGCACGTAGCTACTCGCCGGTGTCTTTGGCATGGGCAAGGTAGATATCTAAGAAGGGTGTGGAGCCACCCAAGACCCGAATCTTGCATACGAAGACCCGAGTCTTCTCGTGCCTGTGCCTGGCCTTCCCTCATCGGGACCACAACGTGACGAAATAAGGTCCTGGTGAAGGAGAGACTAGGGACGACTAGCTGACGATGATCAGCAAATCCAAGGTCAGGACGTATGCCCCAGCCCTTGCCTGGACAGAATTGGTAATGTTCTGGTCGGATTCTGCCCGTAAACGTGGAGATGGATGTTTATTTCCCATCAAGAACCCTGGCGTATATGAACCATCGGAGACACGCCATTATTACCAAACCATTACCGAACCCGCGTGTTGCCTTTTGTAGCCGCTTTTCGGTTATATAATTAATCACTTCAAGTTCTCTTGTAGATGTTGCATGGTTTTCAGCTTGCAGCCCCATGGTGAGCCGGCCCAGAAGGGTACAGGATTCGGATAAGTTCTGTTACGGAGGCTGTTACTGAGGGGTTGCTCAGCGAAAGTGGTGAATGCTCTATTAAGATCATGTTGACTGAACCAAGTCACAGACCCACATTGCTGTCATATCACACTGCTCGTAGAATATCCAACTGTGCTGATGCTCAATTCATAGTCTGTAGTGTTAGAGAATAGCCTGCTGTCACGGGCTCAACATTAACTCTAATTGCCTTTTTGTATCAATTATGTATTTGTGTGTGGAAACATGTGCTTCAAACATTTCCAGCCGGCTGAATTCATAGATGCACGCGGTGCAAAGATGAATCAACTTCGAACCAAGCTATGCCTTCCTATTCGGTTTTTTTCAGCCCTACCTCAATCCGTGTTTTCGACTTGGTCTCGACCTTGTTCAATTGTTGTAATATATTAAACCAGTCGGAGGGGTACACCGAAGGCCGAGGTCGGACCTAGTTCGCTTTCTGATGAATAGCCTAGGAACTGCAACATGTTGTTGTCTGGGCCCAGGTCCCAGGAACAGAGCCTGTCAGTTTGACAAGAAGAGAAGTATAAGTCGTTTTCATCGACAGTGGAGGCTTTTCAGCCTGTAACTAACTGGTGTCACGTAATGGCAAAGTCACAGAAGCAACATGTTGTGATATGCGGTCAAATGCGCACCAATAAAAGCGACGTTTTGGTCAACGAAGCAATGCGCCGGTCTTCATCCTCCGAGCGTATACATAGTTAGGCAGGTCATGCCGCGGGCCAAGTCCTGGTTAGCTGGGATGGTGTGGGTATTTGCTGGTTCGATCTGAAATAAATTAGGTGCCGGTCTTTGACCTCCGTGGGGGTAGAATGCAGTCACTCATGAGAAAGCGCCTGATAAAGGCGGGACGCCGACCTCGCGAAGCAAGCAATCAAAAGAAGCGCTTTGATGTTTGTGTTTTAGAGCACAGAGTACGTACGAGGATATGTAAAACATTGGGGCAAGTGATCGTCGTTCTTGGTGAATAGACATGCTTATTTCTTCTCTCAGGCTTTGTATCTTGTCGCATCAGGGGACGCTGGTCGGCTGTAAGCTACTCACATTCATAGTCCATCAAATGAGAGTAGGCTCAATAGAAATGCTCGTCATGAAATCAGATACATGGGAGCAAGTCGACGATACAGCCTAAAATAAACCCATGAAAACATCGAGCGGCGGCAGCGCAAATACTTTGACACATCTGGTACGTTAATTTTACCCCACACTCGTCCACCAAGCTGGAGCTCAGAGAGCTCGAGATTCAATGAGACTGAGTTTGAACCAGGAAACGCAGCCAGGGTCCGATGAATGGTGGGGGTAAGTAAGGTAGATCCCTCGATCAAGGTGTACGGTGTCACGGTTGTCCACTGTAACACCAAGAGTTTCAACTCCAAGATACTGCAGAAGAAGGACAAACGCTGCTGCGGCTCTGTGTTGCAGTGTGTGAAAGCATTGGAGCAAGGGTCCAGGATGATCCCACCAGATTTTATTGTCGTCAAAGACACACATATCCTCGGCATTGAGGAAGGCCCAGTCTGATGTAAACGTGGATACTTTGACTGGACTTCCTTTGGTCCATTACATGGCCACCCATGGATAAGGTAGACAGATTGATTGCTCGCTACTACGCCGGCGTCAGGCGTGTGGGACAACAACTACCTCCTCAAGCCTCTAGAGGTAAAGACGCGGTGCAGGCAACCTCTAGGGGTAAAGCGTTAAAACCTCTAGAGGTAAGGTGCGCGCTGGTCGGTGTACATGGAAAGAAATGTAAAAAGCGCAATGTACCTTTAGGCCGAAAGCAAATTGGTGAGGAGGAGATTTCTTCTTTGCTGAAAAGCTGGGCATGGTCTCATACGTAACGGTGAAAGACGATCGGCGTTCCATGAAACCATTATGTGAAAGATCTATAGATAAATATCAAGATATGCTTATTAGGTACGCAGATAACTAGAGCTGATAGTAAAACTCCGAGTTCGAGCCAAAATAATACCTTCAAGTCATGGTGGGAAGTCCAGACACTATCAGAGCATCGTGATTGGTCAATCACCTGGTTAAACAAAGATGTGTCGGGGCTATGAGTTGCGTCAACTCCCTTCCACTCTGCCTCGCTGCTCGTCGCAAAAAAGACCGAGGACACTGATCAGCTTTAAAAATAATAACCCGTTCATTGTTGAAACAAAACATGTGTTTGGTAACTTTTTCAAAACAGCGGCACCTTGCCAGCCGGGGATGATAGGCGCTCTTCTGAGCATCTCACCCTGGCTTCGATGCTATAAAAAGGCATCTCGTTATGCTATCGCAGCTCTCATAACAAGAGCTAGTGTCAATTTGTGAACATATCTTGCATCAACACCCTGAAATCCCCCCATGTCATTGTGTCTTGTCCTCATTTTCTGTTTCCGGGTGAGGCGCGATGAAATCTTTGTTTGAAGCTATGCCGTGCCGATTCCCTGAACAGCATACTACCATAGGTACTACTGCTCAACCCCGTCTTCCGGGGTTCATCCCACCAGGCTGGTGTGCCATTGCCGCGATTGTTCATAGCCGCCCTTATGCTGTTGCTTCTTCTTCCATTGCTGTTGGCATCCATTTTACAATAACCGGCCCGGTCAGCAATATATTGGAACATCCATATATCCAAGGAGGATGCCTGCCAGGAGATACATAGCATCACGCCCAGCGGGAAATCAGCCGTTGCTAAACTGTGCGATATCATAGTATACACAATCCATGGGTAGCAAGAGAATCTGAGTTGACGAGGTACCGCGGCAGAGTCATTGTTTGGCCGAACCAAGTTCCACTTCTCAGTCGTTAGTTGGGAACATCCCCGAGATTCTGTCTCCTGTTCTCTGTGGTAGAAGCCCCCGCAATGGCATGGAGATACGTCCCCAAGGCCGAAGCAGATCCGTTGGAGTCATAGGCTATTTTTATTAGTGTGATACCTTGATTGTTTGTTGGAAAGTTTTGACGTGAGATCGAGTGAGTGGAAGGGTTCCGCCCGCGCCGCCATGGGTAGGTTTGGTACAGTACGGTGCTTGCCAAATTATTGGGATGTGATGCGCCTTCTCACACCTGGTTCCCCTCGGGCTTTCTCCAACGTACACGCCCTCAACGTCCGCTCTACCAATCCCACACCCTCCCGTCCTGGATAGCTCTTCCCCCCGGAGGCCGGGCGTGTCACCGACGACGGACTTGGGGGATTCTCAGTGCTCTACAAAACCCCCCTCGCCCGCCTACATGTCCCTTCCCTTCGGTTTTCTTTCCTCTCAACCTTATACCTTCATCTGTTGCTACATATTATATCCTTTATCCACGATTATCTACTCCATAAGGTGATATCGCGGTCGAAGAGCTGTCGTGGTATCTCTATACCGACAAGCGTGCTCGTTACCTACCCCACCATACATCAGAGACCCCCGCCATTGAGCTCTTGATAAAGCTCCCTTTCCACAGCTTCTCGCTTTCGCACTCTTCAACTCCTCTGACGCTCAAGTCACTGAAGTAAATCGCACAATATGGCTGCTATTGCCCCCCAGCAACCGCTCACTTTCAACGATGTCTTTGAGGAGGAGGATATCAATGAGCCCAAGGAGGCCAACTCGGTCCACCACATCCGCGCCAACTCTAGCATCATGCATGTGAAGAAGATTCTTGGTGAGTCGCCGGTGCGATCCCAACAGCCACCAATGACTTGTTTGGAGAGCTCAATGACCCCCCCACTGCTTATCGTGAGGAATCGCGCTGACTTGTATCTTCTACTTTCCTGCAGTTGCCAATCGTGGTGAAATTCGTAAGTCGAACAGTCTCAGTCTCCATCACAGACCCGCAATCAGCTAACAAACATGTGAACAGCCATTCGTGTATGACTACCTGTCCATTCCTTCCGTCCGGTCGCTCCCCGTAGATACTGCCAAGCTGACACTGGTATTCGGTTATAGATTTTCAGAACTGTAGGTCGCGACTCTCGGTTTCGTACGGCTCATAGGCACAGACTGAGGCGCTAACCACTCACAGGCTCACGAGCTTTCGCTGCACACTGTTGCAGTCTTCAGGTACCCCTCAACCGCGATCCTGACGGCACGAGACTTTGTAAACTAACTTGAAAAGTTATGAGGACCGATTGAGCATGCACAGACAAAGTATGCGACAAGCCTATACTGCCTATTCAAAACCCTTTTGCTAACAATGTATTCCAGAGGCCGATGAAGCCTACGTCATTGGCAAGCGTGGACAGTACACCCCTGTCGGCGCGTACCTGGCTGGTGATGAGATTGTCAAGATTGCTGTCGAACATGGCGTGCAAATGATCCACCCCGGTTTGTTTGTCTTCGGCATCCGGCATTCGCAACGCTAACTCAGCTTCTAGGCTACGGTTTCCTTTCCGAGAACGCCGAATTTGCTCGCAAGGTCGAGAAGGCTGGCCTCATCGTGAGTCTAATATGCCCCACTACTCCCGCTCCGTCCGTGCACTGACCCTGGACCAGTTCGTCGGCCCCTCCCCCGAGGTCATTGACTCGCTCGGTGACAAGGTCTCTGCCCGAAAGCTCGCCAACGCTGCCAACGTCCCTGTTGTCCCCGGCACTCAGGGTGCCGTTGAGAGGTATGAGGAGGTCAAGGATTTCACCGACAAGTATGGGTTCCCCATCATCATCAAGGCCGCTTTCGGTGGTGGTGGTCGTGGTATGCGAGTAGTCCGCGACCAGGAGAGCCTCAAAGAATCATTTGAACGTGCCACCTCCGAGGCAAAGACTGCCTTTGGTAACGGCACTGTATTCGTTGAGCGCTTCCTCGATAAGCCCAAGCACATTGAGGTCCAGCTTCTCGGTGACAACCATGGTAACATCGTTCACTTGTACGAGCGTGACTGCTCTGTCCAACGACGACACCAAAAGGTTGTTGAGATTGCTCCTGCCAAGGACCTTCCCGCTGAAGTCCGTGATAACATTCTTTCCGACGCTGTCAGACTGGCCAAGACAGCCGGCTACCGCAATGCAGGCACTGCAGAGTTCCTGGTCGACCAGCAGAACCGTCACTACTTTATCGAGATCAACCCTCGTATCCAGGTCGAGCACACGATCACCGAGGAAATCACTGGTATCGATATCGTTGCCGCCCAGATTCAGATTGCTGCTGGTGCCACCTTGAACCAACTTGGTCTTACCCAGGATCGCATCTCTACTCGTGGCTTTGCCATCCAGTGCCGTATCACAACCGAGGATCCTGCTAAGGGTTTCCAACCCGATACTGGAAAGATCGAGGTCTACCGATCTTCTGGTGGTAATGGTGTTCGTCTGGATACTGGTAACGGTTTCGCCGGTGCCGTTATTACTCCCCATTACGACTCTATGCTTACCAAGTGTACTTGTCACGGTTCCACCTACGAAATTGCTCGCAGAAAGGTTCTCCGATCTCTGATCGAGTTCCGTATTCGAGGTGTCCGAACCAACATCCCTTTCCTGGCTTCTCTTCTCACCCACCCTACCTTTATTGATGGAACTTGCTGGACTACTTTCATTGACGATACCCCTCAGCTTTTCGACCTTGTAGGCAGCCAGAACCGTGCCCAGAAGTTGCTTGCCTACCTCGGTGATGTTGCCGTCAACGGCAGCAGCATCAAGGGTCAGATTGGTGAGCCCAAGTTCAAGGGCGAGATTCAGGTTCCTGAGTTTATCAACTCTGCCGGAGAGAAGGTTGATACCTCTCAGCCTTGCACCAAGGGATGGCGTAATATCATCCTCGAGCAAGGACCCAAGGCTTTTGCCAAGGCTATCCGCGAGTACAAGGGTACTCTTCTTATGGACACAACTTGGAGAGATGCTCACCAGTCACTTCTGGCTACTCGTGTTCGTACAGTCGACTTGCTTGGAATCGCCAAGGAGACCAGCCATGCTCTATCTAACCTCTACTCTCTCGAGTGCTGGGGAGGTGCTACTTTCGATGTCGCTATGCGATTCCTCTATGAGGATCCTTGGGACCGACTTCGCAAGATGCGAAAGCTTGTTCCTAACATCCCTTTCCAGATGCTGCTCCGTGGCGCCAACGGTGTTGCTTACTCTTCGCTGCCTGACAACGCTATCGATCACTTCGTTGACCAGGCCAAGAAGAACGGTGTCGATATCTTCCGTGTCTTTGATGCTCTAAACGATATCGATCAGCTTGAAGTCGGTATCAGAGCTGTGCAGCGCGCTGGAGGTGTTTGTGAGGGAACAGTATCATACAGTGGAGACAGTAAGCTAATCGCCTCCCTAAATTTATGATACTTTAGCTAACCATTTGAACAGTGCTTCGCCCTGGCAAGAAGTACAACCTTGAGTACTACCTTGCTCTTGTTGACAAGCTCGTCGCTCTTGACATTGATATCCTGGGTATCAAGGACATGGCTGGTGTACTGAAGCCACATGCCGCTACACTTCTAATCGGAGCCATCCGAGAAAAGTACCCCGATCTTCCCATCCACGTCCATACCCATGACTCGGCCGGTACCGGTGTTGCCTCCATGGTTGCCTGCGCAAAGGCTGGTGCTGATGCTGTTGATGCCGCCACTGACAGCCTGTCAGGCATGACCTCTCAGCCCAGCATCAACGCTATTATTGCTTCCCTTGAGGGAAGTGAGTGTGACCCTGGATTGGATCCCAAGCTTGTCCGAACTCTTGACATGTACTGGCAGCAACTTCGTCTGCTCTACTCTCCCTTCGAGGCTCACCTTGCTGGCCCCGATCCTGAGGTGTATGAGCACGAGATTCCTGGTGGTCAGTTGACAAACATGATGTTCCAGGCGTCTCAGCTGGGTCTTGGATCCCAGTGGCTTGAGACCAAGAAGGCATATGAGCATGCCAACGAGCTCCTCGGTGATATCGTCAAGGTCACTCCAACTTCCAAGGTTGTTGGCGATCTTGCTCAATTCATGGTCTCCAACGGCCTTTCCCCCGAAGACGTCAAGGCGAAGGCTTCTCAACTCGATTTCCCTAGTTCCGTTCTGGAGTTCCTTGAGGGTTTGATGGGTCAACCCTACGGTGGATTCCCCGAGCCTCTCCGATCTGATGCTCTTCGTGGTCGGCGCAAGCTCGACAAGCGACCCGGTCTGTTCCTCGAGCCTGTTGACTTCGTAAAAACTAAGCGCGAACTTGGTAAGAAGTACGGCGCACCAGTCACTGAGTGTGACGTCGCTTCGTACGTGATGTACCCCAAGGTCTTCGAGGACTACAAGAAGTTCGTTCAGCAATACGGTGATCTTTCCGTGCTGCCCACTCGATACTTCCTATCTCGCCCCGAGATTGGCGAGGAGTTCAACGTTGAGCTTGAGAAGGGCAAGGTCTTGATTCTCAAGCTTCTTGCTGTTGGCCCTCTGTCCGAGAACACTGGGCAGCGTGAGGTCTTCTTCGAGATGAACGGAGAGGTCCGACAGGTCACCGTTGTTGACAAGAAGGCTGCTGTTGAGAATATCAGCCGACCTAAGGCCGATGCTAATGACTCGAGCCAGGTCGGCGCGCCTATGTCTGGTGTCTTGGTAGAGCTCCGTGTTCACGAAGGGTCTGAGGTCAAGAAGGGTGACCCCATCGCTATTCTCTCTGCCATGAAGATGGTAAGTTATTTTTTTTTCACTGCTGCTCTTTGGTGTCGGTTCTAACTTTGCATAGGAAATGAGCGTAAGTGCCTCTCACTCAGGCAAGGTCACATCACTCCATGTGCGCGAAGGCGATTCAGTTGATGGTTCCGACCTCATCTGCCGAATTGAAAAGGCATAAGGAACCCGTGCGGCCTAAGGAAAATAAAAGATTGGGGTTTAATGATGCATTACGGATAACGCGAGCACCCAAAGAAAATAATGGGATATTGGTTTGGCGTGTAAAGATGACCTATGAATAGTCTTTCACGAGCACTTTGAATAAAACTTTGAAAAATAAGTTGAGGCCATTTCTGGTGTTGATTGGGACAGAGAAATAATGGACATCGGTGCGTGATTTCGAAAGCATTACGGACGAAATTAGAGACAAAGATTATGGTGTTCTAAATCAATTCTTGGGTGGCTTACGTCTTGTATCCTAAGGCTAAGACACCAATGACTACCTACCTATGATACGCAGACCTCAGGGTATCAGAAAAATTGGCTGCTGGAAGCATAAGAGACAAAATCAGTAGATCAGTTTATGCTACTTAGGCTAGACTTCTTAGACTACTTATTTTTATACCCTAAGACTTTGAGGGTTAACTTTTCTGCTACCCACTAGGCAGACTATGGATCGTACTTGACTACCTAGGTATTGAGAAACTAAAATGACTGGCTCTACACCGTACGCATCTTTTTGTAAACACGCAATGTTATAATCGCTTGAGCCCCTAGTCTCCGAGCTCTCGAGAAAGGAAAGTCTTGTAGAAGCTTTGGTCTTCAAGTTCATACTAGAACACTTGTTAGACGATACAAGGTTAACCAGGAACACAGAAAGTTGTCAGATCTATGGGTCGTCAACATAATTTCATCTCTTATACTCAGAGATGTTTTATGAGCAGCCACTTTGCTTGAAATCTGTTGCAGTAACCTAGCTCTAATCCATCGGCGGTATCCAAGCCTTCCTCCAGGGCTCGGAAGCCCATGGTCATGTTCCATTCTACCAAGATTTAACCAGTGAGCTTTCCAGTAACATAAGTGGCACACAATCTTTGGTCAGAGGCGAAGAAGGCAAGGGGAGAGGGGCTAGTGGGTGACAGAACAAATCACCTCTACCTAGGTAAGCTTTAGGATAAATAAATGAACTAAACCTCTAGTCTAAATGCCATAAACTGACCTACTACTTTTGTCACTCACACATTAAGCGGCCATTTCTTCTGATACCCTGAGGAGGTGGGGATAGAATGCGTGTTTACGGTTTGAGGACTGGCACCAATGATTCACTAATTGTGTTCACAGACCAAATATCGTTTTTTTTGGCATGTCATGTACATGGCAGTGATCTAAGGACAAAACAATATTTTACCGTTTCTTACAACTTTGATCCGTCGGTATGCGGCGTATGAACTTCGGAGTACTTTCGGTCTTTTGGGCATGATGGCAATAACTCCTAAATCAGGCTGCATGTGCACGCTTCGAGAACGAAGAACGGATAGACCCAATGCCAGCCCCACACGATGCCAGTCCAAAAGTAGCCTGTACGTACGGATATTATGCATGATATAACTGTCCGCGTTCGCGGGAAACACGGGATCCTACTCCGGGTTCGGTGGAAGTCATCGAGGCTGCGAGCTTTGAGATGGGAAATGAGGTGCTGAACCCCCTGATCAGTGTTGCTCAACAATCTCATACTGGCTATACTTTAATTGCCATTATCATAGGAACATGACCATCCTAAAGGCTTGGGACCTCTTAAGCGATTGCCCTAACAATTGGGCCAAGATGTGACCTTCTCAGTCCCCACAAACTACTAGCTTCAAAGCTCAAGCATCGGCAGTCCGCATTGCGGGGAACCCCAGTCAGGCTCCATTTCCATGAAGGAGGTAGGGGGGTTGCATACGCCAAAGACTGCAGGTCTTTCAACCCAACACCTGAAATATTAGGGGAACGTTTCAAGTCAGTCGAATTTTGATCATGTGCCCCGAAATCGGACAGACTCGGATGAAGAACCACGACGTGTTTGCGCAACTGAAAAGTCAGGAGTCTATTAAGTACACGATAATCTGAGAGAGCTGACCATGAGGTCATTCGTGTAATGACGTACATAAGATTCATTAGGGCCAACGAGAACGAATACAAAGCGCAGGATAAAGACAACAAGCCTCCATGTGTCCGTGTGTGATGGACAATGATGCCAGGCTGGATGGGAATCCTTCCCCCTGTCCGGGGCGCATAGCGGAGGTTGATGCAATGTTGATGAACAATGTTCGGTGCTTGGTGGAATGCAACCCAGCCAACTAACTCTGTGGCATTCTGGATAAACAAGGAAAAAGACCTGCAATATCGGACAAGACCGAAGATCAGGGCATGATAAGCAAGCAAGCACCTGAATATCCCATCTTCATTCGATCTCTTTCACGCTTGTTTCGATGTGAGAGAAGCGGTGAGATTTTCTTTTTAGTTGGTACTTTATTGTAAGACATTGCTTTTTTAAACTTGTGACTTTGACGTCCTCTACACTCCCCAGATGAGCGGAATCAAAGTGTGGGGGAGAAATCGGACACTTACTGTACCCCAGACACTTGGTTCAGGTAAGTTCCTTGACACGCTGACATGCTGGGACGACGAGCATTTAGCCCCCCACAGCATCCGGGTAGCATGGACCGGCTTTCATATGCACGATTAATGCAGTCATGGAGCTCTGGGCTTTTAGAATCTCGTATCTGGCCAATTATGCTGTGTACCGCAGTGATTGTGGTGCTTTGCTTCACTAATTCTTATTTCTCAGCAATACTAGAGGTACTTTGTATTGAATCGGTCTTGATACCTCGTTAGGTAAGTACCTAGTGGCTGTGATTGTGTCTACAGCGATGCCTACTCAAGCCATGAACTGTATCACCAAGTAATGAGCCTCATCAGTGACTGGCAAGTATTTATTGTTGACTTGGAAAAAATAACTGTATCACGGTTCTACTGTGTCAGTTCACTCTCTTGGATTCCGTAATACCTACCTCTTCGGGACCCGCCTAAAGTTTGGTTGTTCCCCCTGCAAGATGGTAGGTGCGGATCTGCAGCTGCCTGCCAGCCTGCTCCTGCCCTCCGAAACCCAAAATTCGCCCGCTGCAAAGTAACGTATCCAATCCAAGTCAAAAACACCTTCCCCCTCCGTACAGCATTTCTCATTTCCACACAACTCTCTCTCCTACTTCCTATATCAAACTCAACGTACTCTTACTTTCTCTTCGTATGAATTCGATAGAAAGTAATTCCAACTACTTGTATCTTCGTCAACCCCACTAGCAACATATATCAAACAAATTTCAACTATAAACAATGGAGAGCCTTCAACTATCCCAGGTCTTGGCCGACCTCAGCAACCTGGGCGCCGCAGTACGTTTTCATATGACGCTACTAGCTTCGTACTTTTGTTGCGATTGATCACTCGTATCTGGGATCAATACTGACGCTTATTATCCAGGATCCTGGAGCTGCCGAGGCCATCGTCAGCGCCAACAATGCTCATTCCAGTTACCCCCGAACCGACGCAACAGTGAATGCCCTTACCTCGAGTCCCTCTACCAACAACCAGAAACGCCCTGCCGGCCTACAGCGCCACTGGTCATCCGAAAAGTTCGATAAGTTTGGTCGACGTATCCTCTCTCCTAGCTCCCACACAGGGTCAGCCGGAAACTCAGTCCCTGGCACTCCTCGCCGCGGCGAATCTGATGTGAGACGATCCTGCCAAGCGTACACTCTACGGCTAAGTGGGACTTGAGAACTGACAAGGTTTCTATTTAGTTCGAAGAAGACCTGGAAAGGGCGAGCACCCTCATGCAACTATACGACATTCGGTCCAAGATCAAGCAGCAGGACAACAGCAGTCTGCTCAAGGCCCGCGAGAAGGTTAATGCGATAGCGGCGCGACAACAAGCTCAGCAGGCAGCGGAGCGTAACATAAAGGCAGCCGACGAGCTCCGGCGTCAACGTTACTCTTTTCCTCGAGCTGGTCTCTAAGTTGAACGACCCATACGAATTCACTGTACATACTTACGAGATCATGTGGCTCATGCGAAGGGAAACGCGCATGATGTACGATTTTGATGTTTGCCGGAAGGATTATTTGACGGCGTTGGGACACAAAAGCAATATGCCGTCGGTAATGGATCGACCCTCTTGCGAGGTTTCAGGCAACAAGCGTTTGACTTTCAGTATTATATGAGGTGCTCGCTATTTTGTGGCGATGCGCTGGGATAATTTGAGGCAGCTTTGGTTAGTTTCCAATCATGCGAGCGAACATGCTAGAATCAGAGGGCTTTATCGATGCGAGAATGGAGCTATTGGATTACCTCTTGGATAACACAAGATTTGATGCTATCGGAAGACTTGAGCGGCTTCGACCATACCACTGGTTATTGCGAGTGCAGATAACCACTGCTAAAGAGGGACGATCAGGTGGTCTTTATCCTGTCCTGTCGGATCTTACAAAATGGTCCTGAAGTGTTGGGCATACTAATTAACAATTGACCCAATTTCTGCTTATTGCAACTCAGAAACAGAAGTGTCCACCATCATTAAGCTTAACCACAAGGGCGTGACAATATATGGCTTCTTGTTGCTAGTGGGAGGTGTCAACCCGAACAGACGACATGTGCTCGGAACAACTTGTTTGTTTTTATCAAGTATTTGTAATTTTCGTAAGAGGGGTCCACATTACTTGATACCCAGTTGCTTCCTGAGACGTTGACATGACGTTCTGGAATATAGTTCCACCAAGTAGATCTGTCGTCAACACAAGATAAAATCCGTTCGATTGAATAAAGTAAAATAGCTGGGGGTGGGACCCTCGTCGTCATCAAAGTTAGGCTTCGCCACATCTCCAACGAAACTCATGGACCAAGTGGGTTTGGAGCCACGAAGGGTTGAGGCTCAGCAGGTTTAGTTGGAGTTCCGTTTGGCCTAGAATTCGATGATCACGGTACAAACTTGCCGGTCAAAGGGTCTTGATAAAACTGTGGCCGTTTGGGTTTCCAATCAACTGATATCCGTGCAGTAAAGAAGAATTCGCTGCGTAACTGTCGATGACGGTCTTGACTCACGATTTAAAGGGCGGGAACACGGCACACGCCTCAAACGCTCAAGAGGCGATGAATGTTACCGTGATGTAAGTGCCAAGCTCCAAAGTGTTACTGTATCTTGAGCACAGCCACTACGATCACCCAACCTTGGAGGCTTGGACAGCCAAGAAGAGGGAAAAGTGGGAATGCCCAGACTTTTACAGAGAGCAAAAGCAGAAAACAGAGCTTGTGACCATATTTTTGCGTATTACGCAGACAGCTTGGACCCTGTTGGGTGGATGTTACGCCGGGCTTGGCTGATATCGTCGAGTCGCAGGTTGAATACAAAGACCAGCTTCCCTCCCACACTCTGTCCTCGCCCTTGCCCCCTTTGATTTTGATTTGATAATTTCCTGTTTTTATTATTATCTCATTATCAATCGCATACTCTCACCTTTCCCTTGCATAGAGCTGCTCTGTGACAAACAACTTATAAGCACCACCTATTGACCTACAAGACGTCACCCCATCACTCATCGCTTGTCCCATCACTGTCATCAAATATACGTCATCCTTTGGCCAAGCCAAGCCCAGCCATTTCAACGCCGCAAACGAGCAATCTCTTGAGTTAGACAGAACTTTGCTTTTAACTCAAAACATTCCTCAAACGTTGTTTACTCAACCATCTTTCTCGTATTGCTGTGACGAAATAAACACAACTCGCGCGTCTTCATCTTCAATCGCAACAATGGCGCCCACTGACGATCTTATCTTTCCGCGCGACTATAGATGTGGCTATGGTTACAGCTACAGCTACAGTAGAAACAGATGTTATCGCAATAGCTGGTCCTACTGGGGACGCTGGGTAGTCGCAGGCATCGTCATCTTTTTCTTCCTCCTCTTTCTCATGTGCTGCCTGTAAGTTTTCATCATTGTCATCATCTCATCAGTTAATGTACCTATGCTAACATACACAAAGCATTTCCCGTCGTCGTAAGAGCCGTGGCGTTAAGCCCGTCTACGGCACTGGCTGGATGGCGGCCAAGCCCTGGGGCCATAACAACAACAACAACCAGGCCTACAATTACGGCAACCAAGGTGGTTACAACCAGGGTTACAACCAAGGAGGATACCAACAGAACAATGGTGGCTATAGTGCGCCTCCCGCCTATGGCCAGCAACAGCAGCCTCAGTACACTGGCACGACATTCAACGCCAACGACGGCTACTATGGTCAGAACGCTGGAGTTCAGCATCCCGAGGGCACATATCAACGCGATGGCGGATACGCTGCTCCTCCCGGACCTCCTCCTGGCAAGTAAGCCCAGAGAAGGGTAGGAATGTGAGATTATTTTGAACACACGACCGACATGGAAAGGGAAGGAAATGAAATGAAAGGATACCACTTGTTGAGGCGTTTTGGGAGCTTTGATCACGACATATAATGGCTACTTTCATCAAGACGGACTGCGGATAATACTAGTTGTTCTCGCGAGCAAGACTTGTTTTTGTTCTTTGGCGGATCGGTACATACCTTTTCTTATAATGAAGTAGCTTTCCCCTAGTAAATAATTATTAGATTTTGAAATACGTGCTCACCTTCGCATGTACTGGCTTCCCAATGTAACTCGGCCGGTGATGTTACTCGACATGGCTTTATGCTAGGCGTTATTACATGGTCTTGTGTCAACAACGCAATACTTTAGTCAACTGTTGTATCATATGTCACATATCGCTTTCAGATATTATTGTCGGTATACATTCTTGGCTGCATATAAACACACGCGTGTCTGTTCCATTGGCATTGAAAAATGTTTCTTCAGAGCACTGCCTGATGAGGCGCTCAATAGTTTTACATCCTTCTGTTCTAGCCTCGCAGAAGGAAAGTTCTGTTGCATCGATTGGTAGACGCATTGACGCCATAGCCGCTGGCAAGAGGAGCCTGCATGAGACCAACCAGGCCAACACTCTTAAAGGATACAATACATTGAAGATACCCTAAAGAAGGCGCCAGTCTTGCGTTGTAGCGAACGACGATCTGAATATCTACTATCGAGGGAATGCTACCGAGCTCAACGGCGTATTTGAGCTACTATGTACATCGTAATCAACGCTAAAGAAATCCAAGCCTTGGCTTTTTGGTCTTGTCGACGCCAAGTCCCGAGTAGTTGGGCCGACAGCCGTGCATTACACACTTGCGAGGTAAACGTGAGAGTTTGTCACGATACCAAGACTCACAACACCTCTTGTGATATTGCCAAGCAGGTGTTTCGAGATTTTTCTTCTACGCTATCTACTGTTACAATATGTAGTCGATGATGCAATGATGGAAAACCCTTTGACTTTTTCCACTTCAATTCTGTGACAGGATCGTCCGGCTATCGAAACGACCCTGTCATTTCGGAAAATGGATGCCTTTAATGGCCCATCCTGGGACCAGGGTTTGATAGAAGAGCTAACGGTGTGACGATGTACATGGGTTTCCTAACGCGAACTTGAGTTAAATTGATGGGATTCAATATCGCGCACACAAACTAGGACGATATGAAATTGAGGTTGTGCTTGAGAAGAAGTATGGGAATGGGGGACTCGTTCAACCAACATGTTGTTTATCCTGAGGACTTCGCGTGGATTCGGCTGTGTGAAGAACGACGGTCGATAAACCAACATATCCTGCCTCCTCGTCTTCGAACATGCTTTCATAGTGCAGTCTTCTTTGCGCATGTGCATCATCCTGTGTCGGTCTTATAGAAGCTAGGGTTTGAGGAACACGCCATGAAGGCGTCGTCACCCATACGACAGAACGGTCCCTTTGTTTTTGGCTTATACAGAAGATCCATCGATCGGTATCCGTAGAATCCAGTTGAATAGATGAAATAGATATCATTGTACTTTGGGCTTTCCTATAAAACCAAGACCTATATACTAGTACATGCTGGAATAATTTCTCGCTCTGCTAACCAACTTCCAATCCAATCGACGTCCATTTCCCTTCCGAGTTTCACAGTTTCAGAAGTCCCTTGGCGCCTGGCCCCCACTCCTCCATAACCTGCGCCTGCAGCCTGCCCTGACTGTCCAGGGGTAAAATTAGCAGTCCCATTTTCCCCTGGATCATCCCCGCCACTGGCGGTAACGCTGGGTCCCTCCATCTAGTGGGCGCTTTCCTCCTTGGGATCCGTCCCTTTGAACTTCCACTCAACTCCCTGGCTTGAGCTCGCTCATTCACTCATTCATTCATTCTTACACCCACCACTTGCGCCGTTGGCAACATGGCTGGAAAAGTCTTGAGCCTATCTTGAACCTTAGTACAGGTTGTTCACTCTCTCTTGACCTTGTTTATTGTTGATTCCTGCATCGCATTCATTCTCTTGTATACCGACCGGTGCGAGCGCCGCTTTTCTTTCTACTCATCCATCCAGGATACTATTCAAACTACCATCCATCCTTCATTCCATTAACGACCTGCATCAACAACTTGAACCGCGCGCCGAAGAAACAATAACACATACGCCGCTGTCTCAAAATACCATTTCATGTTAACTCTTCGCCGTTACTTGATCAACTTTCGCAGAAACTCAATTGGATATCTATAACGACTCTCTCACAACCGACCAATATACCTACAATATCCAACTGCCACAGCACAAGATCTCAATCATATCACTATATACGACATCTCGGACAAATTATACTACACCCACATTACTAGCTTGACCTATCGCCAACTGCGACAAAAACCGACACAATGCCCTCCATCGATGAGGCCATGGCGCGGAGCCTTCGAGGCAGCGCCTGGGAAATCGTCAAGGATAAATTCGTCAGAACAATTGTCTCCGACCTTACGCGACGAGACATGCTCGCTGATGCCGCACAAACGACTGACAACATTTCAAAAACTTCTGACGATTTTGCAACTGCCATCTCTAGCTGGGACAATTGTATGGGCGTAGTGTGGTGCAAGTGTGTATATCCCCTGTCAGTCCTATGCTTCTTTTAATAACAATTCTCTAGATGGCCAGTGATTGGTGTCATGATCTTAGGAGGTCTCATTATATTTAGTATTCTATGGTGCATCATTCGCTGCTGCTGTTGTGGGCTCTCGTGCTGCTGTAGCTGCTGTCAATGCCTCAAGTGTTGCGGCAACTGCTGCGGTGCTTGTGATCCTCCTGGCAGTCACACGAAGCACCTCGACGACCCTTATCCTCCTCAGCCTCAGCATCATGGATATCGAACTGAACCCCCAATGAATCCCTCGATACCTGAGTATGGGGTTTCCAAGCCTATTCGAAACGAGCCACCTCAATATGCTGAATACGAAATCAGCAAAAAGGATGATGACGCCTTACCCGAAATGCCAAGCTCCGAGGGCAAGAAGATCCAAGTCTATACTGAGGCCGTCGAGCTGGATACGCTCTCTAAACCACCTCCCAGTCAACATAGTATGGCGGGAACTCCATATAGCCAACCTCAAGGCAACTCCAGTGGCTACTTAGGTTCCGGACAAGCTACTGATCCTTACTCGCCCCTTGACCAGCAAGGCTACGGCTATCAGCCTCCCCCGCCTAACCAAGTCTATGCTCCTGCTGCTATCGCCCCCATGCCACATGAACGTCGCTCCCCAGCTTTAAATCAGAATGCCTATGGCAACCAAGGCTATGGTCACGACCAAGGATTCGAACAAGCCCCGGGCTTTGGCCAGATGCAAGGACATGGCCAACCACAAAGCTACGGCCAAGGTGCCTCACCTCAGGACTACGCAGCAAACTATGGGGGATATCGAGCAAGCCCTTCGCCACGGCCCGCCCAGCGACTTTCAATGCATCAGGATGAATTTGGCTCGTACGGAAATCTTCCTCCACGCCGCTCTCCAGCTATCGCTGATGATTACGGTTACGGTTTACCTGTTCGACAATCGCCTGGTCCCCAGAACGATTTTGGCTATGCTCAGCCACCCCGTCAATCGCCTGCTCCTATGAGCGACTACCGAACACCACCACCAGGCCCCGATGGTAACTACGGTCCTCGTCCCGTACCCCAACGGCAACAACTGCTCGAGTCTCAGTCTCCTGTCAGCTACGAGCCTCAGCAGCCTTACCCAGGTTTCAAACCATACCAGCCATAGATTAGATTATGGACTGAAGGTCAGCAAAGGCGTTCGGCCTCTACTTATGTCGGCATTTTCCGGATATAGAGTTGTTTTTTTGAATCTTGGTTTTGGGTTCGGCTTAGTTTCTATGCATAGGCGTTTACGGTTGGACTATATGCACTCATTAGGATACGGGTCTGGAAACTCTGTGCGTTTTGGGTTGGAAACCCAATGATGTACTTCTTATTCTCGCCATTTGACGAGATGCCCATGGGCAATTTAAGCATAGATCTCGCTGTTAGCTTTAAGACGAATCGGCGTAGAGTTGGATACGACTAACATAGTTAACGTCTGTTCACTTATTGCTTTTACGCACCAAGTCGACATAACCTGAAGATAGCATGTGACTGATATCTTAGGTATTTTTGTCCGTTGTGAACTATTCCATGAGGCTTAGAAATGGTTTAAAAGGTCAGGTAATGGTTGAAGTTGAACTATCCCGTAAAACAGTACCGCTTTTGCATGAAAGCATATGTCTGAATCAAAACCGTATTGGAAATGGAATTGTAGTCGCTTCTAGTACCAAAATATGAACCCATCTTGCAACGCCCTGTCACTATTTACGTTCTAGACCTGCCTTCTTCCACTATACGCTACAAGAACCCAAAAATGAAAAGTGCAAATGCATAGTACACCATCCAACAGTAAGAGAATTCCATAACTTGAAAAATACAGATATCGCTAGAGGAACACCGATGCCACCAAATAAGAAAAGTCTAACAAAAAAAAGAGAGAAAAACTGTTGTGGGATAACCCGTCTGTCCACTATTCCTTGGGATACAGCTCAGCGGGTACCTTGTCCTTCGGGCCCCGGCCACTCGAGCTGCTTCCTATGATCGTCCGATCGTCACCATCGCGCTCGGGATCGTATTCCCCGGAATCTTTGGTGTTGGGTTGGCGAGAAGGATGCCCAGAACGCGCGTCGGGCTTATCGACCTCATCGTCCGATTCGCTATCTGTCTCATGCTCCGAACTGACCAGTCTGGCGCGCGCAGTCTCATCCTCGCTGTCGTCGTATCTCCTGCGTCGACCCTCGTCGTCAGATTCGTTGGCGTTGACATTTTCGTAGTCAGTGTCCTTGAGTTTGATGAACGAGTCGATGATGTAGTACTGTAAGGCGTTCATGATGAGAGGGAAGATCATCATAACGAATGCGATCTGCAGCTTCTCGTTGCCCTCTGTCCAACCAAGGGCCCAGTCACCGGCTTTGGAGATCCAGGGCATCATGATGAAGATGATGAGGACGCAAACCTTCATGCCAAATAGACCACAGAAGTAGATGACGGATTGTTTCAACCACCATACAACGTTGGGAGGGCTACCATAGTTTCCAGACTGGACAGACTCGGGGGGTTGGCCGATGGGCGTATAGCGGACGAGACCGGTTAGAACCTTGAGAAGAATGATAAGGATAGGGATGCCGAGGGTGGTCTGTATTAAAGTTAGTATTTGGGAGAGCAAACAACACAGCACAAACGGTACTCACATCGATAGCAAGATTGAGGAGGTAAAAAGAGCATGGGTTGGGAGCGTAGTCGTCGTCATCCGAACGCGCAGTAATTGCTGCTGCTGACGGATCGACCTGAACCGAAAAGCGACCGCTTGTCAACATAGACATGAAGATGTTGGCGATATGCACAAGGACAGAGCCAAAGACCTGCTTGGAGACATCAAAGAACCAGATCTTCAGAGGTCGCTGAGGACGTTCCCTCCACCGTTTGTATACGAGAGAGAGCAACGCCAGAGCGCCGAGTGCGCCTTGAACGACGAGCGCAAAGGAGCCCAACAATGAGCATTCTCCGCTGGAACCGTCTTCGCTATATGGCTTTGGTGGGGCTGACGAGATAAATGTAGCCGACGCGGCTGTAGAAGTGGCCATGGAGGCGGCTGAGGCAATGACTGAGGTAGCCATTTCGATAATGACAGTTGAGGAAGCAGATATTAACAAAGAGGCATCATCAGCAGCGACGGGTATAACTTCGAGGTCGGAGGGAGGCTGCATATGGAAGTTTCTGATTTAGTCGTTTAATTGAGTATGATGTCGCTTGTCTCAGACGAAAGGAAGACAGAGAGACAGGAGAAAGAGAGAGAGAGAGGTGATGTTTCAGGCCGACCGAAAAGGGTCCAACGGGGGCGGAGAAGGAGAGGCGAAAGTACAAGCTTGGCGAACAAAACTCTGACAAAATGTGTTATGAAATGAAACTCGGGATGTCCTTTAATGGGTGATCGAATCGAAAAGAGATCGATCAAAGCAAGTCGAAGAAGAAGAAGAAGAAGAAGAAGAAGAAAGAGGAGAAAGTCAAAAAGAGGCACTTGTGATCATGAACATTGCGTTAGGTGCTAAGTCACGTACACTACGCCAAACTACGCTATGTACTGTGCGTACCTTACCTGTCCCACTGCAGCCATGTCTACCTGCCTATGCCGGGTCATCGATATTGGATCTCACGTCGTTCTGAGTCTAGACCAAAGCTAGGCCTGGATTCGACCTAGACCCTCAGGTCCTTCAACTCAGCCACTCCACTTAGCGTGTCTTTTCCCCAGCTCGAACCGAGACAACCCAAGAAGGAATTGTATTGTATGTAATTGCATCCGCGCACGCGCACAGCCACGTACACATCAAAGCTCATGTGGCTGTGCGCTACCCCTCGGCTAAACTTAGCTCCGTGCAGAATCCTCAGGCAAGGTCTATCAGAACAAGCCCGCTAAACGCCAAAAAAGTCCAATCCGAACTCGACGACGACGGCTCAATCGACGACAGCTTTCCCTCCCGCCCAACACCGTCGCCCTTCCTACCAAAGACAATGCTTCGTCCGAGACTAAGGGTTCCTCGCCTGGCCTTTGGCCTCGGCATGCGACCCATGGTCAATGCCCGCCGTTCGATCCATCATGTTCCCGAGCTGCCACACGATTATTCCGAGGGTGTTCCCAACCTTATGAGCCCTGGAGGTTTCTCTCTTGCCTGGACCCAGTACATGAAACTCATGGTGGAGAAGCTGAATGCTTTGACTGTCGGTATGTGTGGTGTTGATGATGTGTGAGAGCATTGGACAAACCCAATGCTTCTAATACACATTCAATTCTATATCAGCCCACTGATACCGCACTTACTAACGAAATACTCGTCCAGGCACCGAGCTCGAGGATAAGGACACGAAGACCATTGCTCTCATGACAGCCCGAGAGCCCAACCAGGCCCCCATCTTCAACTATGCCTCCATGGCGCACAACAACCACTTCTTCTTCCAGGGTATCTCCCCCACCGGTACCCCAATGCCCGATGCTCTTCGCAGCGATCTTGAGGCTTCTTTCTCCTCCATCGAGACCCTCCGCCGAGAATTCATCATCACAGCCTCCGCCATGTTTGGTCCCGGTTTCCTCTGGCTTGTCAAGGCCGGCCCTGGCGACTACCGTCTTCTACCCACCTATCTCGCCGGTTCTCCCTACCCCGGCGCTCACTGGCGTGCCCAAAGCACCGACATGAACACCTTGGGCAAGGACGGCTCCGCTCGCAACTTTATCAACAACCAGGCTTACGGCGCCAACAAGCGATCTGGTGATCTTCCCCCAGGAGGTATCGAGCTTGAGCCCCTCCTATGCCTGAACACCTGGGAGCACGCCTGGTTGCTAGACTGGGGTGTCGGTGCCGGCGGTCAGGGTGGAAAGGTTGCCTTTGCAGAGTCATGGTGGGAGCTTATCGACTGGGAGAAGGTTGCTCAAAAGTCAGGAGTGCTACGACCTGACTTCAAGTCGGCGTAAGGGTTGGAGAATATTATACCGTGACATGTATAGACAGGTTGTACAGTTAGGGAAACGATGTTGCGGCATTGAGATAGAGACAAAGAGGCGGAGGGCGAGCGAATTTTGTAAGATATTGTACTCTGCATATACAGGTGGGGAAAATGTATCATTTGATGTCAGTAATGTCTATGCAGGAGTGAGTGAAGGGCAACGAGATATGATAGTACTACAACATGTATATATTTACGTACTCATACGAACAACAGCTAGCACAAACAAAAAAGGTAAAACACCAAAAGTAAAGACATACAACACCAGGTATTCGCTGGTCGTCACCGACCCAACTACTAATCCGGCGCTTCGTGGCTTGACGATGGGGGAGCGGACGGGACCCCGTATTCTCCACGAGCTGTGGTCGTATGTGACAGTCCGAGTGGTGAAACCGTATTATAGATACTGTACTCTGTAGTGGATGGAGTGGTACGAGATGGCCCATGAGCATCGTTGACACTTGTCCAGTTCAGCATTGTACAAAATGTGTGTTGTCTATCAAGGCATGCATATGCAGAGAGTTAGTTGATGTTATTGTTCACTTACTAATATCTCGTAAGGTATCGGGGAACCAGAACATGATTCTATCATGTTGGTGTTGCTCTACAGTCTTGGTAACTATCATATCCACACGATCTCAAGTGTACTAAAATGAAGAGTTCATGCTTGCTTTCTCTCTTGATACACTTTGTACAACTACATACACTGCTTTACTCAAGTCCATCGTCATATCAAACTGAACTGCATCACATGATTTGTTGAAAGTAGACAAGGCTAAATGTTTGGAGTTGGTGACCAAGTACTCGCATGAGTATGACACCAACCACAAACGGCCCATCCACAGAACTGGTGCTATTCAGACATGGTTTTATATAAATTCATCATTTCATTTTGTTTTCCTATCCTAAGAAGCTAGCCTGAGCTACCTATATGAAGTGAAAAGTCAAATAGCGCCAAATGGTATCCATGTCGTCGATCATAAACCTTTGAAGGAAGTGGGTTGTGCTGTGTTGCGTTTTCTAGAGTCGTTCGTGTGCGAGTGGTATAAAGTAGGTAGATCACAACCTGGCTGTAGCCAATCCAAGGAAACGTCATATGCAAAGCCGCAAATACTCATAAACCATAAAGAACCATCGCTCGTTTTGAGCTAACATGTATCCGCTGTGTAAGCATCCCGCGAGAGAGCCGCGGCAAGTATCCGCATAAGTGGTTGTACGTTCTGGCATATAAAAAACACAAAAGACAGGCGTGCATAAACACAAACAAACAAAAAACAAGTAGTCTGGTCTGCAATGATTCAGATGTAATGAAATCTGAGCAATGCGACCAGGTGGAAGGAAAGGTAATGCAGAGTAGAGTTTTCGTGGATAATAAAAGAAAAGTTGTAGAAGAAGGGTTAGATCATGTTGCCGTTGACACTGATCTCGAAGCCCTCACCCTTCTGTCTCAAAGCCTTTGCAAGCATGAGCTCACGCATCCAGTCAATACGGTCATCACGGTTCTTGACGGCAAAGTGGTGTGTCTTGCCCGTACCATTGACTCCTTCAGCAGGAATTGTGCCAGCGGGTTGGATGTGACTCTCGCGCTTGCGAAGTCGCGCTGTGTTCTTGTCTTGAGGAATGAGCTGGAAAGCGAATGCGCCTACAGGGTCACTCTTCTCACGGCTGTGACTACCACGAGAAAGGTGCATGGTCTTGAAAGCAGCGCTAAGCTTGGAAGATGAAGCCACGCTTGAGCAGGCGATGGCGTAGTCATCGATATCAACATATTCAAGGGTGCGGTCCAACTCTTCAGAGTCTTTGTGCATGTTGAGACGGGTACCCTTCAGAGTGAAGTAACCGTCCTGCCATTCATGTCGAAGCATCTTAGTCTTACGCTTTTTCATGGGACCTTGGTGGCTGATACCATTGAGAGGGTCCGCAGAGGGAGATTTGCCCTTGGCGCCAAGAGGTGTGATAGTTGGTGCCAGTACTTTCTCAGAACCGTTGAGCTGACCACGGGAGAAGGGGAGGTTGTCCCGTGGAGGCGGCTGAAGTGGCTGTTGTGCTCGCGAGCCTCGTGGTGACTTGGGTGATGAAGATCCATGAGAAGGTCTGGTTGTGTTGATAGGCTTGTTTTCCTCCAAAGCGGGCATCACAGGGAAAGATGGGCGACGGGCTGAAGTACGAGATTGGCAACGGGGAGGAGAGACGTTGTTGGTAGGAGAAGTGCGGTAGTTCATGTCAGGGGGAACAGACTGTGAGAAGTCTCGAGCAACAGGGCCAATGGGTACAGATGTAACAGGAACATCAAGCTCTGAGAAAGGTGTACCATGGCGAAAGTTGTTCCTGGGTGTCATCTCCAAGTCAGGGGATCGAGGGCTGGTTCTTTCCATCTGATAAGGTGCAAAAGCAGGTTGCTGTTGCTGTTGGTAATGCTGCTGCTGACGTTGTACATATGATTGATTCTGGGACTGGTTCTTCTGGGGAGGAGGTGGAACAGACGAAGCACCAAGTCGCGAGGGTGGTAGCGGCGCCTTACCAGGGATGGATAGCTTGGGAAGGCGGCGCAGACCTTGGTGAGGAAGCTGGGCCTGAGCAGTTTGAATTCCAGCAAACGGGGGCGTGGGAGGGACTTCCTCGCTACACTCTCCCCCATGCTGATGCTGAAAACTGAGGAATTGCCTCACGTTGTCCTGAGGATCTCTTGCCTGAACTCCACGAAGAGAAGCTTCATAGAGATACTGAATAGGAGGCATACCAGGGCCCATAACATCGGACGATGCGACGACAGAAGGTTCAGCATCAGAGACGGGGCGGACCTTGTTGGGGTCCAGTGCTTTAGCTGTCTGTGGGTTTCCAGCATCACCAATCATGACGGTGCCAGTAGCATTAATGTCAACATGGGGATACTCCTTCTTGAACGCGCGGATAAGTTGCTGCTGTTTTCTGTACTTGGAGCAGTTCTCTCCTTTGGAGCAGTGGTGAGGCTTAGGGATGACTTGTTCTATCCCAATAATGGATACTGACTCCATGGGAGTGATATCATCTCCAGTTGTTCTTGTTCGGTTCTTTCGCCTGCTGCTCTGGCGATGTCTGAGCCCGTTGTCTTCCACTCTTCGTGTCTCCCGCACCACGTCCCTGCTTGGGACATCCTCGATTGGCGTCTCTGGTCGAGGGGATGCTGGTCGACTATCCCTCAAGGCTTGAATCTGATGCCAAACTTTGGTCCTGATACCGAATGACTGAATGCTAAGCTCCTTGAGATCCTCGAACTTCAGTGTGATCAAGATTGCACCGCTGATATCATTCTCCATGAACCGGTCAGCCACGGACAGCTCAATGCCAGCATTGAGCATAGCCTGCGCAACCATTTCAGTAGTCCACGATGCAAGAGTTGTCGTGTCAAGTTCTGCATCAGTGTATTGGAAGGGGCTGGCACGCGGTTGAGGTGGCGGCTGAGATGACATGAGAAATTCGGTAATGTTTCGAGGTCCCTTGGGAGTAATAGGTGATAATGTCAGGATAATATCCTCTTCGGTGGACGAGTAGTGGTCAGTTGAATTTCGGAACAGGTGAGGTCCTCGGGGACCTTCAACCTGTTTTGGGGAGTATTCCACCGGAGCCTCCTGGCTTCTACTCGACCTTGGTGTTGGAACCTCATCGTAAGAGGAAACCGTTGTGAAACTAGGCTGTCCAGCCTGAAGAGTCGGTTGTCAGTGTTTCCCGTGACTTGATTCAGTTGCAAGTACAAGATACATACCGATTGTAAACTTATGCGAGGCGAATTGTCTTCCTCGTCACTAATAATCTCATCTTCTTCCTCCCAGTCCGTATCCACAAATTCGGTTGCTACAGAAATTGGGCGCTCCAGTATTTGCGAGTCGTTCTTCAGACTGAAGAATGTGTCACGGGGGAGAGGCCGCTGTCGCATTTGCGAATATGTCAAGCGGTCTCCGCCTCGGAAAGATGAGTACTCCTAACTCGAAATGTCAGTGGCCTTTTTCGATATTCGCCTTTAAGGCCTTCTTCCTTACCATTTTGTAGTTTTTTTATATTGTTATCAGGTTATTGATGCTGCCAGGCACCAAATATGGATGATGAGATGGGTTATACCAGCTGGTGATTGCTTAGTTTGGCCGTTGCCGGCACTTGCTTCTTTAGAACTCAGTGCCTGGGCACGATCGAGAACACGCCGTGAAACAAATAGAAACAAATAAAGAAAACATAGACCTCGTGATGTCGAGGAGATAATACAATAGTCGCAAAACTTAGGAGGAGGGACCAGGGGAGCGTGCGAGCGGGCGGTTACGGGATGTTATGTATGCACTATAGCTCAACATTGGTGAGTGAGGGAAGCAGCATGAGGATGGCGGTCACGGAGGTGATGGGGACAAGAATAGACTCGAGCAAGTGCTAAATGTAGAGTGTGCGGCCATATCTTTAGGCCCTTGGTACACTGGAACCCAGTCCCTAGTCCCTAGACCCTTGCACCCTGGCTTGTCCGGCGGTAGCAGAAGAGACGGGAGTAGAAAGAGGAGGGTGTGAGCGAAGAGGCTAGGATGAAGACAGGGTACTGCGGCTTCATCACACCGGCACGGGACGCAGAAGCGAAAAGCAAACGGTATCATGTACCAATGGCAAGACAATGTCAGTCAAACAGCATGTAGATCACGTTTGACGGGATGGGTTTCCACTTGGAAGCGATCTGAAATACCGTTATTAGTAAAGAATGGAGGCTGGGTAACAAGAGGCCCCTCTCGCTGAGGGATATGCATGGACATTTGATTCAGATAGTGGAGAGAAACGAGAAACAACTACCATCGATGGACTTGGGGTGTGTGTGTGTCTGCGCGCGCGCGCGGCGTCAAGCTGGCGTTACCAATTGGGCCTCCGATCTGGGTATATAGGTAGTAGCTGCGTTTGCATCTTGCGTACAAAAATGCACGCCCAGTCACGTTTCTTGCCTCTGATTCAGGGATCAGAAGGTGTCCGGGGCCTTGGGGTCCAAAGGATGTTAGTGAAGCAGTGTGTATGCTGGACTGGACGCTTAATGACGATGCTAGATGGAAGAAAAACCATCCCTGGTCCTAGACAGAAGAGCGTGGGGCACTATGCCTTAAAACAGCCCGAGCTTGTCGATTGGCTCGAGCTGGCGCACGTTGTGACCCTGGTTTGTGGGGCGTCAGGCTTGACTCGGCGAACACACAAGCTCCAGAGCTGGCGATCCGTTAGTGCCACACCTTGGATAAGTAGCGACCTTAACGGGCGTCTAAGCGCCGGGAACCTGAGCTGCTTGCTCACCTTGCGGAGGGTACTGTTGAGGGAGGTATAGGGACGAGTCATCGTACCACTCCCAAGCTATGTTGAGATGGATATATCATCATCCTATATTATTCATCACAGTTCCAATTCAATGAGCTGATACGAACTTGGTGATGGATGTCCCGAGCAACCCTCACAACGGAGGTGATGAACATGTTTTCTCCCTTAATCACATTTTCCAATTGCAATTCCATCTTATCTTCCTCGCTTCGCTTTGTGCAGATTCTCAGCGTATCTGTACTCTACCAAGTATCACAGCAGCTTTCCTCCCACAACGACAGGGTCCTCACGGACCATGTAGCTTCGGTATAGAAGCGGGAGACAGGCCCCATCATCTGCATGCGAAACTCTCGAGAGTCAATTAGTTAGGACATATACGATACACTGTACGGAGTGCTCGCATATGCCTTGAGACTCAAATATTACAATGCGTCGGGTTGTAAGTCGTTGGCAACGTCGTTGTCCACGACGTGGACGTCTCAGGCAGCATTTGAAATCTTGTTCAACGTATCGTGTTCTTCCCCTGCGTGCTATGAGCCGCTGTGAAACGTAACACTATTGCGTTCCTGAACATAAAGCTAGCCATGTGATTTGAGTGATGGAAGGTTGCAAATGCGGGTGAAGGTGGAAGCTTGTACGTCCCTGTAGTGGCGCATATTTTTCCGACCCTGGAAAGTTCACTCTTCTCTCTCTCATTCATCCACCCAGGAACAAAGTTTTCAACGGTCGTGAATCTTGCACTCATCCAGGAGGCTGGAAGTATGTACCCAACCCGTTATCACCACGCCAGCTTTCTGGTTGTGGGACCAGAAACCGTTACATTTGGTAATAGTACAATGTGTTCATTTTGACTCACACGAAGCGCATTAGCCTTCAAGCCTCTTCGAACTGCAAGCTGCTGTTCAAGGTCCATCTCCAGCCCCATGTCCCAGCCTCGGCCACTGTTCGTGTCCAATCGACTGTCTCAACATTCGAGCGCGGGTCTGTGTGAGCGAACCTGTCAATTGGCATGAGTGGACATCGTTCCTCGGGCATCTAGTTTCCCGAACTAGGCTGGATATTGCGAAAACCACCGACACGCCGCGAGTACTAGTCGATCGTACGTTTTCCCCATGAAGTGCCCAACTGTCCTTCATAGTATTTGACGGCCTGTGCTCCATTGGTGGCTAGAGGAGGCCTTCAAAAGGGTCCAAAGATCCTCGAGGTTATGGGCCCACCACGCTGTGAGGCCCTTCACTTCAGAGGCTGTGGGAGTCCCTAGTCGACCCACCATCACCTTCTCGTAACTCCGATTCCCTCTTGTGGTAGTGTCAAGACGGACGCCAATCTTGACCTTATGTCACTTGAGAACCAATCGCAATGCACGATAGTTCCTTTGCTCTCAAATGAGGAGACAAGAGACGCACGGGCAGGCTAGTGGGACGGACCGTTTATCTTTTTGATTTGTTTGCTTCCAACATTCATTTGCGCCACGATCTTTGCGCGGTTCAATTCAGGCGGATCTAGGCGGCATCATTTGGTTGGCTCCAGACTCGTCTTGCTTCGCCTCATCCACAATTCGACTATATTTCGCTGGCCCCAGACTGGAATTTTGCCTCTTCAATGGTACTATGAGAATTGCTCATACTGGCGGTCAAGTTTGAATCTTTTGTCTTGAATCTCGTGTGACTCAAGCGACTGGGGTCAGTCGTGTTCACATGAACAAGTTGATTTGCCTCATGTACAAAACGCGGGCTATCACAGCAACATTTCGGGGAGAGCGGTGATAATTGACTGATACTGTGCTATATTCCCTGTCAAGCTTTATGACTTTGCAACAAGAACAAGATTGAGACATGGGGTGTCGTGGTGTACAGTATACAGAACACTGGGGTTTGAGATCTAAAATTCTCAGTCACATCGTGAATGTATTAGCCTGCTGTAGTTCGTTTGTCAAGGATGTCTTGTCAATTCAAACAGCCCCAATTCATCAGCTGAATCGGTGATGTCTATGGTTATAGGCATTGCAAGGTGTTGGACTATGCCATATCCTTGCGTGAATTTGAGGGGATGATACATAGTTAATGGCTCAGTCAACCGAGGGTGACTGGCTTTGAGATGCGGTTGGTCGGTAATCGAAGTTCCCAGGTCGACTTCTTGTCCGAAAAGAGGAATGTGCACTTCTATGCTCTGCAATGGACGTGTCGCTACGGCGATTGTGGTAAATTGATGAGCAGTGACACTCAAAATAAGCCAAATGTGTGTTTCTGTGCCTGGGCTGAGATGCAATGTGACACAACATTGATTCACTGCATTTCCATATTGGACAATGGAAAATCTGATGTTGCAGGGTCGAAGATTACGATTTGTCACGTAGCACGATTTGCAGTTGCAACTGCACGAGTTCTGAATCGCACCTTGCAAACAATGTCGCACAGCGACAGCATTGAGAAAGTGGTACCACTGAGTTAGCACCTGCTCTCTAAACATTAAGCCATGAGGCGTAGGTTTGGCAAGTGCGACAAACCATCTTACAACTTAACATCCAAAATTTTATTCTTGGTGTAGGGTAACCCCACCAGCAATTGTTCCATACCTTAGTAGCATCAATTATCGGCTACTGACAGCTCACAGAACATGGCCTGGGGTCTGCTGACGTGTGATTGAGACTTCAGAGTTATGGATTTCTGTTATCTGGTAACTTGCAAGCATTGAGCATTTTCCATCGCTTCGCCTAATTGACCACAGTATGACTCTAGTCATGATGCCATTTCAGATGTTGCCCTAGTATCCAAAGCCCATGATGGACAATTTCTTCTGAGACCCAATAACCTTTGATTATTTCACATAACGACATCGATTGGCCTCGCGTCCGTCAATCGTAATTCTGCGGGGCTATAGCCGATCCTCCTTTAAGCCCAAGGTAAGGATTCTGTGTCTGTGCACTCTCATCTGTCACTTAACCCTTGCTGATGCCCTTGTCAGTTCTCCGTACCCAGCATTATCTAAATTCTTGCTCTGTTTACCAATTTATTAGTCGAATGCGACAGTGGTTATTACTAGGCTTGATCCTTGACGGACTTCGGGAGACAAACACGCATGCATCAAGCAATAGTGGCTTCAGATCCTTACGCCAGTGCGGGCTAATGTTTCGTTCCCGCTTTGCTTCGCATGCCCGTCCAGCCTTCAAGTGAGGATGCCTTGCATTGAGGATCAGACCGTGGTATTTTGAGGCAAGATTCGTCTTTGTCGACACTCACCGACTGTTCCGCCCGCTTTCACGACGCCATATTCCATACCGGTGACGAGGATAGCTGTCGTGAGCTTGGGGGGGTTCGAGACATTCATCAGGAATACGGATAGCCAAACACCACAACATTGTCTCACATAGCCATCGTGGTGTCTCACTATGGAGTTGACTCAACCAACTCCCCCGGATTCAGTTGGATGACTTCATAAATTAGAGAGCGGCCGACGAAAAGGTTGGAAGCCGAATGAATAATGGTACACCTGCGGACAAAAGTGCTGGCTGGCAGTACATGACGGGTAGCTGCTTAGTGAGAAACTTGACGACGAGGATCAAATGCAATTGATGAATGCTGATAGGCAATCAAGCTGAGCAATATCCGAGTCCCTAGTCATTGTGCACGAGATCGACTGCCATAGTACGAATTGTTAACTTCGAATAGCAAAGCTGAGGTGTCGGTTATCATCGTCTGCATGCTATGCACAATGAGCAGACTGGAAAGCACCCGACGAATACGGCAGTCGACTCGAAACGTCATATTTGAGCTCTCGGTTCTCATTTTGTCATGCAGCCCCCCGGCATCACATCACAGTGTGCATGTGCCCTTCTGATCCCGGTCTACACCAATCCCTCCAGCCCTCTGCCTTTTTCTTACCCTCTTGGTCTACCCACTTCTGCTCACAAACGGTTTCGGCACACATCAGATCCCACAGATCAACCAATCTGTCATCCAAAGCTCACTTCTGCACAATCTCACATGATGTTAGACTAATGCGACCTTGTTCACCACTGTGGATGGCGAAATCACAGGTCGCATTATGGGTGAGCTTCTGGAGCTTCGAATGGACATTTGGGCAGCGGAACCATGTCCAACGAACGAAATTCCGTATTGGGAGTTCTGACAAGGAACCCGAGCGGGGGGGAAATGATAGACAAAAATCGGGATGTGAGTGTGAGCAAAGCCATGGAAGTCCGCATATGCTCCCCCACCTCACAGTAGTACAGTATTTCTTTTTCAACCAGGCTTATCTGATGAGTCTTGGCAAAGGGCCCGGAGGCTTTTTTTTCTCCTCTTCGTCTGAATGCTGAAATGGCTCGTCTTCCCTGACAGGCGAACAAGGGCCCTTGTCAGCTAGAGCCTCGATCTACCGTATTGGCTTTAGCTTTTACTTGACTTATGCTAATCATGCCATTCTCATAACTTGCTCGTCTTCTTATTGCCATGATTTCGTAGAGATTTCCTTGTCCATGTCGTCAATCATGCAATAAAGTTCAGCCTGAACCGAGGTTTTTGATGATTCTGGATGTGCGTCTAACTCCCGCCAAAGTTTGGACCGGCCCGCCGCCAGGGACAGGAAGCTCTATCCGCGGACCCTTCAACGGCTACGGAAAGGCCCACAAACGTTTGTGGTGGTGTGTAAGTCGGAGCAACCAACACAGGAATTGCAGAGAAGATTCAAGGCACCGAACTCAACTTTGGGCACAAGACAAAAGTTTCTTCAGCCACACAAGGCTAAAGTATCTGAACTGCTATGTGAGCAGACATATGAGACTTTTGACCGGCACAACCTTCGCCCCGTCACATCGAGATCAATTGTGTTGCGATTGTGGGTGAGGGGCTGAACTGTGACATCTTAGGTCGGCCGCGAATTGTGGTCCAAGTCGACAGGGTAGATAGACAGTCGAGTCAAGTAGAACGGAACGTTGCAGGATACGGACAATGCTGGAAGAGTTCATGGGAAATTGGGAGCAATTTCGATAAACATAAAGTTTTGATGATGTTTGCACAAAGTACCACAATCCGGTTACATTCAAGGTTGTGATTACCACGTTGGTTGTTGATCAAAATGTTAAAATGTCCGTGAACAGTAGGAAGCTGATCGACGTGCAAGGCAACTAGTTTGCGGAAGGCTGAACATCCGGAGAAAAACCAAGACATTGACAAACAAGAAGCATTAGGGTAGGCAATAAGAAAGACAGATCCTCAAGTCAGTTAACAAGGGCCGGGTTGTTCGTGGAGCTGAACAATATTGGAGACAAGCTGCATGGAAGCGAACTTGACGTTAGTGCACAAAGATTGTCCATAATTAGCCCGGGTCAGTGGAAAATTTGGTCGCATATGACTATAACGATGGCCAAATTATGCTGGAATGCTGCAGAGAATGCGGGCTAAATTAAAAATAGACGTCGAAGTAAAGAAAGACAAGGTAGGATGTGACAAGGTGTGATGGGATCTGCTAGCGCTTGGGTCGTGGTGGACTTGTTAAGCCAACATGATTAAGCGCCGCCATTTAGCCCATATTGTGTAGCCGAAAAGAGAAAATGAAGGGGCTAAATGTCAAAATAGGACGAAGGGCCAAAGTCTCCTCCGGCTCAGACGGGTCCTGGGTCCGACGAAGAGTCCGTTCAGTTGTTCAAGTTGGTTTACCAAAGAATGGACCGAGCAAGGATCAGGGATATTGCGGAACGAACAAGACGACAGAACGACGAACAAACGGAACCGACCGGCAGTGCTTAAACTGTACAGTAGCGAGCGGGGACGATGTCAATGACTCGCATTGGCGGGGAAGCTATATATCCATGACTTTGACCTAGACTGGTCTTGGACTGGCGATGCTGAACTTGACAGATGAAGTATTGTCCACACGAGACGAGCTACCTGTTGTGACAAAATATGGAAGAATGGATTAGTGACAGCTAGCTAGATTCGGAGGCCCAAGAGTTTTCAGATGGCCCGTGTTTTATTTCGCTAACCAAATCAATTAGTAGACCAGGAATGAAGAACAATGCTATTGTGAAGTGCACCGTGTGTGAGTTGATCAGTTGTGAGTTGAGATAGCTCATAGTTGGAGGAGACATAACGACTGTCAAGATAGGCTAATGTACCTTGTCATGCGCAAATGGTGATCCGGCTCAACCATCAACTGTATGACCTTGCATATGTACCACTCATCCTCAAATGGTGGTGTAGGAGAGACTCGAGATGGTTGGTAGTTGTTGGCTATGAGAGTACTATCAAAGCTAGCTGGAATTGGAAGAGAGTAGCCGGTGATCTGTGTTATTTTCTACAGCGTCAGCCTCCTCCGCAAACGTAAGCAAACTCTAGATAAGATTGATATTGGATCTCTTGTCCTACCACCACCGCTTAACAGCCAACGATGACACAGTCGACACCTCAACAACTTTTCTCTCAGGATCAACACTTGATCAAAGCACCAAGAAGACCATGTGCAAGCGAGTATCCGCACCTAGGCCGTTATTGCCCGTTATGGTCCGCTTATCACATCATCTCTAGCCCAAGGCTGTCGAGTTTCCCCGCTCGGCTCGGTGTTTTGTTGATCACTTCGAAGACCAGGATAGTGTCAGGGTCAGGGTCTTTCGCTAAGACAGGACAGGATAGCCCCTGGAAAGATCCTAGAACAAGAAGGTAGAGATTATCGTCTTCTGACGTCTGATTCGTTCAAGCGACAGAGGCTCCCTGTCAAGCTCACTGCGGCTCAGGGCCAATCCAGATCTGAGGCCGGGGCAGAGGCGCATGGCCGCTAACATCTTTCGGGATTAAAGCATTCTAATCCCTGCTCCGCGGCAGGAGCTCCTCATCGGTTGGTCCCGTCCCATCACGCACTAATGCAAACGTGTCACCCTCGTCTGTCGAATCACGGATCAGAAACGCTCTTTCTCCAACGACACTACACAACAGTTACATGCCTAACAAGGCTCCTTGCTCGGCCAATTCAGCAGACCGATTCTTTTTCTTCCCACCAAGTGACAGCAGAATTCAATGCGACCTGACCTAGCGCCAGCAGAGCTTTTCAACCACCTGAAAGCACTCGTATGTACCCTGACGAGTAGACGAGCTAGGGTGTCAAGAAAAGACAGGGGGAGGATTTGGGCGAGAGATCAATGATTTTCTGCTGTGAGCCCTTGCGCTGTTCTTCTTGACTCCAAGGCCGAGTACTGCGCTGTACTGTACAGTACAATACAATACAATACAATACAGCGCTCAACTCGACAGCAGCGCAGGTACGATAATAGACAATCGACAATGCCTTGTCATATCCACTGAAGGATTATCGTTCCGTATGCCACTCGGGTCGGGTACATGCCAACGATATGGCGCACAGCAGATTTCTGAGTACTGACCACGAAATGCGCTGCATGATTTTTGAACGCCCATATCCTCTTTTTTACTTTTTTGTCAATTCTAGTGCGGACTTAAACATCAGGATTCAATACTCGCCTCAGTCAAGGATGACCCCGTCAATTCTTGGGACGAGCTGAGAACTCATCAAGACATGCCAATGCGTGTCTGGACCATTTCCTATATCGCTCAAAGCTGCAATGCAAGATCCCTTTCAACTCTCGTGACCTCGAATTACGGAATAACTTTCGAGACCCACGATCACCCCCGCGCTGCCAGACGTCACCGGCCTGGTCCCTGGTCTCTAGTTCACGACACATGTCCTACCTAACCATGTCGGCGTGATTTCGAACTGGAGACTTGGTGTTGAGTGGAATTTGATACGCTGTTCGTGGGGCTTCTCGACCCGGCTACAGGCAGCCACTTGCAGGTCTGCTGCACCCACGAGGTCTCTTGCCGCTCAACCAATCCGATAGTTGACCGCCTCTTTGACCATTCTATTCGTCAAAAGTCATCTAGGCACCCAATAAGGAACTTCAATACTGCCAATCTATGTCTGTTATGTCCTAGAGCCCGAAAAACCCCAGCCTGTCGTGGATCAACTTCGAGTTCCAAGGCTCGAAGCGTGAGCCGTGACTCCCAAGTCGCGAATTTGCTCGACGGCCCATGGCTGCACTAATTGCGACTGTTTAATGAACCCATCTTAAATGCTACCGAATAAACTTTTCAGACTAGCACAGTACAAGCTCTGGCAGTTGAGCATGGAACGGCCCTGCCTAGTTTGGCCGTTCATGCTATGGACCTTGATACAGGATGCGAGCTAGTGGATGAATCCTTGTGCGACCTTTTGACATTTCCCCTCTCCGGTGTAGTCTGCGCATATGCATGTGCGATAGTCCGGTGAGCTTCTTTATCAGTATCATGGTGGGTGTTACTGCTTCTTGGTCTAGAAACAAATATTGCCAGTGGTCGGATGAAGCAGCCCATACTGATTACGACATAGATCCGCTGCATGGAATCTTGATCTATTTAGATTATCTAGGATACATGTTGCGAAAGGCCAACTTTCTGCGACGCTACCTGTTCCAATATAAGGATACCAAAAGTGATTTTGACCTAATTATGGATATGGATACATTGAATGGTGGTTGAACTGGGGATGATCTACTTCTAGTCAATGTCTTGGTCAAGTGGATGGCCTCAAATCATATCAGAAAGTCAAAGCTCTCCGCCTCGCATGTTCTCCCGTGAGGAGCTAGATCGCAATGGGATCCAACCCCCCTCTTCGATGAGCTCTTAGTGCAAGCAGAGTGGCTGCTTGCCATGGACATGGACAAGTGGATGGGCACACCATGCGCGACTTTCCTCTTTGGACTGCAGGATCCCTGCTCGCCCTATGCCGTCTTGTGCACATCTATTCCTAGAGTGGAGATCCGATGGGCACAGAGAGACTATCTTTGACCGACTCTTTTCATTGGCTTCTCTAAGCGCAGTCGCTGCCTTTGGTGCCATGGCAGACTCGTTGTGCATGATGCAAAAATAGCAACACGACGATGGGAAGTCATGATCGAATCGACGTGTGAAGGGCCGCGAGAGAAGCGGCCAAAATATAAGGATTTAGCCCTCCAGCAACCGCCCAAGAATTTAACCCTCTTTCTTCTTCGTGTTGTGTTCAGAGATCCCAAGTGTCGCCAAAGGCTCTCTTGATCCCCTTTCCATTCCTCTCTTACCGCCCTCCTCCTCAACCACCTTCTACTCCTACATCTTTGTTGTTACAAACAATTTCCAGTGAAGAGCAAGCCGGACTTGCTTTGAACTAGTCAATCCTTAAGACAATTTCCGAACGAACGGACGAAACGAACAATCACAGTTGTGCTTTGATAAAGTCGGCCTGGCTGCCACTTACACGACTGCCCACAAATACCGCTCAGAGATCCATACTGATCCTGACCGATACAAAAAGACATACGCTAATTTAATTCTCGACTTGTTGAAACGGAACATACAAACTCGGATTCGATATTCCCCCCGGTCACGTTTCTCAACGCCCAACCTCTTGGCTCTGGGATTTTTGCTCCTCTCGTCTCCTCAGCCTTTCGAGAGATCGACTCCACACAAGAGTCAAGTACAGTGCGCAAGTGGTCCCTGATTGCACAGTCCCACTCCCCCCTTGCACATCACACACCCCATCCTGGTCCCCTAGCACGCCAATACTCTACGGACCAGCATCGCAGCCTACAAATGTCTACGCTGCCCCCCGATCATCACAAAGGCCTCTCGCGAGCTTCCGAGAACACCGTCAACATGACTGTATCTCAGTCAACAAAGGCCAAACCGGCCTCAAAAGCCAGCAATGGCAAGCCAAAGACAAAGACTCAGATGCACCGTCGCTCAAGAACAGGTACGCTCACTCATTTATATGTTGATTCCAATAAGGAAGGGGGACAAAAAAAAAGAAGTCTTGGGCTAACCTCCACTTACACAGGCTGCTATACTTGCCGTTTGCGACGCAAGAAATGCGACGAGGGAACCCCCATGTGCACAGCCTGCAAGCATCTCGGCTTGCAATGCGAGTACAAGAGACCTATGTGGTGGAGCAACAATGATATGCGAAGGAAGCACAAGGAGGACATCAAGATGATCATCAAGCGCAAGAAGCTCTCTGAGAAGTCATCCCACAACATCCAGAACTCTGTCACCAGCTCCCCTCCTGGCCTCACTCACTCTCTTCCCACATCGGCCACCTTCACAGATCCTCTCGACCGCACAAGATCTGCTTCCATCGACTCACAATTCCCGGGCGCTTTCAACTTCAACAGTCCCCCAAGTGCCAACGAGTATGGCTTCGGCGCGCCCATGCACCCCGAGTTCATGTTTGGAAGCTACTCGCCGTATGAGATCGATGTAAAGACAGAGCGACAGATGTTTGTCAACGATGTCCCTACAGTTCGCGAATCTCACATCTCCACCTTCAGCACTTACCACACTCCTCCTCCTGCTGGCACAGTCCTTCCTCATGGTCCTTTGGATGGTGATTGGGCCGAGCATGTCTTCCAAGAGCGCAAGCAATCCCTCTCAGAAGAAACCCTGAACTGCAACTTCTTTGACTTTTCACACGGTCCCTCAACAGAGTCGAGGCAAATTCAGCTTGAGCTTGATGAGAACGACCAGAACCTACTGGACCACTTTATCCAATTTGTGCTGCCAACAATCTTCCCTATCCTCGAGTCCAACCAGCATTGCTCAGTCGGCTCTGACCTCGTTCTTCCCGCTCTTCAATCTAACAGCGCCTACCTTCACTGCTGTTTGAGTGTTGCTGCCCAGCATCTCAAGTCGCACACCAACTCTCCCAATGAGGACCTTGACAACGATATTATGCGACATCGTTATGCCACTATCTGGGCGCTTTGCGAAGCGCTCAAGAAGGACGAGAACCATCAGCAGATTCTCGAGGCCACGCTTGGCCTCATCTTCTTCCAGTCTGTCGTCGGCCGTTACGATGACGGCTTGCTGGACATTCCTTGGCACCAGCACTTCCAAGCTGCTATCAGCCTGGTGCAGAAGCTTGATCTTCACGGCATGGTCACTGATCCTACCCGCGCTTCTATGCAAACTCCCTTCAACATGTCTCTTTCCTCATGGATTGACATCCTCGGTGCTACTATGAAGGGCCGATCGCCAACATTTGCCCACACTTACCGTGAGAAGCACCTTTCTCAATTCAACCCCAGCCTTGGCCTGCGCGAGCTTATGGGATGTGATGACCGGGTCATGTACCTCATTTCCGAGATTGCCTGCCTCGAGTCCCTCAAGAAGGACGGCATGGACGATTTCACACTCTGCCAGCACGTGTCTGCTCTTGGCGAGCAAATCAGCTTGACTGAGATGGGGGATGCGGGTCCTAAGATGCCCTTCAACGCTAACGGTAGCCTTTCACCCAAGCAGCTCTCCAAGAACATGACCATGGCTTTCCGTATTGCTGCACGCATTTACCTATGCAGCCTGGTCCCTGGCTTCAATCCCCGACAACCTTCCACCATGGGACTGGTTGAGAAGCTGACAAACGTGCTTCAGCACATTCCCTCAGGACCCAATGGATTTGACCGCAACCTTGCTTGGGTCTACCTCATTGGCGGTTCCACCAGCGTCCCTGGTAGCACATTCCGAGCTTTCTTTGAGGATCGCCTTGTCCAGCTTGGCGACTCTGCTCGATTCGGCACCATGGGACGTGTTTCCACCCTCTTGCATGAGGTATGGGCTCAGAATGACAGTCTCACGGGTGTTACCACACCCGGATCGACGACTGAGGTGGCCCAGCTGCACATCCACTGGCGGGATGTCATGGAATCGAAGGGGTGGGACTTTTTGTTGATCTAAGCATTGCTTCTGCCGAACCTTCTTGGCTGGCCTACGGGGGGTAGTAGGGGCAATGCTGGGTGAAACCAACAAGTTCTAATCTAACCTTTCTCTTCAATGTCATGGAAAAAAGCGGCCAGGACCACCTCACCAGGCGAAGCAGGCATTTGCCAGCCGTCGAGGATAGACTTTTCGCCATTCATCTTCACATCTCTTGTCCCAAAAGGGCAGAGATCTTTTCCCCTTTCTTTCTTTACTTTTTTATTATTCACTTCATATACAATGATACCTACTGGGATGGGTTACTAGAGGAAGCCGCAAGGCGTTTTGAGATGGAAGTGGAGTACAAAGAGCGACACTTGGACACACCACATATCCTAACACATTTGAATACTGTTGATTGGAGGGGATGAGGCGTTACGGACATGCATTGAATGATTAGCGGGCGGAGAAGAAGCATGAGAGAGTCATGACCATATGCAGGAACAAATGGGGCGGCAGCAGGATGCCATGTTATATGTTGGTCTATTGGATGTGAACGGCCGAGTAGCTTAAGACTCGGAAACACTCGTTGTTGTTTTTTGTTTTTATCATGATACCAAGCGGGCAATGGTACAGGGAGAGACATGGTGCATGGCAGGAAATGGACGCCATGTAGGACAGGACGATGATGATACGAAAAGAGAGGCTCTGGGAAGCTGGACATGGGCTAGCTCCCAGAAAGGATGTTTGACGAAGAGGATGGTATACGATATCCAATCAATACCTTGCTAAGATCAAGGTCAACAATGAAACAAAGCATATTGCTGCTACATTTGGCATTACCTGCTGCGACCACAATGTGATGATACTGCTACTACTGCGTTCAATTATTCCCCTATTGACACTAATGAGACGGGAGAGATAATCTGATGGGTAACATCATACTATGTAAATCTAGTGTTGGGAGCTTTTTGAGGTCGGGCTGCAAGTCTCCTAAAATGGATTCCAAGACCGAGAGGCACAACTGGAATAGGAATTAATGCCTCGGTCTGATTAGATGATACTGGCCACATTCGATGGTTCTTTTTGTTCTGTGCTTACTTGTGAGATCCTTGTTCCCTGGAAAGTCAGCATCATCACACCATAAAAGAGCCGGGGAAGAAAAGATGGTGCATCTTTGTTCTGTGGGGGAGGTGTTGAGGAGGGTATGATTGAGGGGGGCTTTTACGAGATGCAGACTCGCACGCATTGCAGTATAATGCAGGTGTTTTTACAGGTACCGTAATGAATTCAGCAACACACACGTGCTTTAGGATTTGAGGCCCTCTTCATTTCCCCTTGTAGCGGATGCAAAGAGAGCATTGCCGTATGCAATGATATGCCATGCCATGTCATGTCGTACTCTGTTATGCAAATGCAAATGCAGTACGAGTACAATTCACAATATAATGAGGAAATAACTTCGTTATCTATATGAACCTATAAACCATCTGCAGAAAAGCCTCACTCCGTTCAACAGAGTCCAGCATATGCAGCCTCTGAGACTTGGGCCGCTGTATCGTCCCGTCGTGCCTAATGCTGTTGCAGTGCATTGTAGCGAGAAACACAGAGAGGAACCAACACAGCAACGCAGCGATAGAACAGATGGAGGAAGAAACACGTAGTCTACAGAGGTTAAATCTATTACCGAGAACTGCATGCAGTCAAAAAGCATACATAGAGATGGGAAGGCAAAAAAAAGCGAATACGCCATTACAGGGCTTCAGGACAGTGCGTAGAGTAATTGGCTCTGGTGACTTGCACGCCCCCCTCAACCTCAAGGCAGATTTCCCCAGCAATTTTCGCATGCTATTGCAGGGCAGGTATCATCAGACGTGGACTCAATTTTGCCTGTGCCGAGGTCTAACTTGATCTAGACGGAATCTGGGATTTGCAAGATGCATTTCTGCAAGAGGGAGGAGACGAAGGCCCAAAGTAACTCAACAGGGATGGATTTTCTGGCTGGCGAATAGTAAGACAAGAGACGTGGATGATCGGGCAGACAAACCACAAAGCGACATGGGTAGAGAGAGAGCACGAGGATAGGGTGAAACGAGATAGGCCAGGCTACGGGAATAAACGAGAAAAGTACTAATAATACAGTGAATATACATACATAGGGTTCCTCCCCTATAACCCTCTATAATCAGTGAGTCATTTGAGGTCTACTTGTAGGGGTCTGTAGTTACTATACGGAGACAAGGAAATGCTAGACAAGACAGCGCATTGGTTCTTTGTTCTCGTGACATGGGAAGGCTAGCGACATCGATTCATTGATTGGCCTTTGCATTCTCGACCCTAGTTTCAGAACACGTTATTCATGGTGATTTCAAGACTTTATCCTAGATGGCTTCACTACACGTCATATAAGGGAAAAGATAAAGAGGTAGCCCACAACTAGGAGTAAGTAGGTCGAAGACAGACCGCTGTTGAACTAATGACTTTAGACGGATATACTTGGACAGCCCTTGACGTAGTTCTCAAGCGAGTGCCCTTAGTTAGCCTGGCGGTGATAGCTTGGGTTTTGAGTGACAAAATAAACAAGCACAACCGTCGTCAACAACAAGTTTGCAATCGAACAAATATTCATGTTTTTGTCTTATCCTCTTTTGCGTAAAAACCAGGCCCTGTATGGTGCTTCTTCTCGTATGTAGTTGTTTCCTAGACAATTATCACTTTATAACAAGATGACTGAGCTCGATGTATACAACGTCAACTCTCAGTAGTACTCATATAATCTTGTCCATCTGTTAAAGTTAAAGACGACGTCAACGGCGCTCTGTATCGGAAGAAACGGCAACGTCCCTCTTCTCTTATATGAAAATACTAGTTAGGTCCAGCCATGCCCAACAGATGGATTCTTCGTTTCGAAATAACCCTCTGAAGTGATGGCATATGATCAAGATTCAAGAACAGGTCAAGCCAGCGTCGACGACAACGATGGGGATAATTACAACGAGGCCAGTATCGGGCTCATTTCAGAGCAGCCACGGAAGGGCAAACGCAAGGAACTATGTTCAAAGACATTGTTAACCATCCTTGTGGTGATATCGAATGTCGTCTGGATTGCCGTGATATCATGGACTTGGTATGGAACCCGGGATCTGCTTGAGAGCTGCGGGAGCAACAACTATCCTATAGATTTTGGTATGTCTCACTCGATGGGTGTCAAGTCAGGTCAAATTGACTAATTGCTCTATCAGTTTCAAAAGAACCAATACCGCTGAAGCTCAAGACAACCAACTTTGACGACTTACTGCGCTACAACACAACCAGCCACAAAGTCTACCGAGACATGGATCCTTCGTTACCTGGATACTTTGGCACTCCAAGTCCCGCAATCGATGCAGCGTGGGAGAAGCTCCTCCGATACCAATATCCTGCTGTCAGTGATGAAGAGATAGCAAGCAACCCAGCGTTGTCATTTGCGCCAGCAGACAAACATCCAGTCACTGGTAAATACCATGGAGCACTTGACGTGTTTCACAATCTGCATTGTCTAAACATGGTGCGAAAACATATCGACAGGGACTATTACAAAGGAGACCATATGAAGAAGAAGAGACACGACAACCGAATGAATATGGAGAGTTCCTTTGATGGCGCTGCAATGGATCACCTCTATCACTGCATGAACCATATCCGGCAGAGTCTCCAATGTCGTCCAGATCTTAGTCCTGCTGCTATGCATGTATTTTTAGACACAGATGGATCGCAGTTCTTTTTGGGCAACGCAAAGAGTCATTCATGCTATGACTGGCAAAGTATCATAGATTGGGCTGAAGCAAGGGAATCGAAGCTGGGCTACACTCATCCTATTGATTGAGTCATGTCCTGAGTCTACCTATTCATTAACATGTATTTTAGTATAGGTAGTCAGTTGTAATATTTTGACAAGGTCACTCACTTTAGTACCTTGTTAGATTAGTTAGTAGGTAGATACCTAGTACTAGTATTAATCCTCCAATGTGTTGTATTCGATTAGTCGTTCATGATTATTGTATGATTGGATCTCGTCCCAAGTTTAGAAAACTACGCGCCCATCTCCAGCGCTTGGCTATCAATTACAGCGCCCGAGACAAGGGTTCTCCACTGCTAAAAATTCGCTGGCCTTTAGCAGTCAGTCATTAAGTTCGAACCAATCAACGGCTTGTTTCGCCGCGCGCTTAACAACGTCTGAGACTCCAACCAACCACAACTTTTGGCTTCACTTAGACCAATTATTCCAACCATGGCAACACTATCTTCAGACATCTGGCAACGATGGACCCATATTGTACTTACTTCTTTTCTGGTAGCTCCGTCTATGGGCATAGCCTCGTCCCAGCGCGTGTCGAGCGACAGGCCCTGGGCACTCTTGGTGGCACTCTTGGTGACTGGTTCCCAGCATCTGTATCCAACCGCCCAGCAGCCTCTAATGCGGCAGTCGGGCCTGAAGTATCGTGGATGAATGGGTCGAGATGATCCTCGACGGACAAGGCGGCAATGCGAGAAAAAAGACTATTCATTGTCGTGAGATGAAGTGACCTCATGGTCTGGTGTGGTCTCTGGTCTCCGACCTGCCTTTGTCTGTCATTGTTCTCCCTCCTTTACACTTCTGCATTCTTGTTCTCAGTTTGTATTTACTGTTCTAGTTCTTCGCTTTTGTCTACTCTACTTTACCAGACAATCAAACATAAACGCTTGTTCAGCTGTTTCATCCCCTTCATCTTTGTCATACGCGCCGGTTGTGTTTGACTTGACAAACTCATCATCATTATACTCATCTTTTTTTCTTTCCCACTCTGCATGCTATAGCATCACTTACAAACTCTTGAACCAACAACAATACTAATACCCGCTGCAACAACAACAACAACGACCAACAGCCACTTACACAACCAACAAGCCAGATATGATTTTGGCTCGGCTTCCCACACCCTTACGGGTCCTATTCATCACAGCTCTTTACGCCTCCACAACCTCTGCTCTACCAGCTACTCTCATCTTCGCTCGAGAAGATACTTGCGACGCCGACCAGACTTCATGCAATAGCGACATCGCCAACTTCTGCTGTCCCAAGAATAACTCGTGTCGACTCCTCGCCGGTAAGACAACGGCAGTATGCTGTCCTGAAGGTCAAACATGCAATGTCATCCAACCAATCACTTGCGATATCCGAGGTCAAGACCAGAAAGAATTCCCAAATGCACCTGTCAAGACAATAGTTTTCAACCTCGATCTCCAGAAATGCGGCCAGAAGTGCTGTCCCTTTGGATACTCGTGCGAGGACGGCCAGTGTGTCATCGACAAGGACCAGTCTGATATCCCAAAAGGTGCTGAGCTTCCCAACGAGACCTCTACTCCTGTCCCCAGCGCCATAACCACAGCTACTGGGGCCATTGAGACAATCTCTATTAGTGCTGCGCCATCGGCGAGTGCGGAGCCTACAGAAGCAGTCGGAGCCGGGTCAGACAACAGCTCAGACTCCGGCGGTGATGGGGATGAAGAGTCCAAGTCGGACAACTCAGGTCCTGCTACAACGTCCATTGTTGGCGGTGTGGTGGGAGGCTGCATTATCCTCCTCATAATTGCCATCGTCATATTTCTCTACGTCCGCCGACAAAACAAGCGCGAGGCAGCAGGTTCAGAAAAGGGCGGCCACATCTATGGCCACGGCCGACGTCTCAACAGCGATGTCTCCTTTGGGAACATCATCTCCGAGCCTATCAGCCAACCGAACTCATACCGCGCCGACTTCATCCTCAAGACACCTTCTACCCAGCGTACAAGTATAGTACCTGTCCCCGCTCGTCAGGTTTCCAATGCCAGCACTCGTTTGCATCCTCCCCCTCCTCGCATCCGCATTTCAATCCCCAACCCCTTTGACTCTCCCAACCCATCTCCCAACGCCCAGCCTAGCCCTCCAGATAATGAGGAGTCTCTCCGCCATGGAAACGTCCGCCTGCCGCCCATCCGTGCTATGAAGGCGTCGTCGTACTACAGCCGCCAGCCTTCTGAGCCCGAGCTCCAACGTGAGCCAAGCACTGAGAACATCGACATCTTTGCAGACCCAAACACCATGGTCAAGCCTCGTCCGTTAACACGGGCAACGACGTTTACCGATCTTATGGACGAAGCTGATCTCGGCGCTGTGCGCAGAGGGAAGCCTTATGTCCCTGGAACAACACCAAGGATCTAAACACATCACGTTCACTCTATAATTTCCTTGAGTCATATAGAGCTCTCTTATCTCCCTAACGGAGATTACATATAACACCATCTGCAGCGCATGATGGGGTCCTCTCGCTTTTTTATATACATGGCAATGAGCATTAGATGTGCTAGAACTGGCTCTGGCGTTGTGGTCGCATATATCGGACGGAGTAGCTGTTGTTTATACCCAGGGTTTCTATAAAGACCCCGATGACTGTTTTTGCTTTAATACTGGAATTTTTCTGCTTCTCATAAGAGTTCTATATTAGTTTGAATTGATATGCGAATATTTATTCACTGCTTGACTCACTGTGCAACTAAAAGCAACGTAACAAGATGCCAGTAGCAGAAAATGGCTGACGTTAACATGTGCAAATATTGAAAAGATGCGCGTATGTTTGATGATATATAATAGTAAATATGAACTCAAAGCCAAATGGTTACCAGTGTTATGGCCCTTTTCAGCCTCTCTTCCTGCTTGCAGTGTAGCACGTTCCGTTCGCCGTTTTTGTTGACTCCCATTGTTTCCAGAACCATGATAAAACACGCTATGCCAGCCCGTCACACAATGCAAACAAAGTAGCGAGTTGATAGACGAAGAACCGACGAGGGGCGGTGCGTGAATAAAGTAAACAAAAAGATAGAAAACAAAACAAAAAGCAAATGACCGTAACGATTGGGTATGTGTGTGCGTAATCAAGATCCAAAACCTGCATGTTTGACGCCAATACCTGGCTATTACCTCCTGCTCCTCCTCATTCGATGTAGCCAATCTGTGTATGCAACTCTTCACATGACGATGCATTTCCTATCCTTCTCCTTCTCCTTTTCTTTCTCTCCAGAACCGATCGATATGTCAGTCCAGCCAGCGCTGCTTGCGGCATCTGTTGCTTTCTTCTTCTTCTGCTTCTTGGATTTGGCTGTCCAGCCCCGTTTCTTAGCATCCATGATGTTCTTAGCGGCACTTCGCTCAGCACGACTTGGCCTGCGGTTTACTGTCGGAGATGTTCTTGTCACTGGTACCGGAGGAGCGTTTAGCCACGCTGGCACTTGCTGGTTTGGCAGCGGCACCGGCAGCGCTGGTGGGTTACCTCCATGGGAAGAGGCGATACTGTAGATGGTCTCAAGGCGCTCAACCGTCGGCCGCTGGTTTGACCCAGGAACTGGGCGCGGATGCCGAGGGATAGGGGCCAGCAAGGGTGTTTCGTTCCTCCGGCCAGATGTTTGGCGGCTGGGCAAGTCAAAAGCGCCCGATACGCCTCTAGGAGTACTAATAATAAGAGGTTGATCGGGTTCAAGACGACTAGAGCTTGGCGGGCCTGCTGACATGAAGTCGGGCATGGAGTTTGATGTGTATCCACTGCCATTGAAACTTCCGACAGGCCGTCTTGGAACCTGGAACCCCCCAGAAAAGCGTCTAGGATTGCCCTGACTAACCCTTTTGCTCAAACTTGCAAGCTGGCTTGAACTGGGCAGAGGGGGGAGACCTGATATGGATTCATCTTGGACGGGCTGCTCGGCGGGTGCGGGTGCCGACACTGGGAACGGGAACCCATCTGCCGGGTTGACAGTAGGGCCAGGCTCAGGTCCTGTAACTCGGGGCCATGTTTGGGCGTTTGACAGCCGCCTTACTCTGGGCGCTAAGTCTGTCACAGATTGGGTCACAGATACGGCCAAAGGCGCAGGCTCCACATTGGCCGCCGGCACTCGAGGACCTGGGCCAAAGTGGTCATGAGCTGAGATGTCTGTTTGCAGTGGTGTGTGTAGTGGCGAAGGCGAAGCATTTTCGTTTGTGGAATCAACAGGAGGAACCACGGCTCTGGACGTAGATGTAATGGCCGAGACGGTTGACGAGGTTGACGTCTGCCGTGCTCTAGCCTCTGAAGTTTCCCCTGTGGATTGAGCCTCTGGCTGTCGCGGAGAAGCAGGAGGAGTTACGTCGTAGATATCAGCATGCCCGTCTTGTGGGGGCAACGGGTCATTGTTTGCCTGGGCTGTTTGAAGAGCTTGCGGCCGACTGACAGCATTTGAGTCGCTCATTGCAGGATGGACAGGCAGTCTCTGTGACTGGTTCTCACTCTTAGAGTCAACAGAATGGGCGTTGCTAGATGACTCATTTGTTGTCTGAGCTGACAATGCTGGCATCGGAGGTACGGGAATAGGCGCTGGAGCAGAAGCACCACCAAGTCCTATCGGCGCAACAGACGGACCACGCATGAAAGCTGGCAAATCTGGGCCCGGGTCGTCTTTTTGATAAGGTGGTGGAGGGGGCACCCAGTTGTCAGCATCACTCTCGTGCGGATGTTCTCTTCGACCATCGGCACGACGATACTCGATACGTCGACCATCTGCTGTTCGAGGATGCAAAGACCTATCCACTGCGGCGGCGGTCGCAGCACGGCGGAGCGTTGTCTGTGAGCGAGGGCTAGCATGTGCATATGGGGCATCCAAGGCCTCCATCTGCTCAATCGTCGGCCCATCGTCGGGACTTTCAGGCTCGACTACCCGTCGATTTGAGGGCTGGGCAGGAGGTAGCCCAATCCTCCGAGGGAGCAGAGGGTCGTCATCGTCATCGTCGTGTTCGTTCTGTGCCATTTGTGAAGCACTTGGTACCTCTGGAACATGAAGAGTTACACGCGGTGGTCGTGAAGCAGATGTAGCAGCTCGGAGCAAAGACGACCCGCCACGAGCCCCTCGCTTTTGAGCAACAGTCCTCCGTCGAACAATCGCAACCTCTGTCGCAAGGTCACGTTGTTCCTCTTCCAACACTTCGGGGTGATCAGTACCAACTTCGATAGTGACCTCTGATTTGGCTCCATTCGAAATTCTGTAGTCAAAGTCCAAGAGTGTAACCCGGCCACCATCCACAAAATCCATATCTTCCTCTTCGGTTACCAGTCGTGGAGCACCAACCCCCCTTGCAGTGATTACAAGCCGCTCTTGGGTGGAAGAGCTGCCATAATCCGCAACCCACTTCACTGTCTTCACATCTGTGACCTCTGCAGCTTTAAAACCAGAAACGAAGGTATTTCTCAGCTTGTCGCACAATATTTGCCATTTTGGTGCTCGACCACCTTCTGTATCCCTTGCTCGAGTAGACGCCCGTCGCGAATTGCCACTACGATCACTGTTTTGTCGTCCGAGGCCAGACGATGAGCCATCATTCGACGAGGATGAGTTGTCTGGAACTGCATCCAAATCTTCCGGGACGCCATAAATCCAGACCTCCTTACCTTGGAACCCGACTGACACTAAGTCACCTCGATATGTCGTAGCTGGAAGCGTTGATGGAATAAGACTGGCTTGTGAGGATGGGCTTGGTACTGGTCCTGTAAAGTATGTCGTTCCATTCCTAAGATCGTCGATTCGAACGGCACGGAAAGTCTCAAAACTCCGATCATATGTGAAAGTCCAACTCGCTTCCTCTTCATTTCCGTCTTGAAGCAGAACAGCGTGACTGCAGTCTCGGCTTGTGTTGGGGAACAGTATCGATGTCGTCCATAGGGGGCTCAAATTATCTTCGGACATGTGAGGGCCGGGATCGTAGTATGGTGCCGTGATAATGACAGTGCTGGGCGGTGCGGAATGAATTGTTGTCCCGAGGATTTGAGTCCCATCGAAAGAAAAGGATAAAACGTCGACGGCATCGCATTTCACGGCTCTCCGATCAGTAGACAAGGCCTCAGGCCTCAGGGACGATACCTCGATGCCTCCTTCATACGCTGCCGCCAGAACAGATCCGCATGGCGATAGGGCAATTGTTCGAGGAGTATTATCAAGGATTATAGACTGTGCTCTTTTGGGCGGGTTCTGCTGTAAGTCGTAAAGGTCAACCTGCATCTCAGTAGACAAGACAGCCAAGAGAGTGCCTTTATCGTTGATACATGCCGCGACAGGCCGGCGAAGAATCTTGAACTCTCTCTTAACTTCGAGACAGTTCCCCCTTAGATCGATCACGTAAATCCTACCGGAGCTGTAGGCTAGAAGATGGTGCCCTTTAGGAGAGGCGCTGTACTGCATACCCTCGCCTCCCGGACATGATGAAGAACTGATGGATGTTGAGATAAGCTTGAATGTGGTCTCTTTGGGTCTTAGATATGCCTCGAAAAGGTTCCTTTTGACTTCTCGTGCAAACAGGCGGCGTAATTCGGGAAGTTTGTCATCGTCGCATGGGGGGAGTATGGGATGGCTCGCTGAGTATGAAGGGCACGCTGATAGCTGGTGACGGTAGAGATGAGCCCGCTGAGAAACCGCTCTCCATTTGCGGTTGAGGAGTACGAGGGACGCGAAAACGTTGGGATCGGCAAGTTGGAGTATCCTGGTTGAAAGGCGCGAGCGTTAGCACATAATAACAGACGATGGGGTCGCTCCTCAACAGTGGATGGTTTGATGGATTATTGATGCGCATAGGCAGATGAGGGTAGCAAGTTTGCGGGCAGAGATACCCAAGGATTACTCACTGTTCGATGATCTCGTCGGGTAGGCTGTCAAAGGGCGGAGTTGGAGGAATGGGCATCTTCTCAATGCTCGAGCGACGGACGTCGGTTACCGACGCGTCCATGACGCTTTGTCGCTCTACGTAGGGAAGCCAGTGAGCATATCAATTTGATGAATCACAGAAACGCTTGGTATGAGGGCACGATGCGTTGAAAGAAAGGAACGTCGCCGGTGAGTTTCTCGTGATACTGTAGATTGTAGACTCGAATTGGTTGTTAGGTCTGGACTCCTTCAAGTGTGGCTGAGGCTTCCTGACTTCTCCAAATTTGGGCTGAGACGTGATGATGGCGGGTCTTTGCCTTCCTTTGAAAGAGGAAAGGTATGGATGGATGTAAGCACTAAGCAGAGGCACCTGAACCTACAAAACAAAGACTGCCGAAATGCACGAGATGCGATATCAATCAGAGGGAAAAAATAGGCATGTATGGATTCGATGTCTTGAAAACACGTCTACGAAAACTGAAGGGGAAGGGAGACTCGTTTACAGCGCGCCGATCAGTGTCCTACGTTAGTACTAAGGTACTCAAGTCGTTCAATTCAACCAACAGGGTGGCCGGCTGTTACCACTATCACCCCCTGGATTCGAGTCTTGAACGAACATGTACATTGGCTGTCAGGCTGTGTAGCGGGAGCGTATCCTTGTCATCGGTGCCTGCCATATTTGGCATACGAATCGCATTATGTTTTCTTTTGGATAAGAGCTGAAGGCGAGAATCATCGACTGCTAACAACTTTATAGTCAATAATACGCACGCTATTAGATGATTACCTTGGTAGGTAGGTGCTGGGCATAAGCTCCAACACCTATCATCGTGTTGTGATTGGCTATCCTTCTTGAGATCAAGATGAATAAACTCCACCGGTCAATGCTCAGAGCTCTGTCTTTCTTGTTATATGTCTAGACCACCTTGTGAGACATGTGGTGTATGTAAATCGGGGGCAGACGAGAAAGTAAGGCTTTATTAGACATCGTAACTAATACTGATCATACTGTGAGGACATACGTGGCTTTTTCTAATGCAAACAATAGGCAGCTGGATTTAATAGCCACGACGAGAGAAGCGCTTGCAAGACCAGCTGAACATGCAGGGTGAAACCTCCAAATTACAACCACTAAGGCATCCAATGGTCTAGACTTTGGATGATGTAAGATCCACGGAGTCCGAAAATAACACAGATCACAGATATGGAGGCTTGCACTAAAACACAGTAATCCACCATCTGTCTGTCTTCTCACCCCACAGCCTAACCTCGACGACAATCGATCTGAACTCATGCCTTTGCTACCGCCACAATGTCTCGCAAGACACATTTCGCCTAAACGTAGTGGAATACAGGCGTGGGTTAGGTGAGTTAGAAATGTAGCGAAATACACTGCAGATGAGAAACCTCGTACATAGGTCTAGGCAGATGGTAGCATAAATTGTCTTAGGGCAGAATTAATAGGCACAATGATTAATTTCTTCACGTTCTCAATCACTGGTACTGTTCTCTCTCGTGTCGATATGCTACATGCGTTTTAGCAATAACTCGAGACGAAGGGGTGGGAAACAACATCCAATCACACCAAGACAAGCAATAGAGTACCTACAGTGCAGTTGGTTCGCGGGTTCTATCCACCACTTGTCTATGCAGCTTGAATCCATCGTCCTACCATATGGATAGACAAATATGTATGCTGCGTCTGCACACATAGACGCATGAAGATTTGTGCGAGATGCCTGTTAATTGATATCTGTGAGGAGGTCCCATGTACCTCCACACCCGATACTCGATCGACTGAATACCTGGTATGCAACACGGATGTTGCCGATAAGAAGCTGCCTCGACTGTTGGCCTAGGTGCCAAGATATGTGATATTCCCCACTGACACCTTGGCTGCTTGGCCTCAACTGCAACTTATATAACTTGTTTAGGTAGCATGGAATACAAGTCAGTTTTCATTACTAATACTATTTGTCGAATTTATTCGGTAGTATGCAAGACTCTCAAATTGAATCTTCCCCCCTGTGTGCTGTTTCTTGGTACAACTTACGAGTGCGTGACCAGCCAACTGCTGGTTTTATAAGCATGTTGTGCAACCCGCAAACCCTCACCTTGCCCCATCATAGTCACATTCGCTACCGAGGCGAGATCTGCTACCTGCCTACCTACCTACCTGTGTCTAGGTAGGTCATCAACTAGGCAGGTACTCTGTACCGTATGATACCAATATTCATACTACTTACCTACATAGGTAACTAGGTATGTAGTAAAGATAGAGTGCGATGCCGCATAAATCGGTAAACATTCCAATGCTAATAATCATATCTCGTTATTGATATAACCATCACTGTCGATCATTACTCCACAGACTGCTACGTTATTAGACGGTATGGGTAAACACAGCTGAATATTGAGTCGGAATGAATAATGGTTTTGGGCGTGGGATGTGACAAACCGAGTCCCACGTCTATTTCGAGCATTTATATCCCTGAAAGTTCTAGTCTAAACATAGGCAATACAGTACATATTAGGCTAAATTGTTGGACAACAAATTTAGAGCTGCCAACAAACTTGGCATTCATAGTATCTGTATCTGGGTACAATCTTGCTTGTGATGATGATATGATGTGATATGTGTAATATGGGCTGATATGATGAGACTGTGTGCGGGCAGGAATTGCTGACAGGGTCCTGGATCAATTGGGGAAATTGGCAACTAATGCATCTTGTCTTGTCTGAGAGTTATTCGCGTTTACCACGACTGTAGAGGAGTTTTTCTGATGTCTTATTTTACTGTTGTTGGTGGCATTCGATCCATGTTGGGTGGTAACTAGGTAGTAAAAAAAAAGTCCCGGATATAATCTAAGCGTTCACGAATTTCCGGTCAAGCCATCTCGCATGCACCTTCCTCATCTCTGAGAATAGACCGGGTTTAATAAACTGAGCTGCAGTGCGCACCTGCCATACTCCACGCGCTGCACTTGCCCTGTCCTGCCATGTTGCCTACCTGCACTGCAGAAGGGGCACGGCCCGCTCGTGCTTGCCCAACTCTAAATTATCCCATTTCATTCATCAACACTTCTGCAGACAGACGAGACAGATCAAGGTTAACCCACCAAGGAAAACATCCTAACTGCTTAGGTATGATTACAAGTCTCGTCGGTCCGGCATGCTTTCCTTGCTGCTGCACTACACTACACTACACTGCACTGACTGTGGATACAATCCTCTCACTAGCTACTACCATGTCCATTGCGGATGCGCTGCGGATACCTCCATGCTAGGTACCTACAGTACGGAGTACAATGCTACTGTATGCACAGCTCGGTTGCAGCGGAGCGCACAGACAGACAAGAGACCCTGCAAAAAAAGAAAATGATTAAGCTCGATAGCCGATGACGAGGCCAGACTCTGCTACCAACCACCGATTCAGCCCTGCTTCTGGCACGCTTGGCATGATGTGGAAATAATATGGAAGCTCATTAGCTTCGTAGATCGTCTGTGGGGGTTGCAGAGACATGTGGAAACTTGCACGGATTGCAAGCTTCACTGACAAGAAGCGGAATGATTAGTGGAAACCTTCGGTCCAATCCTGGATTTGGTTTACGTCCATCGTCAAGCTCAGGAAGTTGTCCTAATGCCAAGCCCTTTGGGCCGTAAATCATCTAGGTACCCTCGGTTTGGCACCTCGGGTAATATCTGCTGATAACGGAAGTCCCAAGTGATTAGATCGGCTTATACTTATCTGTCTACTTGTGTAAATGACGAGAAGAGACAAGACATATGCGTCTCTCGCCCAATGACATGAATGATATTCACAGCAGCTTTCTGGTGACCAGCCTTCTAGATAGGTTAGAAGCTCCTAGTCACACTCTCACGTTCTACATACCAAGACATTCTACGTCATGTTAACTGATAGTTTTCAAGACAAACTAATCAAATCTTCAATTTATAGGCAGATACCTAGTCATACTGGTGGGCGCAAGAGCAAGGCGTCGGCCAACACTTCGCACCTGAACTACCACAATGGCAACATATGACCCTTAAGGTCTTCCACTTGTAGTAATTTTCGAGGCCAAGACATCGAACCCGATTCCTGATGAAAAACCCAGCGATTTTCAAGCTAAGGCGGAGGTTCGGGGATGCGGAACTCACGAGTCAGTACGGGGCACCATGGAAACACGCCAAAACAAACATCCAGATCCTTACCCAGCCAAGTCCACGACTCGATCTGTGGCTTTCGTTTCCTTAGGTCAAGGGGTGGGTCAAGATCTAATTTCCGCGCACGATGCTAAACTGTTCATCCACAGGATAAATTACCAGCTCTAACTAACTCGGATAAGCTTGCGAGCTATAACGAGACTTGGCTAACGTCCTCCAGTGACCACTGTTTGATCCTTGACAGGAACTAAGTCCATAACCTGGAGAGAAAACGTGGCAACGCTGTCGACACTACCGTAACTAAGAGAACGTTTTGACGTTGCTTCTGGAAATCGAACTAAAGTGATCTTCAGGCATCGTAGATCTAGACCTAGCCGTGTCATGTTGCATCGAGAGTTGGGTTCAGAAGGCCTGGCGAGTGGGAACTTGCTCAATTTGCTTTCATACATGCTCGCCTTGACTTGACTTGACTTAACTTAACATGACTTGACCCGACCTGACCTGACCTGACTTGACTTGACTTGACTTGACTTGGCCCGACTCGCCTCACCCACTCAAAACACAATCTCCGCCAACTAATTACGGGCTTGCAACTGGGGAACACGCAAGCTTGAGACTTAGATAGTGAGACTCGGTGACTGCTAGTTAATTCCAGTTAACTAAATTCGAAACTAGCGGCGGCATATGCAGTCATCGCATGCTGTAAAGCAAACGTTCCGTCACGTAACAGTCGGGCTGGATTGGCCTTTTCCGACCTTCGGCCAAGCCTGGCGTGGGTATAGAGAAAAAGGAGTGTTTCGCAACAGCAGATAGATCCTTTGTTGACTGCCGTATAGACCCGCCAAGAAGCATAAGAGTGCATACTTGGAAGGAAGAAAATACGGATGATATACTGTACATGTTGTCTCTTTTCTCGGCCACCCCTAGAACCAGGTTTACGATCGGATAGGGATTCACAACGGAAGCATCAAGAAACCTCCGCGGGCGATCTGATCTGCCGAGAAGCCTGAGGCATCCCCCTTGTAATTATAGCTGCCTAAGGTGGCTTTGTCCAGAGTCTTCTGCTTTAGCCGTGTCTTTTCCTGGCTACCTATACTGTAGGTCCTGGCTGTCCTTCAACATTCCCTTGGCGGCACACAACTTATGCAATGAAAGTACCTTTCGAGCATGTCAACCCCTTTGTATAGGATGGTGCCTCTGAGCCCTCACATACAAGCCCTCCAACAAGATGCAACGACTGAAGTCTTGACTCTTCATCATGTCAAGACGAGAACAGGATTGTTCACTTACGGCTTACCTAAATCATGTGAGCTATTATGTGAAGCCCTTTTACGAGATCTGGTATATACGACGCCCCTAATTTATTTTTGCTTGTCTCTTTCTTATTTATTAAGTGACTTATCCAAGAAGTGAAAATATTCTATAATTTGGAAATATACTAATAATATTTGCTAGGCAGAAGACCTCCAAATGTGGGCAAAGAGTTTCGGAATGGTCGTCAAGGATATTAAAATGCCTGAAATTAGCCCGCAGGCTTTCCGTCTTGAAAAGGGCAACACTTCAACGTTGCTAAAAGGTTATACCGCGCTTGTTGTGGCTCTCGGAAACGCCAAGTACGATGTCGAGCTCATTTCCAGAGACAAGACCTCTTCTCAGCAGGAGACGTGGGAATCGTCTTGCGCTCTTCACCTCCGGGAGACAGGGCTAAAAGCCCAGGGAGGACACATTAGATTTCTTTATATCCCGCTCCACCTAGAGCCTGAATAGACTTCATTTTTCCACCATAACTCCTATTTCATGATGTGTATCATGTCATGTTCTGTATCTTCACTGCTCTCTGGGCTGCTTGTCGATCTTGTCGTTGACGCCCTTAAACTTGATTTCGATCTCGATTTCGCCTTTGCCCTCGTCTGACCCGGCTCTAGGGCCCTCTGTATTTGTTCTATACTGTCCGCCGTGTTAGTTCAAGATATGCTGTGTTATTGGCATAATCACGTTGTTTACCTAACTTTCCCGTCGCAAACGTCATACACGAGATTTGGGATTCTCAGTATCTCCGACGGTAGGCTTCTTTTCGGGCGATGGGCAGACGCAGACTCCCTGCGTAAGATTGGGAAGCATTCGGCGGTAAAGTGCTGTCCAAAAGTAAAGTAGGCGCTCACTATTGTTTGTTATAAGAACAAAAGATCTTGTGTCAACAGACTGGGGGGCGTTCGTCAAAGCCTACCTCTTAATGGGAGCTCATATGCCCGTGGCCCCAAGACTTTTTCGAGTTCATCTCCTATCTGCACACACTTTGGTAGTGCGAATCGCTTCGACCTTAGTGTATCACTCCCTCCACTGACGCACTTCGCCATAGCCGTCATCACCTCATCCGTCGTGAGGCCTTGACTGTGAGCCACGTGACACAATGCGACCATGACCATGCAATGAGTCTGAGTCTCTCTTCCAGGTTCAAAGTCCTCGGAGGCAGCAGCGTAAGTATCGAGGAGAGTGTGCCAGTCCATGTTTCGGCGTGATCCGATGTGGGAGATCGTTAAGCGACTATGCAAACGTAAAATGTCCTCCGGGGTCGAGGGTCTGTTGTTGTCCCAGTCCTCGTCTCCTTGAGGGAGCTTGGCCATCCATGATCTAACCCATTTTATCTGGTCGTTCAGGCCTCGTCTTCGGACGGGCTTCTGAGGAACTGGCTTTCCAGGGTTTTCAGTGATAAACTCGGAGGCGGCGAAACTTGACGATTGTGGAGTGTTCATGATGTACGGGTATAAGATGAGACTTCCAGGTCTGGACTGGGATAATAAGGGATCCATTTATGTCATGAAGAACCCAGGTTGGGCTCCCTAACCGTCAGACAGAGGGCTGGGCAATCTATATGGGGGGCTTCAAGTCGGCAGCCGATTGAGCCGCCGAATTTTGGTACCTGAGCAAGGAAGACTACCTCCGCAAGGGTTCGCTTTTGTGTATTTGAGCCACACCTCGTTTTACTTCACGCCCTCCTAGAAGGGCTGACGGGGTCGTCGGCAGACAAGAGGGTGACCTTTGCAGAGCCCGTCAGGGCGGGAAAAAAAAGAGAGAGAGAGAGAGAGCCGGAACCCATTGTGTCATTGAAAGTTAGACATGACAGTGGCGTCGGTCGTATACCCATTGAAGACGGGGTATAGAATCAAGCTAGCCGAATCGTCTGATGCCACATCCTTTTCTTCAGCCTTGTTATAAAAAAATTCCATTCTCTTAACAGCTTCAGATGAGGGATACATGGGAATGCGGATAGCGGACATGATATGATTTGGTTCTGATCTGTTTCTGATTTGCGTCGAATCCTTTCCCAAGTCAAATCAGCAAATGCGCATTCCCCCTCCTCAACTTACTGCCACTATGCAGGTATGCTGTCGGACCAGGATTTTTATTGGTTGTAAATCCGCTCGACCGGGGATGAATCCATGATTGCAAAGAATTTTCTTCTAAATCTCCAACAGGCCTTGGCTGGAGCTGGACCATCAGTCGATAGCGTAATGCGTCAGGGCCCAGCCTACCAAGATAAGGGAGAGGTGACAAAAGCAATTCGCAAGCATACACTGTATCCGTCGTACTTGATGGAGACTTGGTCTGCCGGGGCAAGGGGAGTTACTGTTCCGCTGTCTTTTCTCAGTTCCCAAAACTCGGACTAGCGAATGGTATCACGTCGGGTTTAACCCCTAGATCTGCGGTGAGGAACGCTTGTAGCCGGACCAGGCCAGGGCCTTTGGGCTTGAGCACTAGCGTAAGCCATAGGTCTGCAGACACGCAGACTTGGAAAGGTTTAGAGGGCTTGTTTCAACGGCCTGACAAGAAGTGCGGCTGCAACTCGAGTTGGACTCTACTAGCGTTTCGGACCAATCTTTTACAGTAACAAAAGTTGGGTCTGTTTGTTTGTTTGCTTGCACCCTCTTTGTTCTGCCATTAACGTGGAAACCAGATCATTAATCCCAGACCAGACTTAGCAAGACAGTAACCAGGACTAGGTAGGCGGAGGATATGTCGGAATGCCCCGAGCCTCGGCACGCTGTTAGTTTGTTTGCCATATTGGCATGTCGTTCAGGACTTCTTTGACGTCGCTATACGCTGATCGTTCAGCAGACCAACAGGGACCAAGCGTGTTCAAGCTAAAAAGCAACGTGGGAATGGTACGAACAGGGTGATGGATGGATAAGGTGGAGCTAGTGGACATCCGACTCGATGCACCCGGAAGCATGTGGAGCTAACTTAGTACAGTAGCTTTCGGGATTATTTCAGATAAGTGCCTTATGTCAGCGCAGTGGGTCACGGGTCGGCTATCTGTGGCTTGACTGAAGAGGCTGTGCATAACTCACGATAAGATAAGATAAGAAATGACTGACGTTTATCGGTTGAAGTTGCATGACACCCCTGAAAAAAAGAATGTGGACCCGCCCGTGTTAATCTCAGTGACAATTGAGGACAGTTTGGACTGTCGCAAGACCTCATGAACTTCGCCCTTCGGTCCTTCCTTTAATATTCTCGCATACCGTAGTACTTCCATACTACTGCTCTTCTTGAGCAATCGTCGCTCCTATCCTTTCATAGTCTTCGCTCGATGGCGGTTCGTTACAATGGACGGTGATCCGGCTGTCGATCCGGGGCTTGACTCTTTTAGCTTGACTTTCCCTTTGCCATACCGTGTTGGCTTCATCGCAACTCTAGGTAAGCACCGAAACCCTACAATAGTCCTTGGCCGCGCTGTGAATGACTAACCATCAAAAGCCGTTTGGGGGTGGGGATTGAACCTTCATTGCCTCTATCTATTTAACGTCGACGTTCCTCAGTTGATTCGATATCCCGGCCGAGCATCGCCGCAGCACATACCGCACCATGGCTCAACGTACCGCCTTGCGATTGTTCTTTCAGCTTTGTTCGCGTTATCTATATCTCTCTTCTGGTTATGCACATGGGGTGTAGCTCAGCGTGTGATTGCATTTGGCTGGATGCCGTTAACATACCTCGCGGTTCTGATCGCAATGTTTGTTGTCCCATTACGAAATCTACCCAGTGGTGGTAGAAGAAGGTTTCTGGCTACGCTGAGGCGTGTGAGTATAGGAGGTCTTGCTGAGCCTCAAGATGGCAAATTTGGAGACATCCTTCTGGCTGATGTTCTCACATCCTACGCCAAGGTCTTTGGGGACCTCTTCATAACTCTGTGCATGTTTTTCACGGCCCAGGGGTCGTCTACGCAAAGACCTGATCGTAATTGCGGAGGAATAGTCCTCGTGCCTTTTATAATGGGAGTGCCGAGCTTGATACGATTTCGGCAGTGCTTGATCGAATACTTTCGAGTTCGACGGGCTCCGTATAAAGAGTCCGCGGGATGGGGCGGCCAGCACCTAGCTAACGCACTCAAATACTCAACAGCATTCCCAGTTCTGATCACTAGTGCTTGGCAAAGGTCCATTGAGGATCCGGAGTCCAAGGCAGCTCTCCACAAGGCTTGGCTTGTTGCCGTCGTCATCAATTCGGCTTACTCCTTCTATTGGGACGTGGCCAAGGATTGGGATATGACTCTCTTCTCTTCGAGACAAGACCGCGAATCCCCTACTCATCCCTTTGGGCTGCGAGACCGCTTAGTCTTCAGAACCCCCAATCTCTACTATCTAGTAATTGCCATGGACCTGATGTTGAGATGCACATGGTCGATGAAGCTCAACAGTCGCTTGGACAAGTTTAGCGATCTGGAGGGAGGCATATTTCTCATCGAATTCCTCGAGGTTTTCCGTCGATGGGTATGGATATTCCTCCGTGTTGAGACAGAATGGCTAAGAAATAACTCCACTGGCCTTGGAGCTGACGACATTCTACTTGGAAACTATCAAGGCAAGGACGACGAAGACGATTGATATCTTGACCGAGAATTCTGGAGAGGGAACGACAATTAGACGGCAGGCTTTTCTAGTCGCCTAGGCAATTTTCGTAGAACTACGATTTTCAATGACAACTCCAATAACGACTTCCGACCACAGTGTTATTGAACAGACTGATTTGACTTCTTTCCGTGCTCTCCTTTACGACTACATTCCCGGCTGAGTCTTTATGGCTATACTGGGTGCGCCGGTACTTTGCCTTGCTGAGGGCTTTGCCGCCAAGGGCTCGAGATGCCACGATGCCATCCCCGGTAATCGGAAAACTTTACGGCATTATAGCAATCGACCTGACGATCTTACCGCCATCAATCAGATGGGTAACCTTGCGCCTCGCGATAACAGGCTTGCCCTTCCCGGATGAAGTTTCGGTCTAAACACTAAATGGGCCATGCCACGTCCTAGTTGGTGCAACGAATAAGCAATATGCGGAAAAGACGATGCCTTTGCGAAATCCAGAATATTGTGGTGAACCGTGAAAGAGCTGACATCGGCGACGCAGCTGATGGCGCTATCTTGTTGACTTCCCGCCATCGACCTGCCGATCTTTCCTGACTATTATTGTGTCTGTGGCCTTATGGTTTTCCAACGATGATGACTTATCTGAGTGTCGTGTAGTTCAGCTCGCCACGTTCAGATACAGAAGATGCTTGGAATCTACTTATTCAATATGAACTGTTGGTGAAGCATGCTTTTTTTTCCCCCTTTCCTTTGTGAACAATTCGCGAGGCGCGAGCGGTTTGTCTTTGCCGATTAAGACTGGAATGCTGCTCAGATTTCTAGCCAATGTATCGACCAGCTCACTGAGCCTAGACTCAAGCCTCCCGCCACAACCCGCTAAGTGCCAGTTGACTTTGGATGAAAATGGATTGAAGTCGGGACGCCATAGGCTTGGTCGCAAGGCCGAAATGTGACGGCTCAAACTCACTATTGCCTAGAGACACTCATAAGATGGTGTTGGCGGCTCACGTCCTTGTCGGACGAGGGGCTTCCACTACCCATCTTTCTTTCTTTCTTTGAGCATCCGGGCTTGACAGCTTTTTATCGAAATTCCAGAGCTACCTCGACAACATCGATCCCACTACTTGAATGAGCAGAAGTAGTTTGTCGCGGCGGGGTTGACTTGGACGAAGTCTGCTCATTATTTAGACCAAGGAAACCGTGCGCTTTATAAGATTCGATTACGGTCTCAACTGCTAGTCGCAGAATCAACATCGGTCCCGCAGGATTGCAGGCCGATAAATCATATGATACATGCAGGGCCCTGATCTCTACCATCCCAGCTTGATCGACTTACAGCGGACGCCAAAGCAGAGTCTATCGAGAATAGTACACTGTCAACCAGTATGACAAGTTATGTACGACCTACGAATAGTATAGAACCTGTGTTGCCACCACGAAATGCATATCTATACTGCAATAAGCCTCTGCCTCCGCCTCCAACAACACCATCGAGGCACTCTTCAAACGCAAAACCGCCTGCAAGGTTCAGTGCCTTTCCGAAAACCTCGGGACCAGGAAACAATCCCAAGTTGCTGCCTCAGCAGCCCCCTGTGGTTGTGCCCAAGGCTTTGACAAGACAGCGCGCATCACGGATGAGCATAACAGGTACATCTTTGCGCGAACGACGGTCTTCACAAAAGATCCAACAAATCACTGGCCACGATGTTAGTCCTGGTGTCGACTGGGCGTCACCTACAACTCGAGCTCCTTATTCGCCCTCCATCTCGCCCAAATCCATTCGAGACGATTCATCTAGTGGTTGTAGCATTTCACTAGACGAACCCATATTCGACGATGAGCCTACGCCACTCGCAGACTACCATCCGAGAGCTTCCGACAGCAGTATGCCTCCGTTGGAGCCAGACTGTGACAGCGTGTTGAGCAATCAGAGCTTCATGGTCCCAGAATCACCCAAAACCCATAGAGGATCTATTTCGCTTCATGTTGAGAAGACGAGACGTTTGAGCAGCGTCGCGTCTGCTTTGGCAGCACTGGAGCCTTTCCCAAACCTGGACGACCCGTTTGATGAAGATGCCAATTGGCAAGCAGGCTCGTCCTATAATTACTTTAGCGACCTCGAGACGGCGGATGAGTACCATCGAATTGCGACCAGATTAGCCAACAACGACAAACGCCAGTCACTATGTGGGACCTCCCCTCTTACACGATCTCGCAGTTCGCTCAGTCGGCGACTGAGTGTGTCAGCGCGGTCTCTATTCACACGAAGAAAAGATTCCGGTTTGTCTACCAGCTCCAGTCGGGCGTCCCTGACCGCCACCAGCCATCCTACAAAGGGGCCTTACTCACCTTCGATTCCTCCTTCAACCGATGATGCAAGCATGATATCTCCGCTCCGCAGCACATTCGAAATTGAGGATGAGTATGGGTCTTTCGGCGACGAAAGTAGTGTGAGTGTGAGAGGAGTTGCCAGGGACTTCTTCACCCGCAGGAGTGAGGAACGCACATCGACAGAGCTTGGCACGCCCCGTTCGATGCCACAAATCCCGGAGCAGCCACAGGAATATAAGATCTTATCGGTGACGGGGGAACAGGTCAAAAATCTACTTTCGAATGCGCGTGACGGGGCGAAATCGATCCAGATCTCCAGGGTTGAGAGGAGAAGAACGCAACTTAGGACACAGATCAAGATGATTCCAGAGGAGGAGGCTGGTCGTTGAGCGACGAGCGATGAAAGACAGAAATGAGAACGGGCATGCCCTGGACTGAGAGAGGGATTGCTTGCTATTGGGTTCAGCGCGGCGTCATGTTGAAAGAGATTCCCCCAAAACTTTTTGGTTAATGTGGTCACTTATTAGACATAATTCAATCAGATCTTATTTATTACTATACCTATCTTTAGAGTGGAAGTGTTGCGTATGAGCTTTTCTGCTATGACCGCCCTGCAGGATTTTGTGCTGAGACAGGTACTGGTTGACAAACCATGGATCAAAATAGAGTATTTAATTGGCACTTCTCCAGTCTTTAGCTTTGTAAAAGGAACTGATTTAACAACTTCGATCATTAGATACCTACCCACCTAGGTAGTGTAAGTAGGTACTAAGATATATCTGTGCTACGCTGTGGATATCTCCCCGGTTTTACAAGTATTTCCCCCGCAAATCAAGATCCATCTAGATCCGGAGCCGGAGCCGCTTCCAAGCCGAGGCATCCACATCAAGGCTCGACTCTTAGACCATCTCAACCTAATTAATCAAAGAGGAAACAACCCTTGGCAAAAAGAGACAAGAAAACTGACCTGAGGAACAAGGCGGGCGTCGATCTTGTTTTCTCAAGCGATTAGAGTTTCTGCATTGCTGATCACTCACCACCATGATCCACGATACAGGGGCCTCAGTCAATAACGAGCCCTCTAGAGATACAGAACCAGCTGAAAGCCACAGCATCACTGACGTCGAGGTTGTCGAGGCGCTACAGAAGGGCATCCGCGAAGCTGCTAGTGATAACGTTAAGGAGGAGCTGATCAACGAGGGAGAGGCATCGCTTTATTATGACTCTTTGACCATGTCGCCCTTAAATGCAATGTCCGCTGTGAGTTTGGTTTTGCATTAATCCTCTTTTTTCCACATCTAGTTCTTTTCCCTCTGCGTTCTGTTCTCAGCTCAATGCGTCTAATATCGGATTCTCCTTTTGTGTACTGCAGATTGCTAACAAACATCATATCTCGGAAGGCTGCTATTGCTCGCTTCCGTGCCTACAAGCCTCCCGCATTTCCACTATGGGACCGTCTTCCTGTTCGGAGACGAGCTGCTGTCTTGGTACTGCTGTATGCTGACCGCCGCGGTGATTTACGCGTTGTCATCACCATGCGTGCCGCAAGCCTGAGGAATTTTTCTGGACATGCCGCCTTTCCTGGAGGCAAGGCGGACGATGTTCAAGAGACACCATGTAAGACACTATTGCCAAGTGTCTTCGACAGTCGCTGATCTAAGCACACAGTTCAGATCGCCCGTAGAGAAGCCTGGGAGGAGATCGGTCTTCCAATGGATGATTCCAAACTCCCTAAACCATTTCGCGTAGAGCATCTCTGCTATCTGCCGCCTTCTCTGGCCCGGACGCATCTCGTGGTGAGACCATGCGTTGCGTTTTTACATGCGGATCAGCGAACAGCAGGAGAGCCCGCTCCTAACGTGGAGGAGTCCATGATCCCCCGGTTAGACGCACGCGAAGTCGCTGCTGTCTTCAGCGCACCTTTCTACAATTTCCTTCAGGCGAGTGACCTCCCTCCTGCTCCTGGCGAGTCACTCCCCGAGGGGCAATGGTACGATGGCTTCTGGCATTCATGGAAGGACCACAAATGGCGAGTGCACAACTTCTACGTGCCCGTGAACAACCAGAGCATATCTAAGCCACGAAAGGACAGCGAGCAAAGCCAGCTGGTGGAGAAGCTGGAGAAAGAAGAGGAGCCAGACGGCAGGTTCAAGGTGTGGGGGATGACGGCACGTATCCTAGTAGATGCGGCGAGAATTGCATATGCACAGGAGCCTGGATTTGAGCATAACGACAGCTTTGGTGACGAGGATATTATTGCGCATGCGGACAGCTTAGGGGAGCTGGGGGACAAGGTTCAGGGACAGCCACAGGAAAAGAAGACTGAGCCTGGGGAGGCGGCCAAGATGTAGAGGTGTTTGAATAGGTAGATAGAAGGAATTTTAACGAATAGTTAGAATAAGATATCGAAATGGGCTTGCAGTGTAATAATATACTTGTAGACACTGCAATCTCTTGAACTTTGTGCTGGTTCAGCCGAGGACGACGGGGCCCGATGCGATATTGTACTCTACCTGAAGCAGTACATTATACCAAAAGAGACTGAGCCTGCTCTTAATTCATCTTGTTCATCCTGATTATATGCTGAGTAGCTTGAGACGGAGGACTATGGCTATCCCCCGAAGATGCCTGTCATCTTGAATGTAAGAACATGCCTGGATCCTTAGGTACGTAATTACGTCAAACAGACTTTGAGTTGTTCCAACGGCAACGCCGCATAACTCATGGCCCTGTCATAAACGTTGCCCTAAAGAGTTCGACTCTTTAATGGCATGCGTTTTCCTTTGTGGCCGAAGTTCTTTGTCCAAAGAACAAATACCCAAGAAACGCACCAAGCGAAACAGAAATCATGACCCAACCGTTGTATGTCATGAAAATAAGCCTGTCTTTGTTAAAACCGCCCATTCGTCCATCAATGGCAAGAGAGATCAAAGGTACTCACATGAGCATAAAGGCGTAAAAGTTTTGCAGGGCGTACAAGACGGCCTTGATGAGGTGGGCGCGCTGGTCGGCTTGTCCCTGGGATTGTCCTGACAGGATGGGAGTCGATTCAGTAACAGGAGCATCAGACAGACCTCACGGCAAGACTTAGCAAGGGTGCGATTTTATATTTTCCCCCAAGAATTTAGACAGACAGGACAAGAGGATACAGCGCAACATTCTGCTTTCTTTTGTCCTTGGGGTTCGCCGGATAGGAAATGTGTGCAATGGTCGCGCAGGGACGGGAGAAGGAGATAGAGAGCTTACTGGGGGCGGAGCGGACACGGTTATCGAGAGATTGTTCGTAGCGACGGGAGACGGATCGGAGGGCTTCGTAGCCGATGGCGAGGAAGATGACGGCGATGAGAGAGAAGAGGAGCGAAGTTGTTGAACGGACGTGCCATTGACGGAAGACAATGCAGAGGTTGTTGGTATCCCAGGTGAAGAGCATCTAAATTGGAGTTGTTAGCATATTCTCCTATCCGTAGGCACCTATTCAGAGAGAAGTTGGGTCTGCATACGTTCATGTTGCACATGTCCTTCATGCCTCCTCCATGGCCATGGTCCATATCTCCATGGTCCATACCACTGTGATCCATGTGTGAGTGATCCATCGTGTATATATACAACTACTAAAGTAAAACGTTCGGGTGTTGAGGTTGTAGAATGCGGGAGAGGCGTTGACAGATATATAAAGGCGGTTGAGTGTAGAAACAAGCTCAAACTTGCGCAAGATCAGGCGGACTCTTATGGTGGTGGTTAGTAGAGGTCAGTCGATAACAAGGGAGTAGATACAGAACAGTAGGTGTCGCAAATGGGTGGGTGCAAGGAATGACGCGACAGTAGGTACATACTAATGCACTCAATATATGTTGTGATGCAAGTACCTGGTGTTTTAGCTTCTAATTTCAGAGGGGAGGGGTCGTCTCAACCCTGTCTTCTGCTGCGGGGAGCTAATAGGGACGAGTAGATACTGACTAGTACTACTAATCTAAATGTTGCAGTGTATTTACTAAGCTACTGTACTACTAACCTACTAAGCATATAAGACTATCACATAGGTATGTATGAGAGAGTAATAGATTATGATTGCAGGTGAACGTTATCGATTATTGTTTTGCTAATACTCTTGAGTGATAAAGTTTATATACAGGTACTAAAGTATTAAGAGAACGTCGCAGCCTCTCCCGTGACATCCGCAACTGCCACTTACAAATTATCGGCGGCAGTTAATTAAACCCCCCTCACACATATTAATCAACGTCACTTCAACATCTACACACATACATACATCCTACTTACACAAACAAATCAGGACTGACCTGAAAATGCTCGGACCTCCTGTGAATTTGCCCAAATGGTCAGTCAAATCTGTACATGATTACGGAAACAATCTGACCAACTGACGACGAGCATAATAGGCTTGAAGAAAACTCTCATCTCCTACAACCACCCATCAACAACTACTGCGTCTACAATGACGATTTCACTGTGATGGTAAGTGATGCGTACCGAATATCTCATATGCTCTGTACGGCTCAGTTACTGAACACCTCCAGATCGTCGGTGGCCCCAATGCTCGCACCGACTACCATATCAACCAAACCCCAGAATGGTTCTACCAGTACAAGGGCGCTATGATGCTGAAGGTCGTTGATGAGGGCAAATTTCGTGACATCATCATCCGCGAAGGCGACATGTTTCTTCTGCCCGGCAATACGCCTCATAACCCTGTCCGCTTCGCAAACACCGTTGGAGTAGTCCTCGAGCAGCGCCGTCCCAAAGATTCACTCGATCGAATGCGCTGGTATTGTGCTGAATGCGGCGAGGTCGTCCATGAGGCTTCCTTCCACTGCACCGATCTGGGAACTCAGATCAAGGCGGCTGTAAATGACTTTAAGAATAGCGACGATAAGAGGACATGTTCCAAGTGTGGGGTTTTGGCTGATGTAGCACCGAAGCCGGGAAGTATTCAGGATCCCAATTTAGAGTAATAGTATTCTATCTTACATGTTCGAAAGTTCATATTTTTCATGTCTTGTTTCGAGTCGAGTCCCAGCATGTTTCCTTTCAGGTCTCAGAAAAGGTGTAGGAACTGGGCGACTCCTCGACGGGAATCTCAATAGCACCCTCCTCCACTTCCTTTCCATCAATCCTTAGGCCAGCGCGAACAACGTCACCAGGTGCAGCAGGGCCAACACCAGCAGGTGTACCGGTGAGGACAATATCACCAGGGTGAAGAGTCATTACCTTTGAGATGTCGCTCAGAATGCGAGGGATCTGGTAGATCATCAGGTTGGTCGAGCCCTGCTGCTTGGTCTCGCCGTTGAGCTGGAGAAAGAGCTCCACGTTGTGAGGGTCCTGGATGGCAGTCTTGGGGATGATGTTGCTCATGGGCAGGAAAGTATCGAAGCCCTTAGCAATCGACCACGGAAGACCCTTCTTCTTGGCCTCGTTCTGGGCGTTGCGGGCGGTAAAGTCAATGGCAACAGCATAAGCTATGGTATGTCAGTCAGCATTTGATAGTTTCTGAAAAGTGTAGAATATCGCGCACCCTTGACAGCTTCCATAGCACCCTGAACATCAGAGGCTTGTAGATCTCTAGTCAGCTTGCCAACAATAAGAGCCAGCTCAACTTCATAGTGCATCTCAATTCCTTTGGGTCTCAGGACAGCACCCTCACCAGGGAGCACGATGGATGAGGTGGGCTTGAGGAAGAAGAAGGGCTGCTTGGGCTTGGCGCTGTTGAGCTCGGCAATATGTTCCCTGGAAGGCAGGTATTAGTTTGTACTATATTGATTGAGTATGTGGAAGCATACGCAAAGTTGCGGCCAATACAGATGACCTTGCCTGCTTGTTTGAGGCTTGATGAGGCTTGAGGTGCCAAGTTAGCCATTGTGCGTCTGAGAGCAAACATTATGGCGGTATGTTATAGAGACGGCTGTCTGATCTGTAGATGTTATAAGAAAATTGCCTCCTTTCGTTGAATTGATGGTGGAATAGGTACTCGATGGTTGAACTTGAATCTGAGTGGCTTCGGATACATCCTCCGATGCAAAGTTTCGGAGATTGACTCCCGAAAAGAGTCACGTCCAGGGTAGCTTGGATTGTGGCAAAGAGGACTTGGCATTTGAGTGAAGTTCAATAACAAAGACTCTTTGTTTATGATCGATTTATAAGTCTATTTTTCAAAGTGAAAGGATGTATACTTTCTTATATTTATCTATCCGGTTTGTCTCTTAACAACGCCTTGCATTTAGATATGGTTTTGGTCTTTTCTCTATATCCATATCTTGGTCCTTTGAAGTATCTGTAATTACTGATTGACATGATCAGGGGGACGAATACATATAATCTTGTGAGTATATCACTACGTCTTGGACCTCATGAGTTCTCATTTACAGCCCGAACCTTAACGAACAGCCCATCTCTTGTTAACAGACAAGTTACACTAGTCTCAATTTTCCCTCTTCATACTGTTCGCATTGTTGTTACTATTTATTAACACACACATACCCATCAAGAGTGTGTTTGTTTGTGTTCATTCGAGGTGTTCTCGAGCCCTTTGCTATCGAGTGTGGTAGAGTATCGAGTCAAAGAAACTTGATACTGGCATCTACCAACACATGTCAAAGGACACAAAGATATCAACACTTGTGTCCTGGAATAGGTCAATCCATTGATATAAGTATGAATTTTAATTTTTTCCTATTTCATAAAATTTATAAGAACAACAATAGCTGCTGTCACCGACAACTTAGTAACCTTCATCTCTCAATACACTCCCCTAGCTACACAACTGAAACTTGTTCAGATTCCAACATGTGCAGAAGATTCGTTCGTTGGTTCTGTTGCCCTGTGCAAATGTCAGATCCAGATAATCTGCCACCTATTCCGCAAAGACCACAACCTGCAAATCCTCTTCAAGAATGGACTCGGTGGATGCCTCATGATCGGCTATCACCAGAAGAGCTGAGCTACTTGCAACTGGGACATCAAAACTACTATTACATACGCCACAAGAAGGAATACTGGATACGTTGCGCCAGAATCAATATTAACGGCTGTGACGACCTCCCGCTCGAGACTCGCACTGAACTCTACAGTATCCCATGCCCCGATTGCACACAAGACCACGCTTCTGCCATGTCTGCCCGCCCGTTTCAAACACATATTGAAGAACCAGACGCCGAAAAGGATGCTGATCTTTTGAGAGATATCTACACTCATTATCTTGTAGAATTGCTATCCCACACACGCGCTTTCTTCAGGCATGAGCTTGACATGGAACCCCTCGACGAACAGTCTGCCATGACCTACGTTCGTGGTTTGAACTGCACTGAAAACCCATTCCACATCAGACGGCAGCATCCAGATAGAAACAACTACCCCGAAGAATGTCTGAACGACTGTATTTGCACCGTTGATCCTGTGGCTTACAACCTTTCCCGTGCGGTCCGCAATCAGGAAGCTATGCGCGTGAGAGACAAGAGGGCCTATGCATGGTTCGAAGCCGTTCAAAAAGACAGACATCTGCAAAAGTATCAGGCAGAATACTTTGTCTATCTCCCCTGCCAATTGTCCATTAACTTGGATGAGGAATCGTCAGAAAAACACGATCGGATGGTGGAACGCGTTGGCCAGCAGGTGATGTCCCTCTGCCTCCTCAACCACAATCCAGACCTTCAGACCCAGTGGACTGCTCGCTACGACAACTTGGAGGAATGGCAGGAGAGGCTGAGGCACCGCGAGGCCTTGTGTCTCATCATGATCCGCTATGCTGCCGCTGATCCTGGTATCTCAGTCAGCTTCGCAGATGACCTCATGAAGTCCATACTAACTATGCTTGTACCGGGGCTTGACGAGACGGATCCGAGTGTTCAGCACTTCTTCTGCAATGTTCCTGCTTTTCGAGGCTTCGCCGAAATGACCGCTATCTGTGATCAACTGACAACTGGAGACATCATCAGCAGGGGCAAGTGGAACTACAGGCAGGCATGCATGGATCAACAAGACAATCTTCTCAACACGATGAGGCGTAACCGCAACATATCCTTTCGGAATATCGTTAACAAGCAAAGAGTCGCAGAGGCAGTTGCACAAAGGTACAGGATCACTGGCTCTGCCATCCTTGACACCGATGAAATGCGAGACTGTGTCATCTGCAGTGATCCTTTTGACACATCGGGGGATGGCTTGATCCCTGAGCATCTCGCCATCATTCGACTTCCGTGCTGCGCCAAATTCATTCACACAAGATGCTTCAAAGGAGTAACCACTGGCAAGAAACGGGCATGCTCGTTCTGTAACGCCGATCTCGAAACAATAGGCATGAACCCAGGCGACGGGACCGAGTTTTTATCATTCTCATTACGTCCCGCGGAGCTTCCACCGGGGCTACACCGTTTTGCAACCGGCATAGAGAATGCTATTGCGACATTCATTGATCCAAGAGGCATCACTCTGCTGAAAGAGCTGAACAATGTTATCGAAGATGAGGAAGGGTTTCCCAGGGGCACTCTTGGTGCGGTGTACAGGGACTGGCCTATGGACGCGTATGAATGAAGGGTTTCAGAGACCGAAGTTGCTTGGTATCGAATATGAGATGCGGGCCATCTTATGGTTATTCTTAAAATGGAACTGACTAGGTCAAAGTGTCAAGTGGCATGAATATCCATGGGCGGGCAAGTGTTGTCTTTTTGTATAGTAAACCGTTTCTTTTGGATTTTGGTGTTATGAAAAAGCTGCTAACAGCGGGGATATAGTACCTTCAAATCTTTGCTTTTTGCCCTTCTCCAACATGAAATCTCAAATCATCTCTACATTAAGCAACGTCAACAAATGTCCTCTTCTTGGCACTCCTGGCGTCGTTCTCCTCCTCCCAGTTCTCATCCACGTAATCCTTGATGCTCTTGTCGCGAATTTGCATGCCGACAACCTTGAGAGCAGCAATATTGACTCCCATCTCGTCCTTCTGGCGCTTGAGCGAAGCGCGGAGGTTAACGCGGATGCCGTCGAGCATGACCTTCATGCTACGGCTGGCAACAATTTGCTTGTGATGTGTCTTGAGCATGAAGAACAGAATGCGGCATGTTAGAGGCATATTCATGGATCGCATGGCAAAGATGTTGAGAAAGGTGAAGAGGATGGGGATTGAAGCGAAGGGCAGGACCAGAAGGGCATCGTGCAATGCGGAGGCCTTGATTTTCTGCAGGACAGAGAGAACGTAGGCTTCGGCGGTGATGTTGCCGAGAGCGAGGAAGACCATGTTGCGCTGAGGGGGTTGAGCATGTGGGTTTGTAAGTTTGGCTTCCTCGTATTCCCTAAGGAGGTTCAAGTCGGCCATACCCATCTCAAGGGCTTCGGCTATTCGTTCACCAGCCATGAGGGTTTCTGAGGTCTGCTTGCTCGCCGCGCCGACCTCGTTGTTTTCGTCCTGGGCATCCGCATCGCGTTCCAGAGATGTGGTGAGGGTACTCTCGTACAACTCCTCCATCTCCTTTTCTCGCTCTTCCTCGAGGAAGATCTGTTCATCGGTCTCGTCCCAAACCCGGATACTCTTGTCGTGGCCGGCACTGACCAAAAGGTTGCCGCTGTGGGAAACAGCAATTGCCCATACTTCTCCGTGGTGCCCATCCATCCTTTGGATCTGCTCAAACTTATCGCCATCCCAGTATCGAATCGTGCGATCCTTACTGCTACTGAAGAAGTGGTGGCCGTTGCCGTCGTTGTTGTGTGGCACAAAGGCGACTTGCAGGATACTGTCCTTGTGGCCATACAGGGCTTTATGACAATCACCAAAGTCAAGACCCCATATCCTGATGTTCTTATCGGCTGAACTTGTGACAATCATCTTGCTGTCGTATGATATATCCATGCTCAAAACAGGGAGCTTGTGGCCATAGAGGTTGAGGTAGAGCTTGAGGGAATCAACAAAGAAGACCTTGACTGTGCTGTCAAATAGGGCAACAGCCAGAAGCTTTGCATCAGGTGAGAACTTGAGGCTGAGAATGTCATGGGAAACCTTTAGCGTCCTCGATTGCACCAACTTGAGCTTTGGTGTTGTTCTCCTTGTACCCAGAACCTCCTCCTGCACGATCTTAAAGTCCCAAAACTTGGCTGTCTGGTCGGCACTGCCGGAGACTACAGATTGGCCGTCAGGGTGGACGCTCAGCGACCAAATGGCTTTCTCATGAGCATCGACGCTGTCAAGGAGAGCCGCTGAAGCAACGTCAAAGAGCTGCAACTCGCCACTCTTAGTACCAACAACCACGACTTTGTCTCCAGGAAGGAAAGCACAGCAAAGCGCGTAGCCACACTCGAACGTGCGAATACAGTTTTGTGTTTTGATGTTCCATATCTTCAAGTTACCATTGGAGGCGGATGCTAGCATCTTGTCATCCGAGCTTAGTGAAAGGGCCCGAATATCAGTTCGGTGACCGGGCAGCTCAACGGACAGAGCCCTTGTGTACTCAGGAGCGTCTTCCTTCTTTGACTTGTCGCTTTTGTCCTTGCGGGAGATGCTGTAGTACTCGAGCAAGTTATTTGTGGTTCCGACCAGCAGTTGAAGGTCTTTCTGTCCGCTGGGCACGGCCCAGTCAACAGAGCGAACCCTTCCTCCCGTTCGCACAATTACGTGCTGAACAAACACATCACTGATGTCAGCTTTTGAGACGTCCTCGGGCTCTTCACCGTTGGTTTCCTCCTCAGCAGCCTTGCCATCCTTGGCCTTTTCGCGACGTCTTCTTCGCTTACGTGCCAGAGCCTTTTTTATCTCGGCCTCGGATCGTAGTCGCCACACGTCGACCGCCTTTTCTGAACCGTGAACCGCAAAGTAATCCTTCTTAGGGTGAAACACGACTTCGGTTGCCTTGTCCTTGCCTTGTCTATGCAGTGTTCCTCTGTCCTGGAGATATTGGGCTGAAGCGGGTGTGTCCACCTGGCGGACGCTGAGCGCAAGACCATCAGCATCCAATGACCAAACCTTAATTTCACCATCGTTTCCAGCTGTGACACATCCGCTATAATCTGGAGAAAGGCCAAGAGCCCAACATTCGCCGTTAGTTTGCGAAATGTGAGTCTCTATACAGTGTCTTGACGAGAGATCCCAGAGTTTGATAAGCGAGTCTTTGCCAGTCGTCAAGAGGAAGCCTTCATGTGTTCCTTCGCCGTCGACAACCATGGCACGCGAACCATCCTCGCCCTGGACCTGCGCCTCTGGCTCAACAAACTGCAGACCGGTGATTTGGTCCTTGTGTCCTCGCAGTTTGAACTGACCAACTTCTGCAACAAGGTCCCACATGATGATGTCCGTATCCCGAGATCCACTGGCAAGTCTGACACCGGATTTGTCGAATACAAGTCTTGTGATTGCCGATTTGTGTCCGTTGAAGTTGAGTATGACAGAGGAGATCTTGCTGTCCCAAAGTCGAATGCTACCGTCCTCGTATCCGACAGCGAAGACGTCCTTGTCGGCTTTGCTTTGCGCAATCGCAGTCACAGGGACCGTGCATCGTTCATCTCTCCAGCGGCTGAGCAATTCGCCCTTCTTGATATCCCAGCAAAGAACCTCTTCGTTCGCGGCGACGATCGCCTGTCCTGCGCCGGTTCCTGTTCGGTCTTTGGAAGACCATACCAGGTTCGAAGTCGACGAGGCGACGACGCCAAAGGACTTGCCATGCTCGTATTTTCTATTGGATAATAAGTTAGATAGAGTCGCTTAGTTGCATTCGTCCACTTACAAGTATGACTTGACCATTTTTGCACGTTTGCGACCAGAATTGGCCTTTCCTCAAATTTATCTCTAACAAAAAGATCCCAGAATCTTTCTTTCTATGCAACGCGGAAAGGTACGAGGTGGGAAATTTTCTTATCGATAAGACTGCACCCACATGCTCCACTTCAAAGCTCATCGTCACGTGTGATGGCTGGGAGCTCCAGGCTCACACGTAAGCCCCACTACCAGGCGTCACCTACCTACTGTACCGTACCGTACTACCTACCTAGGTAAGCTCCAGTAACGTCGAGAGTAAAGGGGAGCGCACACAACTCAATCAACAAGATGCTTCTGCTAGATTACCAAAACGTATTGATCCAGTCAGTCCTGACTGAGAGGTTCTCTGGGTAAGATTGCGCATGTTCAAATGTCTCGAAACGAGAGCTAACAGATCGTACGTCAGAGCCCCTCCCGCTTCCATTGACCAGACGGTCAGCGACTTCGACGGCGTTACTTTCCATATCTCGACCCCCGAGACCAAGACCCAGGTCCTCCTCTCTATCCAAATACGATGTTTCCCCGATCTCGTCAAGTACGGAGCTGAAGAGGTTCTCCAGCGGGAGTACGGCGACTATGTGACAGCTGTCGAACCCGGCTACGACTTCTCTGTTCTGGTGGACCTGGAAAACCTCCCAGAATCAAAGGGTGCAGCTCCCTGTGATCTTCCTGACCATGCAAGGTTTATTGCTGACCATTGATTAGAGGAACGTAACGAGCTGGCTCTGAAGTTCGCTCTCCTGAAACGCAATGCCATGGCCGCCCCGTTCGAGCAAGCCTACAAGGAGCACTATGCACTGAAGGAGGAAGCTTCCAAGTTCACTTCCGAAGACGCTCCCCAAGGAATCCGAGAGGGAGGCGAAGTTAAGGCGATCCACTACCGAGAGGAGGAAGCCATCTACGTAAAAGCCAGCCACGACCGAGTCACTGTCATCTTCAGCACTGTCTTCCGTGAAGAGACCGATCGTGTATTTGGAAAGGTGTTCATCCAGGAGTTTGTCGACGCCCGAAGGAGAGCCATTCAGAACGCTCCGCAGGTGCTGTTCAGGAATGATGCTCCCCTTGAATTGCAGGGTGTCCCAGGAATCCAGAACACTGGATCCGGAGATATTGGCTACGTGACTTTCGGTAAGCGCAAGAAGCCGCTACAATTAAATGCAGCAACTGATTGGATTATAGTCCTCTTCCCTCGCCATCTTACTCCTCAGCGCATGACCGATGTTATTTCTCATATTCAAACTTTCCGTGATTACTTCCATTACCATATCAAGGCCTCAAAGGCCTATATCCACTCTCGTATGCGAAAGCGAACTGCCGACTTCCTCCAAGGTAAATATAGTCCATTGAATCAATACAATTGCAGAACTGACAATGCCCAGTGCTGCGCCGTGCCAGGCCCGAGAACGAGGAGAAGGAGAGAAAAACTGCAAGCGGCAGAACTTTCAAGGTGCAAGGAAACTAGATTTTGGTACAACAGGACAGTTCCTGTGTACACAGCTTTATACAATGACCGATTTGGTTCAATGCTGTTGGACCGTCAGATAGGGCGATTAGGTGCGGGCAGACGATAGTTGAGCGAATGACACTATAAAACTACGATTTGATAACCCGAGTTGAACATATGAGACAAACCACCGAATATTTATTAAATAGGAGCAATTATAATCCAAGAACATCATGGGATCGATCGTCTTGGCACGTGGTGGATCTTAACTAAACGTTGCAAGTCGCTCAGTAGGTCACACTAATAAAATAGGTCGTATGTACCTAAGCATTTCAACTTGAGTAGACTGCAAGGCCCCAAGATTTTGAATAAAAACTTGGAACCCTCATAACTAACGAGTTGGACCTGCTTCACAAATCTGTTACTAATATAGTTCTGTTGTTGAGTAAGTCCTGGTTATACTCGCCTTAGGCGCCACCCAATTAGCGGTGGGCATTTTGAACTTCAAGGGTCTTTTCTAGGTTGAAATATTGCCAACACATATGTACCACTTTTCTTTGTTACAACATCAGAAATAACGGCCTTTGGTTGTAGAAAGAAAAATGGTATGGCCGTTCGGATCGAAGGACTCCAACAGGGAAAATGAGAGGAAACTCGAAGAAGAAGCAAAACGGCGGTCCGTCTCGTGGTCAGATACAATAGCCCGCCTCAGATCAGATCCTTTCGATGCAGCACAGGCCTGGGCGCCTGTGGTGCTGTTTCCACTAGCAGGCATGGCAGCTCTTCAGGTGTACGCAAACTACCTTCGTCGGATACCTGGGTCAGCATATGTGCGTCCCAATTTCTTCCGAAACAGAAGCATTTATGGTCGGGTTACCAGCGTTGGTGATGGAGATAACTTTCATCTCTTCCACACTCCGGGTGGTCGTTCTTTAGGATGGGGCTGGCTAAGAAGAATTCCCGAAGCCCGTAAGGACCTAAAAGACCGGACGGTATGTAAACTGTCGCAGATTGCTCATGCTCTCATACTAACAAGGCTGAATCAAAGATCCCGATCCGCATCGCTGGTGTCGACGCTCCAGAATGCGCCCACTTTGGGAAACCAGCACAACCTTATTCGGCTGAGGCCCTCGCATGGCTAAGAAACTATCTTCTCAAACGCAACGTCAGAGCATACGTCTGGAGAAAGGATCAGTACGACCGAATCGTTGCGACAGTGTATACGCGACGGTGGCTTTTACGAAGGGACGTGGGTCTAGAGATGATAAAGGCCGGTATGGCGACGACGTACGAAGCCAAGCAGGGGGCTGAGTTTGGAGGTAGACAAAAAATCTACGAAAATGCTGAAGCTAAAGCCAAGCGGAAACGAAAGGGAATGTGGTCTGGCAAAGCCAAAGATTTCGAGAGCCCAAGAGCTTACAAGACAAAATGGGCTGGAACTGACAAAACCGGCACTTGAAGATACCGAATATGATTGATGACTATCTAAAACAACGGCATGGATCAGGTTGCACTAGAGATATCCCAGCATGAATCGAGAACGGATCGAGAATTTCAAAGACCAAGGCTGTTACTGTACTGATAGGAAGGTGTATATATACTTACCTATGCACCGTGGAGCCTACCTACCTAGTATATGCCATTTCGCTTTGTGGTCTAGGTATTTTAGGCATTGCAGGTTCATCACGCCACTGGGACTGAGAATGAGGCTTAATTTGAGTTCTATCTATAGATATACACAGACTGATAAGCCTCGGTTGTCTGAGAGCTAGAGCTCAGCTGCCCTTGCATCAAAGTGAGACCGCCATAGACCATGAGTGCATCGATTATAACGGGATTGATCTGAGTCAATTGATGTCTGACACGTTGGCGGGCATGGATGGACATGGGTGTGTTCGATGCCAGAGGCGGTTACGACACGAAATGCTAACAGGGTCTCACGCAAGGGACTTTCCGACACGATCCATCATGGTTTCAAGACCTTGGGTTCTGTGTTGGTGATATCAAACGTGAGCCAAGACCTCTATAGACAGGCGGACGAGGAGGGATGTTTTTATTGTGAGAGATGTTCTCGAAGCCGTAACTAGTTTATCTTTGTACACCTAGGTAGATAGATCGAAGTAGATGGATCTGTATTCGTTGCTATAGTGGGCTATGCCTCGTATAACAATGCCGTATCGTAGGCAAGCATGTCTCATGAGTCTTTGGCCCCTGCGTAATCATGCAAGGTCTACAAAACAATCAAATTTTCATTTGTTGACGTACTCTACAAGCGCCAGAAACAAAAATTCCATGATTCCAGCTGAGCCCGGTTGCCATCCGGTTGTCAATGCAAATTACGAACTACTAAAACCCTATTATTCATAGACAAAGAAGAGTAACAACACACAACAGGTTGTGATGCCACGACTAAAAACCCCTGCTTTGTGCCCCAACCTCCTGAGTTTTTAGCGCGATATGGCTTCAAAAATCATTAGGCAGATGGCAGTATCCAGGAAAACCTACACTAACCGAGTTTTATTGTCTTGGTTGATCGCCCAAACCTTAGCCATGATGGCTTCCAAGCCACGCACGACTTGGACACGGGTATGAAGGAGATCAACGGTGGGAGAGGTAACTAAGGGAACAGCAAACATTCATCAATGATAAATATCGTACTTGGAAACCCTTGAGAGAGCGAAGAATATTGTAACCATGAGCGCAAAGTAAAGTATTTGTCATAATTGCATGGCATTTATGGATTTTATGCAATTCCGTGCCCGAGTTCAATGGCAATCGCTTCTGTAGCGGTTTCCCAGCAAGCTTACAGTGGACTGTAGAAGGAAGCTCCACCCACCCCCTGGAACCCCCAGTCAAGTCAAGCCAAGCCAAAGCATCGACGGGAAACAACCTACTCTTCCCTCCCGGTCTCTCCTAATTCTCACCTCATCCTCCACGATAATTCTTAGAGCCGTGAGAGAGGAGGATCCCAACCTTTGCATTGTATTGCAAACTGTCACTCGTTATACTCGTCTCGTCTCTTCTCTTCTTTTCTCTATTGTTTGTTTCCCGTCAACACGACTACAAGCGTGCTATACATAATTTACACCGCCCACGTCAACTCGACAACACTTGAATACCAACTTACGCTCAGCCTCAAGTGGTTGTTACTCGGTTTTCGCACTCATTAATACCGCGTTCTTTTCTTCTCTCGACTTTTTACCGCCCTTTCACCAATCTGCAGTGGCCCGGACCTCCCAGCCATTCTATACAGCCTGACTGCATTCCAACGGCTGTCGACCTGGAGACACGATATCTGTCCCTCAATCTTTAATCGAATATCTCAGACGCGTGCCTCGCAGACGAGCAACCACAGAAGCGTCTCGCCACTCCGCACTTTGAACGTGGCAGAACACGGGGGTAATCATCACTCAGCAAATAATCGCATGTTGATCTATTAGAAAGACTGTTGCCGCCAACGAAATTGCTTGATACGAGGACGAAGCTCGCCGATAATCAAACTCTGGGCTGCAACTCTCAAGCTCATTGGGTGTTGAATTGATTAAGGTGGCGCCGTTGCACGACTTCCGTTACTGCACTACGTACCTCCGTCGTACATCTTGAAACCACGGTACGTTTCTTTTCTCCTTATCTCTTGACGGATACAGAAAACTTTTTGATTGTCGCATTTGTACGATTGAAATTCGGCAATGCACTCTGTTTGTTTCTGCCATCTTTCTCGTTGCGACGCTGTTATTTCGGTTGCTGCTTGATTAGTCGTCGCCATCCGACATCCATGCTCAGGTACCGCATTACAGTAAGATAGGAGTCTAACCAAGTCGGGCTAGTGGTCAGACGCTGGAAAATCCAATGCACGCCTAGAGAACGGACATCGCCATCACTAGCAATTTCCCACATACGTGCTACAGTAGCACCGTTTGCTGCTCAACTCGCATCCTACAAACCACGATTTCCCAGTTCAATTACCTCCATTCGACGATTTTTTAACAAGCGAATTTCACAGCGACAAACCTCACGAATTATTCGAATTCAACTCACACAATTTTTTCCTGCTTTACATCTGGCTAGTTTTCCCCATTACGCCGCAATCCACTTCGCTCCCGCCGCCTCAACCGTTAGAAAACGCGATCATTCGCCCTTGACATGTCCCATAGTCGATCCTGAGATGCACGCGCGACCTGAATCATTTTCGACGACACCATCAGAGGATTTCCTACGCGGCAACACACGTTAGCGACATCGATCATATCGACAGCGAGCGACAACTCACAGTTATGCGACTGACTCTTCAACGGCGTGGCCCATCGGCGTGCCAACGCCATGGCCTAGGTCCCGTTCTAGGTTCCAGCCTTGTGGCTTTAGCAGCTCTGGCGCCTTTCACACAAGCCATCACTTTCAACTCAGTACCATCACCGAATTTGGACTTCTCAAATTTAGGCAGGATCGGCATAGTCGGAGATTTCGATGGAATTTCACTTTACGAATATGAGGGACAGAATGAGAGCCTTCGCAACTCCAATGGCAGCGAGTCACTTCTGGCCCAACTGCCCAACGGTGCCTTCACCTCAATATTATCTAGTGATGCCTCAATACGAGCCATGTGCTCATTCCAACTCAGTAACGGAGAAATGCAGGGAGTGGTAATAGGTGGTAATTTCACGAGTTTGGATGGCACACAATCGAAGGCAGTCGCATTATTCAACCCCAATACGACTGAAGTTACACCCCTAGACGGAATCGAAGGCGAGGTCAACGCTGTGTATTGCGATCAGGAACGAGACACGGTCTACGTGGGTGGTAATTTTAAGGGCGCCAACTCCACCAACGCGATCGCATGGGTCGGTACAGACGGATGGACAAACTTGCCGTTTGCTGGCTTCAACGGTCCCGTGAAGGCTATCACGAAAGCTTCCAACGGGCACATCATCTTCGGCGGGACTTTTACAGGTCTAGGAAACTCGAGCGCCCCAAACGAATCCATCAGCCAGGTCATCAATCTCTCGACAGCAAACATCACCGATGACAATGGTTCTTCAGGAACTGACCCTCAAGATATTGTCTGTCCCGGATCTTCGTCAAACCCTTGGTTGTTGGAAGACAACACGCCTGGATATTGGGAAGCCGCTTTCTCATTCGGCTTCGAGCCCTCCAAAATCAGACTTAAGAATACCCGGCAGGACGGCCGTGGCACCAAAACCTTTCGCTTCGTCGCTTACCCTATCGATGGAATTATGAACCTAACGTATGTCGACTCAGAGAGCGGTAATAACGTTACCTGCACTAGCGAGTGTCCTCTTCTTGACAACGATGAATACCAAGAGTTCACATTTGTGAACCGTGTTGGCATGAATAGATTCCGTTTTGCTGTTTCTGATTGGTACGGCAATGGTGGTGGGTTGGAGGCTATCGAGTTATATCAGAGCGACATTTATGCTTACGCTATCTCTGACTTCAACGAACCAAAATGCGGCGGAGTCAAGAATCCTTCTTCGGCCACTCACACTGGGCCCTGGAAGGTTTCCCCTTCTTTGGATAGCAGCTCTGAGTACCTAGTTGCTGAGCTTGATGGCGATTATGATCCCGAATCGGTTTCCGTCACGTTCTACCCCAACATCATGGAATCTGGGAACTATTCAGTGAACATTTACACCCCAGGTTGTCGGGCCGATGACACTTGCGACTCGAGAGGTCGTGTTAACATCACAGGCATCATGGCAGGTGATGATGGCAAGGACACCAACTTCACTTCACAATTATTCCAAACGAACTACTTCGACAAATACGACCAGATTTACTTCGGATATATTGAGAAGAGTTCGGGATCTTTCAGACCTTCGGTAACTCTTCGCCCGGTTGCTGGTCAAGAAGTTGATCCCTTGATTGTTGTCGCCCAGAGGGTCGAATTCGCCCTTACCAATTCCACTGGTGGTCTCAATGGTCTTTTCGACTTCGACCCCGAACAAGCTGTTGTCAACACATCGAGCCTTACAAACTCACCAATCAACAAACTCGGCGCCAGCTTCGACAGAAGCTCTGGTGTGTCTGTTCTTGTTACTGATAGCAACACCACCTACGTTGGCGGTAACTTCACCTCAAGGGATCACGACAACATCCTCGCTATTATCGAAAACGACGATGTCAAGGAGCCCGGCGGTGGCCTCAATGGTGAAGTATTTGCCATGTATCTCAACAACACGCAGCTCTATGTTGGTGGAGACTTTTCCAATACGGAAAAGGGTCCCGTCACAGGCCTGGACAACATTGCCGTCTACGATACTAAAGAGGACAAATGGAGTCCCCTGGGGGCCGGCGTAGACGGTCCCGTGAAGTACGCTGTGCCATTGATGATCAACATCACCGTGGATACGCCTGAATTAGTGATTTCTTTCACTGGCAGCTTCTCTTCGTGCAACGCTTTCGATGACTATGATGCCATTTCTGTGGACGGCTTCGCCATCTGGGTGGCTTCCAAGGGCAACTGGTTACAAAATCTTGACGGTAACTACCCTGCATTTGGTGGCTCACTCACGGCTGCTGTTCTTGACATTCCTATGGACGGAGGATCTCTATATGCCGGTGCTCTTTCGTCCGCCCAACTCGGAGCAGGTGGCGCTGCCACACTCTCAGATGAGGGTCTCGGCCAATTTCCTCTCAAGATTCACACTTCCACGTCTGAGTCTGAGTCTTCTTCATTGGGTCGACGGGATGTGACAACATTCGACAAGAACACCACTGGCGTGGTAACTGGTATTTTCTACGATGACAACGACTACAACATCACTGTTCTCGCAGGTCATTTCACTACTGAGTCGACAAAGGGCGAACAAGTCCATAACATCGCCCTTCTTGAAGACGATGCCGTGACTGGACTCGGATCCGATATTTCCAACAGTTCCACTTTCGTCGCTCTTGCTGTTCGCGACGGAATCTTGTTTGCCGGCGGCGATATCAGTGGCACCATTGACGGGACTGATATTCGTGGTCTTGTCTCCTACGATCTTGAGTCGAAGTCATTCAACTCGCAACCTGCTTCTGTTTCGGGCGCCAATGGTACCGTTGCAGCTATTGCCGTTCGTCCCGGTGATTCTGGTGACATCTATGTTGGCGGCTCATTTGATACTGCTGGTGCTTTGGACTGTCCTGGTCTTTGCACCTACAACGTGAACTCTGGTCAGTGGAACCGCCCAGGCAGCCAACTCGAGGGTACCGTTTTCAGCTTGTTGTGGATGAGCAAGAACCAACTTGTTGTTGGTGGTGATCTCCGTGGTAATGGGTCGAGCCAGCGTTATCTTTCAAGCTGGGACGCCAATGCGGAATCGTGGTCTGACTTTCCCGGTTCTGAAGATATTCCCGGCCCCATCTCAGTCATCTCTCCTGGATCCAGCGATTATGAACAGCTTTGGGTGGCTGGTACTTCTAGTGAGGACGATTCTGTCTTTGTCATGAAGTACGATGGCGAAAATTGGCATACAGTTAAGCCCTCTTTGTCATCGGACACTATCATTCGTGGCCTGCAGGTATTTTCCGTCACGGAGGATCATGGAGACACCGACCTTATGGACAAGAACCAGGTCTTGATGTTAACAGGCTCTATCGACGTCCCTGGCTTCGGAGTCGCTTCGGCAGCTCTCTTCAACGGCACAGCATATCAACCGTATGCAATGACGATAAAGGCGGGCGATGGTCCAGGCACTATCGCCAGTATCTTTTCTCAGAGGGACAGTTTCTTCAAAGAAGGTAAGTTTCCCATTATGTGTTGTATGTCTACAGTGGATACTAATATCGTTTTCAGAGAAGCACATGGCTTTGGGCTTCGTTGTTCTTATCGGCCTTGCCATCGCACTTGGCCTCATGCTTCTTCTTGTCCTTTGTGGTATCATCCTCGACCGTATCCGCAAGAAGCGCGAGGGCTACGTCCCCGCGCCCACTTCTATGTACGACCGAGGCAGTGGAATGCGACATATCCCGCCTCATGAACTACTCGAGTCTCTTGGCCATGGTCGAGGTGGTGCGCCACCTCGCGTCTAAAGAAAGAGAAAGATACTTAGTCTTTTAAGATGTCGTTTTTAGCAAGCTACATGCATATCTGGTTTGATACCTTTGGCGTTTTGGAAAGGTGTACGGGATTGTTTTCGGGCCATAGAGGTCCCTTGCTATTTTCAGAAAGGGGGATCACACACTGAGATCCCTGTTTGAGCATATGATCTCTGGCTTTATGGGCCGAGGACGCATTGTTCAGTGGCTTCAGCTTAACAAAATAACCCTACTTCGGCTGGATCCTGCAGAGGGCATCCCCAATCTTCCGACACCTGTTCTCCCCATACCTCGTTACTTATTTCACTCCCATTTCTCCTTTTTCACTTCATGAGGTCATGACCCAACATCGGTTAATGTCTACCTGTCTATTATTTTCTTTTCTTCGCCGTCTGTGCATATATGTCTTTGTTTGTGGGGGGACATGGTTTCCGTCGTCTCCTTTCGTTGTACATTACCTTACTCAAAGTGGTCTACGCCCTAAAGACTGCTGAGGACTCGAAGCCTTGTGCCAACGATCCTCTTTGATAGTTCGTTTCCATGAAGGGATTGGGAGCAAGAATCTCTGAGTCATATGGAGGGTTGTGGTGGTCATATGAGCGGCTCTGGTTGTGGTGATTCGGCCTATAGGGTTGTAGTTAGAAGAGGCTATCTAACACCGACTGAACTGACACGATGACCCGTTCACCTACTGGTAGTTTAATCCGAGTGGTGATTGTTTCTCATACATTCCATAATATGTGACATATTGTAAGGACCCTTATTACTACCTGGGCATTTCACCAAATTCACCAGGTAGACCCTTATAATGTTAGCAGCGCGCCTCGGTGGGACTGCATACACGCGCGATGCTACCATGACATCTAAATTCCCGACACTTGTTTTCTATCAGCCCATATTCGAGTTAGGCGTTGACTTTGCGGGTATTGGGAGACCGAAACCCCTCCGATTGGGACCCTGGTGTCATGAATGGGGTAACAAGCTTGTATTGGTCTGCAGTTTCTCATCCTACGGCCTTGGACGGAGAACACACCCTCCGGAACAGAAAAGAAGGAAGAGTGGACTCGCTGGACATTCGGCAGTTGGTTGTCGTTGGGCAGGCCTGATGCACGGTCAACAATGGCTACGAGGCTGCCCTTGCTCGGGCACGTTTCAACTGGTAAAGTTCGATGCTGGCTTCCATGGCCAGAAGTTGGCATCTGCTGAACTTTGAATAATGGACGCTTGTTTCGGAATGGGTTCGGATGCAAGGCTCTTCCTCGTAAACGCATTGCAAACTTGACACGATATCCGTGGGTCGTATCGCAACGTCACAGATAAGTTGCCACCACCGCGAATGCGACATGAATGAATTATCCTAGCCTACCCTATAACGATCAATATATCGAGCCATGATTGAATAGTTTCCGCTGTCATAAGACTGTCTCAAAATCGAGAGACAGCGGACAAGGAGGCGACCCAATTGCCATGCCATTTACGTCACATCATATCAAACAGTTATCTTGTTCCATCTCTCTACTGCCCTATGAGACCTCCTCTTGTAGCTTTAGTAGTCGAAAGGCTGGGCTGCTACAATATGCTTTACGGTACTATCCACTGTCACAGCTGAGCAGCACGCCCTAAAAGCAGTGTGATAAATGACAAGGAAACTTTGCTGTGCCGACCTGCTTAGTGGATCTGATCAGGGTTGTTGTGATACTGCACAATAACTACCTGCATCGTCGTTCTGTTGGTCACCATATCCTATATTGTTTTGGGCAATCAGCGCGACGTCGCTGGTTGATTATTACTATGTAAGCATTGCATCACACGCGGTTCTATGCTTCCGATTATGGCGTAAGAGAATGGAAAACAACTACAAAGAACAGCCTTGCGTTGTCCTGTTTGCGGGTAATGGTTTGGTCCCTAGCCTAGCAAAGCGTAGCAGATCGATGACGCTGCAGGCATACCTTATCACCCCGCCGCAGCCCTCTTTTGTTGGTCTGTCACTGTCGACGTTGACTGGAAGGGTGAAGGAAGAGGTCGGTTCCCTGTCAAGCAGGATTCCAAGGGTCATCAACAAACCAAACCTATCATGCTCCATGACGCAAAGTATTCTTCTTTCCTCCCCTCTTCGTTCTCAAGAACCGACCGAAAATTGCAAGGACGGATGCAGTCCAGTAAGCCCACAGAATCACGGGAGAGGTCCTTACTGGCGCCGCCATTGCATCACTAACAGCGCTCAATAAACACCAGGAACGGTAAAAACTCATTTCTTGTGTGAGATCTTGGAAGATAAAGATGTAAACACAAGACAGTATAGGTTCCACAAGAAAGTATTGGTGCCGGCGTCTATCACATAAGCCAACCGTTTGTATTTTCATGCCATGTAGGGAGACCTTGATAAGCACAGACAATGTCAAAAGAAAATAGACGCGTGAGTTGCAATGCAGGGTCATTGATTGCCTTTAGCAACTGCCAACAGAGGGGTACGGACGTGTACAATAACATCATTTAAAATGGCGAGTACTGTATGTGTATGTCTCTGACTCTACCGCTATCGCGTGGCAGTTGCCCAGCAAAGATGGCAATTAATGACCGCTCATATGCGTCGTGCTGGCTTGATATTCTGTATGCGTATTGATTCGAGTGAGAACATGGCGTTCCAGGAAAGCTCAAGAGCCAGGGCCAGAGGGAGCGTTCCGCTTGCATGTCTCGGCGACATCGCGGGTGGACTGGCGCCTTCTCGTCTGTCATAAGAACGCCCCAATCTGGGCTCCAAGAGAACGGCAGAGCAAGCACCCCTGAGAAGTTTGCAAGAGTCAAGAGAAGCATGCTAGAGCAACTCAACATGACAAGGCCGGTGCACTAGCTCGGATTGCGCCTTGGTGAAGGGTGCGACTCAAGTCTCAAGTGCGGTCCGTGTTATCGAGGCCAATGCAAATGATTCAACAGGAAAAACGACTGGTCCTCTTAGACTGCATTTTAGACTGTCGACATGTACCGGGGTAAACAATGGGGGAGCAGTGGAACCCCGGCATTGAGTCGGTAGCGCGCTTCTGCTTCTGCCTCTACTTCTGAGGAAGTGACTGACTTGTCTTGTATGCCTCAGACAGGGCGGGAGGCGCGCAGGGGTTGATCAAGTACCGCGACCGTGTGCTCAAAGACGAGCTAAGGCAAATTGAATGGAGCTTGGCAGAGCAAAAGATCCTTCAGACCCCAGTAGCAACAGGAATCTCCATCCTGGCACTAGGCCTGGCCAAACCTTGTTGGGGTGACTCTTGGATCTCCCTCGTACGGACCGGCTTGTCCAATGTCGTGTACTTACGATACGTTGTGGTCTCAAGAGTTAAGCCCAGCTAGCCAGCCTTGCTCATACATGCCTCTCATGTCACTCACTACACCAGCTGAAGGTCCCTTATTTGCTTCTGCTTCATCTCTTCATGACCCTGCTCCAGTGGCGCCAAGTGCTTGCCCTTTTTGGGTCACGTTTGACTTGCTGAGCCGCTAAAGAAAACAACGTTGCGTCTGCAGTTGCAGTCTAAACGCACTGCAGTCTGTATCTTTGCATCTTTGAATGGAGCCGTCCATACTATACGCGCTAGACCTTGAAGCTACCAGGGGCAATTATCTTGGTATGTATGTATGTATGTACTGTTGGTACGGATGCAGTATGTACATGCACATCTAAACCTCGATGAGACAAGTGATACACTGCGTGATCTCAGTGCTGTTCTGCTTTGACCATGATCAAGTCCACCGTCAGCGTTACAAATTTTCATACCGAGTACTTGGGAACCCCTCTACCATGGACCCGCCTCAAGAGTCAAGGTCCAGGTTCGACAATACATAGTACTGGAGCCGAGTGGTCTTGGTAGCAAGCATATGAACATCATTCTGTTTCTCAGATGGAAAGCACGAGCACAGCGGGCGTGAGAATGCGCACGGTCGCCAGGGACTTCTTCCCCTCCTCCAGCTGCTTTGTGGAAATCGGAGCCACTCTTGACTTCTCTTCTCGAGTGGTGGTTTAGAATTGCCGCGTCAGCTGAACCGCAGTGGTTAAATTGAGCCCTGGCTTTTGAGATCCGCGAAGAACCCAACCGGGTCTCTGCTCTTCAGGGACCTGTCTTGACTTTCTGGTGACCCGCTATCGGGATGCCAAAAACGATCATTGTCTCCACGACATGCCTGGCTCCTTTGAGCGGCTCCTGTGTTGACTCGTGCCTGTACTAATGCTTTTTTTTCTTTCCGTGGCGCCGGCTTTGCTGTCTCCCGAGCTGGTAATTGCACGCCAAATATGCACAGACTACCGTTGGCCCCACCGCCAGTTCTAGTCAGTGTAGACACACACACTGTTTTGTCCATCGATTGTCCAATTATCTGTCTTGTTACCGAGTTACTCCGGACGCACCGGCCGAGACGATTGCTGAGTCTGCACAGACAGAGAGGGGCTCTGCTCTGTGCTAGCTATACATGTCGATTATGTACTCGACCTGAGCCTACTGACATCACGAGGCTCCTCTTGAGTTGCATGGAACCAATTGTTCTCAACTCATGGTGATAGGACGGGAATCACGGAATTGATTCCCTGCAGCTATTTCCTCAAAAGATTGTGCTGATTGCCAGCCACCAGGAGTTGGTTGGCGGCGCATTGAATGCCGCCCAAATGTTCCTCAGTCAGGTAACTCATCAGATCCAGTTTACTTTCAAGTGATGGTAGATAGATACTGCACAGTGTTGTAATGTGTACCCAACAGATCGGTTCATGGAACATTGGTTCTGAAGATCACCACCACACCGGTACCCTCAACACGTGCCGCGTGGATTGAGCACCAATTCTTAACCACTGCCGTGGGTTTGTCAAGACCAACAGAGCAAGATCTACGGATCATAATCTGGGGTGACCAAAAATTCGTGGTTGTGCAAGGTTGCTTGATTTTTCGGTGTGTTTTGTGCTATTCCGCTTCAATGTTGCTTGAGCTCAACAACACATTGATAACGAATGTCTCGGTTCTCAGCGCAACATGTTGACTAAGATAAGTAATTTGTTCCTGTATCTCACTGAGCCTTAGGGTAATATCTAAATCCTAAGGATTTTGATATTAGAGTCGTAAGATGCGGTATAGCACAAACCATGATCAGACCATAGCACGGGACGAATAGCTGTTTGGTGTCATCCTCGACCTCATAGAGTCCGAACACTGATACAATAGGCAGGTATGTATGTACTGGATACTGGTGCTTGCACGGTCGGGCTGTTTACGTCAGGACGTTTCAGTGAAGCTGTATCTGTGCTTAATAGGGTCCCAACTGAGTCTGGGGAAATAAGCACTCTAGAAACATCATGACCAACTCAGACCAGCGCCATCGGCTCTTCTTTCGCTGTAATCTCAATCAAACCCACTTGTTAATCTTGAAGGCGAGATGAGGCTTGGTGAGAATCACTTCATTAGATAGTAAGTCGAACTTGCAGAAGATATTGACAGGTGCGCCGTCTAGGTAGCACTCACCGACCGGGACATTTCAGGCGGGTTGGGGAATGCTGGTAGAGTCTGAGACATGCCCCTGTGACAAGACTGTCTCTGAGTGGCTTTATCGCGCCTTTATTGGAACAATGTACCCACATCGCTCAATTTTTCTGATCCTTTCCAATCTTGAGGAGCAACGAGTGTTGGAAGGCACGAACAACAGCAGTTCGGACATTCCGATCTCTGTAACCCAAGCAAGGTGTCGCTTGTCTGTACAAGCAATCTCAGCTTCTAGAAGGTATCGGGATGTGCAATATTGCGAAACTATGACCCAATTGAGTGTGATCATACGTGGAACGTCTGTATCGGTTGATAGCCCCATGATGATCGACAGGTCGTCAATCTCGGGTATCAGGGCGAACTAGTAGTGTGCAACAAGCGTGATTTGGCACCTGTGCAGAGACCTTGGTATTCGATACGTTAAGCATTTCGGTTTTGCGGTCTGTGAATGGCTCACCTCTAACAAAGTATAGAGCGAGCAAAGGCAGCCTCCTGTAAACGCATGGTAAAGAATCAGTTGGTGTGTCGAAGAGCCGGATCAACATATACGTGCTTTGCGCTTGTTTGCAATAGCGTCGGCATCGCTCAGAACGTGCAGTTTCAATGCCGGACAGTAATGATGATCGCAAGATCTGGGAGATAACCACAATCAAAACTTTGCTAGGGTCCCTTGAGTAAGATGTGTTTCAAACAACCCCTTTTGGTCTACCCTTTTTTAATCGGGAATAGCTGATAAGCCTAGCTCCAATCTTCAGGAAAATCAGGCTGGGGCAGTCTTCTTAGTGGCGTGTAGGAGGCTCGGCCGAAATCCGCGTGAGGCTGCTTCAATAAGGGTCAAGACAATAGCCATCAAGGTACCGGAAGGGGAGTGCGCCTCTTCGATAAACCGCTCTTGATTGCGCTTGTACGATTGAATTCCGCAATAGCGAACTCAAAGTAGACGCCGCATTTACTTTTGACGAATCCTCACTGGCTTAGCAGATATCTGGCGAACCGTATCCGTAGTTGCTTGTGTGAAATTCGTTGAGACTTTCCTTTAAATCCGGCGGCTCTGAATGGCGTTGAATAGCGTTGAGTTTCTTTTACTCTTGCACACGGGTCGACTCAACTGCTACTATCAATACTGGATGTATACCAAGTCTCTCGCATACCTACTGTGAGAGCAGAACGACTGGACAAGTGACCAGTGTGAAGGACCATTGATAGTGATTGGCCTGTGCCAGCAGCCAAGAGAGAATCCCAGATATTAGTTCGTAGCGGTCTGCGACGGCTGGTCCGATTGTATCCCGGGCCCCTATCAAGTCTGGTGTGTGACTGGAGTAACTTCCTGGTAGCCTTTTGCATTTCCCATGCTCGGTCACATCAGATTCACGGCCCAAAGCAGTGAGATATTATTTCCGGAGCGGGTCGTCAAAAAAGGGAGTGTTGTCTTGGTTGATGACTGGTTGTGATCTCAAGAACCCATGTCTATCGGGCGCCACTCCCATCATCGGTACAGCGAACGGGCGGGTCTAGCGTATGCACTTTTGCTTTGGTGCCTCAGCAGTGCAAGAATAAATGTGACTTGAAGAAAACTGGGAGGGGAGAGCATGCAGAAGAACATATTCATGCAAATATACATTAGAGGCAACACGCAGGCATGTAAGAGATGACCAGGCGATACTCAATGCCATGAGGTGAAGAAGACAGTAAAGAGAAAAAAACTTCCATCTGGGTAGTATCTACCAGGTGAGCAGAGATCTTGGAAAGATCTACCCCCACACAGTGTCTATAAGGTAGCAGCATCGGAAGGGTTCCTCCTGCCTGCCAAAACGGGAGAAGGAACGGACAAGGGCACAGTGCATCACAACAACTCAGTTGCACTGAATTTACAGTAGGTATTGTACTGTACCCAGAAAGCTGAATGTGTAGCATACATAGCGTTAGACTTTGGTCTTCGGCTTGAATTACCAGGACAACTTTCAAGTGCTGTACCCAGACACCTAGCTCTACCTAGGTACGGAGTAACTTACACACACACAAACCTCTTTATAACTCTAATATGCCACAGTAACCGTGTTTGACCTGCGACGAGACATTCTTTGCTTCTATCTCAGAAGCCGTTCCCCATGTGGAGGCTGCAACGAACTTAGATAGTACCTAGAGGAGGGTCCGTTCATAGATGGGGCAGTCCAAGCACAGGGCGAAGCTAAACACACCAAAATTACCAATTTCAAGTGTCCAAAGCTGCCATTGGCAAGTCAGAAGGACAAAAGAAATCAAATTGCTGACATCAATCTACGTGCCAAAGTAACCGAAACGGTGCCTCTGGACATCTTTGCAACCTACTGGGTACTGGATCTTTGCAGCGAAACCGGCGGCAGGCAAGGGTTTCAACCCTGGACTAGTCGTCTAGGCAAAGTTGACAATTATCCGCTCTCATCGGATACTGCACCAAGAGTAGAGGCGGGCATCGGGCATATATGTGCAATGCTCTGCAGTACCCCATGAGGGCTTTAAGGACCGCTCTACGCAACTAGACTTGGCAGGTGGGAATGTAGGGGGCCATTTTCTATTTCGTAGTTGGGCAACAAAGCCGACTTGCAATGCGCGCAGTTATGGCATCACTGCAACACCGTTTTGGGGGCACAGGGTGACTTTGCGTGCCTTGCTCTAATGACAGTGACGCTGTCCCACCTCGTCTCTGGAGCATGATGACGGCGACGCCAAAATATTCCCAGGGTCCTGTGGTTTGTTTTGACCTTGAAAGACCTTGTTTAGTATGTATTGTACATACTATTACCCTCGTGAAAGCGCCTAATACATCGTCTTTCAAGAGGGGACACAACGTCAGTCGGCTGCCATGCTGTCCCGGGCTATCCTGGACGTCTGATGTCAATGTTCCTCTGTCACCCTCCACTCTTCCTCATGGCCTGGGTAATGTCAATATCGATGGGCAATGCAATGCGATGGCATGTGTGCCTCTGTTGGCCTGGTCCCCCCTTTAGCGTCGTCTCTAAAGGCTGTTTCAATTCCTTCACCGTCTTGCGTTCCCAGCGTTTCTTGTCTCGTTTCTGAGTTCCACCCACACTTACTGGTGATGCTTCCTGACGTACCTTACGTCAGGGCTCTCATGGGTAGACACCCATCCGCGACAGGGGCGCCTTGTGGCCGACGCCTCCCGATGAGCCTGGCGACTTTTAGCTTTTGTCGAGGTATCTGGTACGTCTCTGAACTCCTCTTCTCACCCTTGGCATTGCTTGTTGACCTATGATCCCTGCCTGTTCCCCCATGACCAAGCGCACGACTCGACAACACCCACTGCAAGAGTCCACTCAGAGAGAAGCTCGTTGCAATCAATTCCCACAGCACTAAACAAGCCTAGTATCCCTCGATGTGCTGCCGTTGAGTGGCTTGAAGGACCCCTCGATTCCCACCCGCCGCCCGCGTCGCAACAAGTCATCTACAGGCACGCTTCCTTCTGGCTTGACCAGACCCTGCATAATCCCGCCCTGTCTGCTGTCCACCTCAATTCCCAGTCCAGTACGTACTCTTTACCTTGTCTTTCATCTCAGACCCTCCACATCAGTGGCGTTCGTTCGTGGGCCAGGCAGCCCTTGAATAGCGGGGGTCCCTTTGCAAACTGCCGTCCGTAGCCTTACCCACCTCCAACTCTGTTGTCTGCTGCCTTCAGCTCAGAATACACTCACCCCTCTACCCACACGTCCTGGCCTGCCTGTCATGGCCAGTGCGCACCCCATAATTCTACCTGTCTGCCATCATCGCACCCCCTTTCAGAGAACGTGTTGGCGTTGTCAAGTGTTACTTTTTCGTAGAGACTTGGGGATTCACTGCCGGTCTGGTGCTGTTGGGCTTCCAAAATATGACCATTTGAGCTTCAATCTGTATGTGTATTCAAAACCCATTTAGGACCTCGGTGACGCTATCACGCATATCTTTATTTTATCACAGTCACGATGAGGGGCCTTTTCAGGATTTCCTGACAAGACTCTATCCATAAAGTCGCTGATCTCTTCAGCGCTGGGCACCGCGGACGCTACTATCTGGATGCCGTGGGCTGTCTGTCAAGTCGAGTTGTGGATTGAGAGACTGTCTCCATCATCTTATGCAGCCCACAGCACCCCTGGTTTGCTATTTGGCTGCTTGGTCCTGCGACCCTACCTCATCGTACTAACCCTGTCGCCTCAGCCATTGCGAAAAGACGTCGGCCTGCCGATCACCTAGACCAGAGTCGTCACACCTTTTTTCCTTCAGAGAGACGGGGGAACTCCACTCTGCTCCCGCAGCCCAGCCCGTTTCCAGAGGCAGATTGACGCACGTCAATTCGCACCCAGACACTTAAGACTTCGCTGATCCCACCTTGGCCCCGACTCAACTCCCCATATCATCTCCAGTTGTCAAGGGATCTTCTGTCTTTGATCTGTGTCACCGAACTTGGCTTTTATTCTAGTTGGGATCCCGCATCTGATCAACAAACCTTTTTTCCCACACAACCGCCAACCGATCTATGTTTATATTGCACATCAACTTCTCTTCAGATCATCAACACCACCATTATCACATACCAACATGACCATGACACTCGACACTACCCAGCAGCGGTTTGGACCTTCGCTGAATTTCGACTATTCAGCACCTGCACAGCCGCCTGCCTTTTCTAACCCATGGTCTTCATCCTCACCACCACAGCCTCCTCCTACGGGAAGCAGCCTCTATGTTGGAAGCCAGCCAGCTCTCAACCCAAACATGATGGCCGGCAAGCCACCTCAAAGCCGTGCGAGCACCAGCAGCACTTCGTCAATGGCTTCCTACGGCAGCGCCATGCCAGTGCCTAACACTTCTGCCGGTGAGTCGCCACTACTGGCATTGATATGATCTTGAAGCTCACATGAGGATAGACCTACTCAGCATCAACCGCATGCAAACAACGTCTGCCGCTTATGGAGACCCCACTTACACAACTTCTGCTTCTCCTGTGAACCATCACTTTGCGCCTACATCAGCTGCCCCTTACGACACACTTGGTTATGCACCAGCCCCTGTGCGACCACCACCTTTCGGTCTGGCTCCTGCTGATGATCACGCGAGAAGGTTTTCTCAACAGTGAGTAAATTAGAATCAACTCCTTCCATTCTTCGTTACTAACTCTACGGGCAGTAGCATCCAAGATGAACGGAGGAGCTTTGCAGATGCTCTCGATGCCAGCCACGGCATGCTGGCTATGAGCCAGGAGACACCACGACCCATTTACGGGGCGCGAAGTGACCGATCCTCTGTTGATTCTTATGGATTCCCTTCTACCCATTCTACTAGTTCTTCCATATCTTCCAGTGGCAACTTTAGCTCTTACTACGGCGACTCTGTCTCTGATTACTCCACTGCTGGCTCTGACATCGAGTCCGTATCTTCAAGGACCCTGCCTCGACCTCAGGGCCTGATGAGCTCTCAGATCCCCCCTGCTCCCCAGTCTATGATGGGACAGTTCAGCTCCAAAGTGTCTTCCAGTACCCAGAAGAAGCACAAGTGCAAGGTTTGCGACAAGCGATTCACACGCCCTAGCTCGCTGCAAACCCACATGTATAGCCATACCGGCGAGAAGCGTACGTGCAAACATGAAGCCTACCGAATATTTCTTTTACTGACAATTTCTAGCTTTTGCTTGTGAGGTTGAAGGATGTGGTAGACATTTCTCTGTAGTTTCCAATCTCCGACGACACCGAAAGGTTCACCGCGGGGATGCACGCTCAGAGGCAGGTTCTGAAGACCACCATTCGGACTAAAACGACAACAACTTGCAAGTTGAACGATTCAACAATTTCAATTTTCGAACTACGAGTGTCAAAGTATGACACCCAACGAATGGCGATACGACAACAGTCCAATCGACCGACCATTATTTACATTTAATCGCCCTGTTTTTTTTTATCACCTGCAAACATTACTGCAAAACGGCTTAGCGCGGCATAGATAAATGGGCCAGAAAAGGAAGAGGAATTATGGATTGGAGCAAAGGCGAGGAGCTGGGGTGTATACGATTCGAGTCTATCGCTTACGGTGCATTGGGTCTTGTTCGAACCCACCATCAGGTTTTTATGATATTGGTTCTTTTGGGATGGGAATAGGCGGAGTGCTGGACCGACCTACCGATACCCTTCCACACGGCGTTTATGGAGTTGACTACAGTTGTGGTCCTATTATTCTGCATGTTCAGGCACACACATGGTGCCATACGTTATACTTCGAAGCGATCGCTTATGTCCATATTTCCGGGCAACGTTGACATTATCTCGACGACGGTGTACTTTGATTTAGAGGAGGGTGCCAGAGGCATTACGAATGGATCTGAGGAGGATTGTATTATTAGTTTCACATTTATGGTCACGATATACCTGGTTCAAACCATGCACAACATGTTTGTTGACGAGCTAGGGCCTGAACGCTGCAGTACAGCAGGTATGGGTTTTGGCTAGATCCGGGTACGACAACGAAGATGACGAGAAGGGGGGATGCAGCCTATAGAAAGAAGTAGAGAGAAGTCAAGCAGTCTTACAAGAATTTAACTTGAGATTGAACCATTAAGATAAGATGTCCTCTCCCCGACTGAACTATGATCTGTATTTGACCTGACTGGCTAATGACATGTGGAAACACTGAGCAACTTTATTCATACCACATGATGGGTATTTAGAAGAATCCCATATTTCTCAAGTGAAGGTTAGGAGACTCTTTTGGGAAATGCCATGACTCGACGTACAACATTGGAAGTGGCCAGCAAAAGCAACAAGGTAAAGCTCACAGCAAAGGGGCAACACAATAAGCGCGAAGGCGGCTGAATAGTCTCCTACTCCCCTCCTTGTTGAATAACGTACGCACCACCTCGTACTATGTAAGATAGCCGCACAATGCCTACTGTACGACCCTGGCAACCCTGACGCCGTCAAGCCAAGCAGGGCATGACAGGGCAGGTTTACCGAGGAGACCCGATTACAGATTTTAAAATCAACGTCTAATGCTATTCTGCACGATAAGGAAGGAGATCGGGAGTATGCAGACAGTATTTTGAGACACAGACGCGTAATGCAACCCCTATTCCATCCATGTACGTAGGGGGGAAAAGTGCAAACTTGTCTCCATGTACGCAAAAAGGAGCTTGGGTACGGATATTCTGTGTGTACTATGTATTACGATTAATTTTGCAAGGCGGACAGTAACAATTGGATGCTTCCCTGAAGGGGCCCCTTGTAATCCACAAGCTCGAGTCTTATTGCCCGTAGATCATGACCGAGAATAGCAGAAACCGGCGTTTCAAGTTGCGTACATCCCTACCCCAAGAGGTATCGCCATCGAGTCGGGCGGCATTGTCAAGACCGGACAAGCTTTGTGGGGGTGGAAAGGGAGGGAATGGTGTTTGTAGATTAACTTTGAGGTAAGATTGGGTTGGAGGGTCCGTTGTCAGTGTCTACTCAGGTAGGTTAGTAGGTATCCTTTCCATTGGACCTACGGTATGGCAAGTGACATGGTACGTTCGGAGGGTTTGGTCCCAAGGAGGCTTCTTCTCCCTGTGAAAAGGTTGTCTGGTATCAGATCCGAGTTGAGCCTCGGCCGGTTTGCAGCCGGGAATGAGATGGAATGAGATTAGAGGCTTGGGAGTTTGAAAGTAGATGGCGTGCTAGTATTGAATAAGGACTAGCTTGCGAGTGGAGTGGGCTGTGGTGTTAGTGTCGGTTGGTTTTGGTGTAATTACTGCACATATTAAAAGAAAAAAAAGAACAAGACAACGAAGACTACTAGAAGGTTTTGACTAAGGGGATCAACACAAGATGAAATGGTAACTGCTTATGGACATGACACCCATACGGCTTTGATTAATTCTTGAACTAGAGAACGAGCTGACTCTTGTATTCCAGAAAGCTCTTGGTATTTCCAGTCTCAAGAATTTAATATCTCCTAGCTCGGGTAGGTAGGTGCATACCTACATGGCTGCATGGGCATCGAGATGGGGGCTTTTGGTGGAGTATCATGGGAAATGCCTATCTTCCATTTGCTGGGATCCCAATCTCTGTTTGCGCTCTAATTCCGCATTCTCATTTGAATTCTCGAATCCATCCTTGTACACTTTCACAGTGTTGTGATTGGTGGTCACTTACAGCGCTGCAGTGTAACTGCAAGATCATCCCTGCTACTGTACAGAGGTAGGTAGTAGTACTTACCTACAGAGTACAGTATCCTTCTGTTGTAGAGTAGTATTATCTTTCTGTTGGTTCAACTTCGATCTCCGGGCAAGCCACAATCTTACAAGACGGATGGGTCTCAGTTCAACTTATGCTGTTACGTACCATACCATCAAAGGTTGTTGTATTTTGAGAAAGATGGAAGTTTCGAAAACCGCCCTCGCAAATGCCATATCAGAGGGCTGTTTCTATTACACTACCTAACCTATCAGTATGCATATCTTGGCCTGCCGAGTCAAGCGCCATCTAACGGTACCGTTGTTTATCGTTTGTTCTTGGCCTGCAGAGTGAGGAGCTTCCCTCCACTTTGCGTCTTAAGTTACTCCATCTGAGTATGTCCACGTTGGGCAACTCAATTCTGTGGCAAAAAGGACGCGTCCTTGTCTGGCGCGAATACATACACACAACACATACATATAGTACAGCATTCATTGCGACAACGGAGGTTGGGAGCCGAAATAGACGAGAGGAGAAGAAGGGGGGCTACAATGCTTTGCTGTGCCATGTCACGACTCAACTCGACTTGTGGTGATATGACGTTTGTCAAGACTGAGATGTCAGTGCCCGATCACGGAACTCAGGAGATCCGGCACCGTGCTGGTGGATTCACGGTCTGAGACTGGTCAAGTTGTGAGACGGCGCACTTGTAGGAAGATAACAGAGGCTCCGGGGGCAGTGCAAAAGGCTCTATTTACAGGTGATGAAGTACCGTGCTGTACAAGTATACATGGAGTACATGGCTTCGCTCAAAACTCTTGAGGCAAACTCCCCGTGTCGTGGTCGAAAACCCAGTATTTAGAGTACATCTGTAGATTTGCGTGCGATTATCAAAGTCACACACTTTTCAATATTGCCTCCTCTTAGTTGCACATAGCCTCAACCATTGACCGCCCTCCTAGCTAGGTACTTATCCGTCGCCCCTGGCTTTTGCCTCACACAGGCGCATGGCTACTATATCTGGTCAGCCGAAAACAAAAAGAAAACATACGTCGGTATGCAGTATTCGGAAGCATCCCAGATTAATTAGAGGGATTAAAACGTGACGATAATGACGGCGTCAAGGTCAAAGTGCCAAAGTATGACGTCGACGGAGAAATTAGGCTCCTCATCCGCGTTTGAGATGCTGTCACGGACGGTCATGTCTTTGGCAAGAAGCGCCGTGATGGGATCTTCAGGGTCCTGCTTGTTAAGGGGCTAGTACTATAACGGCTTGGGGTATTGTGAGGGCTGCCAGGTCAAAAAGAGAAAGAAAAAGAGCAATCAGAAAGCGTAGGCAGGGGTGTGCTGTCGATTCCCTTGCTAAGACTACGAGCGTGGAGACAACTTATGTTGGAGAGATTACAAGAGTTGTCGAAGTTTTATCAATCGGTTGCGAATAAGGCGAATAAGCTTAGAGAGAGAAAGACAGACAGAGACAAAAAACAGGAGTGGAAAACAGAGGGTCTAGGTGTCACTGCAGAAATGGAGACGATTTGATGGGGCGTGGAGAAGCACTGGATGTGAAAAAGACTTAATACCTTAGTACCCAGGTTAGTAGATGCCAACTTGCTTCCCCTCTCTTTTGAATGTCGCTTCGAACGCGAAATCAAGTGACAGAATGGGTACTTGGTAATATCGACGCCCTTGATTTGCAAATGATGAAATAAATACCCAATCGTGTCTTACGTACAGACCGATATGAAGCCATACCGTGTTGAACCACCTGATATCATCATTTTGTGTGGGTACATAATTACTTTTCGTGTGCTTGAGTTGGGTCGGGGCCAAGGAAAAAAGTACACAGACGTGTAAGTACAGCAGCGCGTGGGTTACATACCTACTAATCTTTACGACTCGTGTGAATCCGCAATAGATTACAATTGTTATACTAGGTAGGCACGGCAAGGTTCTCTGCGTTGGGTTGTTTCTGTTTCCACAAACTCTCATAGGCTCGTATAGTCCATGTGTCACTCCTTCTCATTTTCAGTTCAGGTCCTGCCAAAGAAAAAACCGTTTTTTGGAAACGGGGCCCCTGACGTCAGAGGCTATCGGTAGGGTCCCCCGGCTCCGTTGCTGCAAAGACCCGGCCGAGCCCCACTTAATCGACGTCATCGATGAGCTTGTTGCTTGCTGCCGCAGATGGCCGAACAGGGATAAGCGCTGTACGCTGCGATTTTTTGCTTTGATGTGGGGGAAGAAAAGGGTAGGGGTGTTTGTTCGGTTTGTGGAGTAGGCGTGATCATAGAGAACAAGTTCAAGGTACAAAGCAGGGAAGGCTGGCGGGTTTAATTTATTTAGTGTCTGATTGATGCCGGGACATGGATAGCCTGGTTCAACTCGAACTAGGGAAGGTACTAGGGTACTGTAGCCAGCCAGAGCAGAGTACAGTAAAGACAATTAGGTTACTTGAGAAGAACAATTTTCTCAGGATTTTACTCTGTACTATAGGCACATTTAGCTAATTGCCAACGTACCAGACATGTCTGTTTTTCTTTGCTTTTTCCTTTCTTGTCTCTTACCCCATTGATAATAGGATTTCCTGTAGGGATCAAGACCAAACCTGTACTGTAATCTGAGAAGTGAGGCAATCTGTCCAAGCCTGAGATCAATGCTACCTCTGAGCTTAATTGCTTTTGCGCGATTCTGTGATCAAACCACCTACTACTCTTGGTCGCCCATCGGACTGGATCCCGGCAGAACCACAATGCCAGTGTCCTCATGTACCGTCAGCCATCCAACACCGCGCTCCTGCAGCCTCGTCCTGAGTATTCAGCACAGTGATCTGCTCCCCTTGTCTGTATCTAAGATGTTGGGTACTGCTCTAATAACGAGACTCGATCTAACAATCATGGCTTTGAGGGGGCCCCTCCTGTCTTCCTTCCTTTCAAACCAAACAACCCTTGCGGAGGGAGATTGTTTTGCCACTCTGAGTGAATGTTACCGTATTAAACAAGAGTCAGCTGATTCAAGTCTATACCTAGTGACACTGTGATACTGTATACATTGTCACCTTCAGCCTTGATTGAGCAAGGTACGGCACCTATTCTGACTATTGACGGATGTCGACATAGCCGCGTTCCTTTCAGGTACTAAAGCCAACGCTACGCTTTCGAGGCTGGGCTAGCAAGCCTCGTCAGGAGCCAATGCGAGCGGAAGGAACAACAAGGTTAAGACAAGAAACGAAACAAAGAAATTCTATCAAATTTCGTCGCTCGGACGCTGCGTTTCTGGCCCGTAATTATGTCTAGCCTTAGTGGCTGCCTACGCCTTCATTGATAGGTGCCTTTGCGGTACGTACTGTTTGCCTGCCGTTCCTACCTGTTGAGTTCATTCCACCACCATTGACAGCCTTTAAGACTAAAGAAAACAGGCTATTCTCAATAGAGCACACCGCAATTGGACTTTCCTTCCCATTCCTCTCATGGCATTTGCTGAGAATGGCATGACCCACCAACGTGTTGTCTTGGCTAGTAGCCTTTAACTTGAATTGCCTTACTCTGCTTAGAGGAGCTAAGGAGATGCTCATGCTCAACCATCACCTCCTTCCACTTCCAAATTGCATCGTCCCCTCTCATCACCTGACCGGCTTACCGGGCCTGGCCTGGCCTGGTCTGCTTGACCCTCTTTCGGTGAATAAACTAATCACCTACCATTCACTATCGACCTACACACAGTATTCACTCATCTCGATTTACTCGACTATTCCAGTCTCTAGCCGTGGTGCTCATTTGCTGTCCCGTCTTTGTTACCTTGCTTATTTGCCCTTGGCAGATATTTTACCTCCACATGTACTTGTCGTCCTCCCTCCAGAACGAGTAATATGGCGGGGTTGACTTGGTTGCTCTCCCGTCCCAACATCCAACCGATGTGACGTACATCTTGTCTGCACAACGACAATCACAGGAAGCAGTTTACCAAAGCGTAAGATATCCAGCCAAATTCGACCTTCCTGTGCCTTGGCTTGCTTTAACCTCAGCCTTTTGGGGAGATCTACGTGCCTCTTCTCTAGTATGCTGATCAGCCGTTGCGGCCGCACATCGTAAGCAACTCAAGTCGAAGGCGTTGCTTCAAATGCCGACACATCACGCACTATCGCTCCAGAAGCAAGCCGGATATGCAAACAGCTTTTAGGCCCGATAGTTTGTGACGAGAAGCCTTCCAGCATAGTTCACCTCGCCCTAGATCTACTGCATGTCTTATCATACTAGGGGGTAGCAAGAAACATGAGACCCACGCTTGGGGTACCAGAAACAGACAGCCTAGGAGCCAGTTTGAGCCTGCACAAAATGACCAAATTATTTCGTCGTTGGTGCTGGTAGAGTCAGGTTTTCAGTCATGTTCTGTCCAGCTAGTGCTGGAGCGATGCGAGGCTTGATCTTAACCCATCATCTCCGGAAATGTCTTCCGTACAGTAGCCGCGACCTCGGCTGTGGTTAGATACGTGATAAAATTCACATATGGATGCTATGAAATCATGGCCAAAATGTACATTGCTCTTGCATCTCGATGGTGCTCAGCGGATGTCTAGGGTCTCACCTGCTGGTTTTCGAGGGCTTCTGTAAATGGCTATTTGACACACCCTTGGCTAATAACAACACCGATATGGTGATGATACGAAGCTATCAGGTAGATGCTAACGATCCGGTATACGAATAGATGGATACCTCACTGTGCTATGCTCCAGAAGGAAACCACCTCATGGAGCGTGAACTCCAAGAGTTCGAGACGAAATTTGTCCCCATTCTCCATCGTCCTATCATACCCCTTCTCCATCTGCATCTTGTCACCTCTGATGTCTTGTTAATCCTTGCATATTATTTAGTCTAACTGCACGGTAAAATCACAACTGGTACGGGAGAACGTGGCCTGCACCAAAACACATTGTTGGAATCCCCATACCTAGCTGTGACTGTGTGCTTATACGCCCCGAAGTACAGTACGTGCCATATCCACGTAGACGATCCAAAGGGCTGTCCACGTGCGACAACACAGATGGAAAGACCTGCCTTAACTTTGAAAGGGAAAAGATAGACATTCTCTTCGATCTCCGCTCTCGGGGACCACTCAAAAGCACGAGACAAAGCTTAGTGAATGTCGATCAGTCTTCGCCTCCCCCTCTTTATTAACGGATTTACGTATGTCCCTACAAGTATCGACGACTGCAGACCCAACCACCTTGGACCTCTATTCATCCCAAGAATCAAGTCTAGGTACAGCACCGTGACGAGGACCCCAGAGCTTGGACGGCACGGTCCCCTCTTCCTGCCTCTCCATTCAACCATCATCCCCTGACTCGACACGAAAACAACAGGAAAATGGGGAGGGGCTCCAATGCAGTGAAATCAGCATCTGCCGGAACTTGGCTCAAAAGTCCCTCTAACGTATGGCTGAGCCGCGGGTCCGGACGTTGACTGCCGAGGAGGTGAAATGGGCCTATCCATGCCTGATGGCCTATCGATTCTATGATGCATCCCTCTCTCACTGCTCCATTGAAGTAATCACACGTGCGGTGAAGCCCACTTACCCAAGGCTTTGGGGATCGTCCACGGCCCAAGCGGCTGGCTGGGATTGTTGGTGACCTGAAAGGTAACATGCTCAGTCTGCTCATGTTACCCTCGGTTGCTGAGATATGGAGTCATTGTTTGATGAAATTGTAATAATCACTTGTCACGGTGCTAGCATCTGGCTAAGCTGCTGCTTTCGGATGATCGTCGCTTTGGCTAATGAAGTGAAACCAACAGCTCGGTTGAAGACACCAATCCCTTCCTCCATCCCTGCGGTTGCAACGAACATGCACAGTCGGCGGTTCCGTTATGAGGTGAGTCGACATTTGAGATAAGTGCTACACCAATCTTGGCAAGTCACCCGTTCAGTGACCCAGCAAGTGGTCGGCGGCAACGTAACTGTTTTGATAAAGGGGTTGGGAAGCAAGTCGACATCATGCGCAATCATAGGCATGGGAGGTTAAACTAGATATTCAAAGCATTGAAACCATTTTTTTTTTATCATCTATCAGAACGCCCTGACGCATGCAGTAATAATCCCCTTTCGACGCACAGCATTCCACATTACAAGCCTCCCCCTATCCATGATACTAGAAAAGAAAAAGTCCTTGGAATAAACCCTGCCATAACCACTATAATCTCCTGAAGTTACACTCTCTTCCATTTATGTATGTGCAAAATCTTACAGCACAATCGCAAGCTCCGGCCGGTCCATCTTGTCTTCATCCAGGTTGGGGTAATATGGCACCATGGCGTCCGCCCCCTGAACATACGCGTCGTTGTACAGACGCCAGTATGGGGTTCTGACCTTTCGTGCCGGATGGAATAGACCCGCCCAGACGTAGTTGAGCACCAAGCCCGGTCCAACTGCCATTCGAATGGCCTCAATAGCCTCGACGATACGGTCAATAACGTGTGGACTGGTTTCAAAAAGGTTGGGGTAGAGGAGGTTGAGTAGATGCACCATGGCATCTTCGCATCCCAAACCAACGACGCCAAGAGCAATATGCTTGACGACAGAGGCTGCTGTTTGACGATGGACTTGGTCACGGTCGATAAGAGCGTCTTCCAATAGGGGAGTAACTGCATAAACATAGTCCTTTGCCATCTCACCGATATACTCGAAGAGGAATGAGAGTGACTTTAGCACACCGTTTTGCACGTTGAGTTCAGGGACTCGATACTCGTTCATCAGAGCAGGCAGAACAGTGAAGGGAGCACAAGTTTCAGCTACGATGCCAATGGCAACAGCAGTGTTGACACGAGACTGACGTTCCTGCACTCGAAGGTTGTTCAACAAGGTTGCAAGCACATCCTGAGGACCAATGGCCTTGGCGATGAAACCAAATGTGTTGTTGGCAGCTCGTCGAATACCCTTCTTGTGGGCTTTGAGCATGTCAAGCAGCTCGAAGCAAATTCGCATCCATTCGCGAGCATTGACACTCTCAGGTCCGCGATCTGCGATACGGCCGACCAAGTCAATAGTATTTTCTTGAACCTTTTCGTGACGGTTTCGCAAGATAGGAGTGAGTCGCGGTAGAAGCTCCTTGATAGGTGGTTGCATCTGTGCAATACCAACGACAGTGACAATGGATCGTAGAGCACCCAGGATAGATCCAAGGACCTCAGGGTACTCCTCACCAAGGTATTCGTAGAGCACAACACCCAGCTTTCCCATAAGGGCATCCTCACCGCACTGCTTCATAACCATGGCGATTCGAGATATGAGATCCGCTGCCTGTTGTCGAACTGTAGCCGACTTGTTGTTCAGTCGCCAGAGAATGGTACTGACAATTTGGGGGATGTAGGGTTTGCAGCGAGTTCCCAGTGCGTTGACGACAGAACCAAACCCGTTAAGCATGATAATGTCCTCGACACTCTGCTCCTGGAACGCATGGAGGATACCGTCGACGAGTCGCTCCTCTAAACGCTCGCCGATGTCAGCCGCGCCCAGGCTGGCAACAATCTTCTCGACCGTCTCGACTGTCATCTTACGGTACGCCTCACTCTCGTCCTTGAGATTGTTGACGATTCTGTCCACAATCTCACTGACTCCGACCTTTTGACCAATGTCAACTGTCGTCTCAACCACTTGTCGATAGTTGCGCTTGTCCAACGCCATTCTTCGGACCCAAAAGCTCTTAAAAAATTCGTCCAGTACGTGTTCCTTGAGATATCCAGCAGTCACACCATCTGTACCAGCGCACTGAGATACCACTTTGAGAACAACCTTCTTCATTTCCTCATCGGGTGAGGAAAATTCACGAAGGAGAATCTCCATAATCTGGCTTGTATAGTAATTGGCATATTCTTCGTCCATTAAAGGAATGATATACCCAACAGCCTTGAGGAAACCTGCAAGACCCTTGCCTCGTTGCTTGCGGGCACCAGTCCACAGGGGGTTCAGGATATCGTCGAAACTCTCGATACCGTATGGGTTAGAGGCTTCGGCTAGGGCAGCAATGGCCAAACTGGTAACTGTTCTGACCTTTGTCTGTTCGTCGTTGAGGTTAGGCCCAATACAGTCGACGAGTCCCTTGAGGTGAGGGAGTACAGCACAACCCATGAGAATAGGAATTTGTTGGACAATCTTGACACCTGTATGACGAGCTTGCCATGACTTTTTGCTTCGGCACACAGCTCTGAGGAAAGGCAACAAAGCAGGAATACCTAATGCAGATGCGACAACGGCAAAGGCTCGTGCTGTTGTGTTTCGGACATATTCATCGACGTGATCAATATCAGGTCGCATTGTGCTGATCATTGTAGCAAGGCCAGCAGCCTTGCTCAGGTTTGAGATGATCTCACGACCCTCCACTCTTGCGTAATAGTCTTGGTCAATGAGCAGTGGCTCAATAACGACCAAAATCTTGTGAACATAAGGGCGCACAAGGTCGTCAAGCTTGTACAGGATGCGGTCAATGACCTTGACGAGCAGATGGCGCTCTTGGTCCTCCAGCGTCTTCTCCATGAGTAGGGGCAAAATCTGGTCGAAAAGAGGACCGGCTCCAAACTGTCTAGCATTGTCGGTGATCTGTCGGAGCGCAGTCTTTCTCATAGGTGGGGTGCCGTTCTTGATCTTCAATAGAAGTCTCATGATCTTCCTCTCCTTGAGTTCCTCGACGGTCAGAGCATTCTCGTCGGAACCATCAGTGAGTTTTCCGAAATATGCCATATCTTCGGCCTTGAAAAACTGCAAGTCGCCAACTCCGGGAATTTCGGCAGGCATTGGCTTTCCAGAGAGGCGCACCTGCTCGGGATCTTGCATCATGAAGCCTGTTTGGGGAGCCGGGGTAGCCATAAGCTTGTGTGCAGGAGCCCGGACCGGCTCGTATCCAGGAGGAGGATCAAGAATCTTGTAACCCTCACTCTCGCCAGGCAGGAGAAGATCGAGTTCTTCGTCGCTTAAGGGCATGTTTCGGCCAGAGATGTCGGTACCAAAAGTGGTCGGAATAGCAGAGGCAGACGACGGATGCGCGGGGGTAGCCAGTCCAGCGTTACCCATGGGTGTCGCGGAAGGGGCCTGGTCCCATCGTGAGCGTTTCTTTGCACCTTCGGTGCCTGGGGCAGAGAGAGCGGGTGCTTGATCCCATCGCGAACGCTTGGGCTTGGCTGCATCAGCTGCCTCGGCCTTGTCATCCTCAGCGGGTGTCGATGAGACATCCCATCTCTTCTTTCGCTTTCGAGTGGTAGCCCCCTCTGCAGGTTCGACTTCGGTATTGTCTTTGTCCCCATCGATGAGCATAGGCTTGGCATCACCATCATCCTCTGTCTTGCCCTCCTGTTTCGCTTTGATGGCTTGTAGTACGCGCTGCTCCTCCCTTTCAAGTTCACGGGCCTCCATAACCTCCCGGTAGCTTGTGCCGTTCTCAGAAGCACCAGCTTGGCGATTCTCAGCGAATGGGTCGGCGCGCGTGGGAGTGAGGGCCCGGTTGAAGCGGCGCTTCTGGTAATCTGTCTCGCGATCGACGATTCGACCACTCTTCTCTCCCTTTCCAGCAAGGATGTCATCTTCTTCGACACCGCTTCCTCGGGCAAATTCATCGATCATCTCTCGTGATGCCGTGTACTGGCCGGTCAACCGTCGCGTATTGTCGCCGTCGCCCATCTCGTCGTCATCTTCGCCCATCATCGGCAGAGACGTGTTATATCCAGCAAACTTATTAGGTCCATCTTTATCGTATAAGGAACTGTCAGCGCTGTCGGTCAGCTTCTGCTTTGTATCGTCGGCTCGCTGGTTGGCGACATCAAAAGTTCGCGAACCCTTGTTGGCCGTAGCGGCAGCATTTCGCTCCTGCTGGAGCTTCTTAATAGTCTCGAAATCCGCGTCAGACATTTTTAATTATGTATTTCGCAGCTTCATCCCGGTTCGAGAGGACAAGGGGCGCTCGGAGCGTTATCGTTGCGCATGGAGAGTTGGATGGTTGATGAGTAGTCGCAAAATTATACGCCCTCCTTGACGAAGCTTTGCTACGCTGGAGGCGATCTTCTCCACCCGAATTTTAGCCGCTTGCTTAGAGCCATGCATTTGCCCAAAAGGGAAATTAGTCAATAATGCTTTGTCATGGTGATTTTCCTAGTATGAGCTTCTTCTTGATTGTTATAGCAATTCCTATATGCTTCATTTATTCTGAACGCCATTAATTGGCCACAAGTCTACAAGGCAAAGCTAACATGGCTCTGGTGTTTCCCGATGGATGGTTAAATCGACGCTAGTATGTACATGCCATATGAGATTGATGGTGTATATCCCAGAGAGCTGAATCGTTCTTTAATCTCTTCTCTCTACCACAGTAGCATTTCCGTATCTCGAGACCAGGAAGATGCAGCCGAGGCCTCTGGGCTGCTGCATTTCTTCATGAAGTGCGCAGCCTCTTTGATCTCCTCATTTGCGTAACCTCCACAACTCCTTGCTTATCCTTGGGAACGATAATCGGGCTTTCTTCCTTGACCTCAGTGTTGCTGTCGGTTATAGTAATCGTCTTCTTGATCCTCTTGAGAGTGTGTTCTTGGGATGATGCCACTTCTATTTTGATCACAGTGGGCTCGTCTTCCTCTTTCGCAGCTTGAGCGGCAAACTCTCTTAAGTCGGCTGTAAAGAGGACTGAATGGGCCCAACCGGCGTAAGATCCCCACAGGTTTCGGAAGTGATCTCCAACAGCATCGTATGTAGTCTTGTTGAGCGTCTTTACTTTTGACTTGCCGAACTTGTAGTCCCTTTGAGCAATTTGCCAGACGTGGGTATCAACCGGGACTGCTTCTCCCCATCCAAGGCCCATCAGACATACGCAATCAGCAACTTTTGGTCCAACACCTTTCAGTGTTAGAAGCTGCTCGTGTGCTTCTTTGTAAGTTGCATGTTGCTCTTTGCGTACCGGTGTTGTATTGAAGCCCGGATATTCAGGATTTCGAAGACTTTCCAACCATGTTTCGGGCTTCTCCTTGGCAACGATCATTGCTGTTTCAGCGATATATTTGGCCCGATAGCCAAATCCTAAAGTTCTCAGATGAGCTTCTACACCATCACCAGTCAAATCTTGGGGGCTTGGAAAGTCGTGGAAGGCTTCGTCGCCAATATAGGCAATTAAGGGGCCGTAATGCAGGCACAACTTATGCACCTAGTATGATGTCAGCCTCCAAACATGCATAGCTACGTCTATAACTCACCATTTGCGATATGCGTGCAATATTGTTGTTGCTGCTACATATGAAACCTATCAAAGTTTCCCAAGCATCTTGGTTGAGAATACGAACACCTTGGAACTGTGGCGCCCTTTTCCGAAAGTTGGAATCAACCTTGGACCATTGCTTATATAGAGATTCAAGGCCCGTGTCCAGATTGAAGTAATGGCGTAGAAGAGACTCTGTATCTTTGGGTTCTGGCGTCGTAGGCTTAGGGGCTGGGTACGTGACCCTGTAGTGCAGATGGGTAGAATCCTGCTTCAAATGAAGAAGTCTCCCATGCAAAGTGCAGGTCCTAGAAGAGTGAGAACCTTGAATGATATAATATCTTGAAAGTTGCGCTATCAACTTACCACTCATGGTTGATCTTTTGCCATCGAAAGGACTGTCCACATCGCAACGTGGTGTTGATGCAGAGCTCCTTCAAAGTGACAGGCAGCTTTTGCCATTCCGTTTTCCCTACAATAGACATCGAGATGTGATAGAATAATTTCAGGCCCAAGTTTCGTATGAATCGAGATAAAAACAAGATCAGATATAAAACTAATTGGTAGAGTAAGTTGAAACGATAGAGACAACTCCTTGTCTTATGATGTAATTGGTTATAGGGAACTTCAGTGGCGCGCTGAAAGCTTATTGCCCCTAAAAACTTCGCATGCAAAGGGGTCGCCCTCACATTGCCTCAGCATCAAGTTGTGATATTTGACGGGATTGTGAATCTGATAATGCCCAGAAGCATTAACAAACGTTCAAGAAGCCGATAGTCTCTCTATTTCTTTCACTTTCTAGTCACTCATATAAGCATACGTAGGTACGTATCTAGCTCAGCTAATAAATCTACCTGATAATCAAGAAGCTCCAAAGCAACCCTGTAGGTAGTGCTGAGTTTTTCGCAAAGTCGGGCCAGTCGGATTCCGCGCTAAGCCAGAGACTTACTAACGCTAGCGCCTCCTGGCAAAAAAAGCTCCAGCCTCGCGCGACGTCTACCAGCTCTTAGAAATTGGAATCTTGTTGCAGCTTGAATCAACGACGCCGCCTGCTAACCATTCACACTTAACAATTTCAGAGAGTCTGCATCATCTCTGAAGTCGCTTCTTAATACTGTCAGTATGAACGGTGACAGTTACTCTTCCCGCGGTACGTTTACTGAGAATTAGTGGCCTCATCGCGTCGCGTCGCTAACCCTTTCATCGCAGACGGGCGTCGGGGAGGACGAGATTATCCCGTAAGTGTACAATTTTTACCTCTGAAGCATACCCGAATTTAACATTATCTAGCCTAGAGGTGACAGAGATGATCGTCGAGACCGACACCGAGGAGACCGGGACCGCAGGCGTTCTCGCTCGCCAGACCACCGAAGCCATCGACGAGGTGAGGGCGATGCCGATGCCTACTCTTCCAGCCGAAACCACCGTGATCGTGAGCGCGAGGACAGATACTCGGGTCGCGAGAGACGAGGTGGTGATCGTGAATGGGACCGCGACCGAGGATCTTCCCGTCGAGATGCCAGGCGCGACGATGACGAACGACCGAGCAGGCGAGAGCGAGACCCGTACGATGATCGCCGTCGTGGAGGAGGTAGGGACCGACGTGAAGACAGATTCCCCGCGGTTCAGGAACGTCGAAGTGCAAGCCCACCGCCAAAGAAGCGAGAGCCAACTCCCGACCTGACAAATATCGTGTCTGTTCTTGAGCGCAAGCGTCGTCTGACACAGTGGGATATCAAGCCTCCAGGCTATGACAACGTTACGGCCGAGCAAGCGAAGCTCTCGGGCATGTTTCCTCTTCCTGGTGCTCCTCGACAGCAACCTATGGACCCCAGCAAGCTTCAGGCTTTTATGAACCAGCCTGGGGGACAGGTCACAAGTGCTGGTCTCAAGGCGAGCAACTCTCGTCAGTCCAAGCGACTTTTGGTTTCCAGGATTCCCCCTGGCACAAGCGAGGACGCGCTCATCTCATTCTTCAATCTGCAACTTAACGGACTGAACGTCATCGACACCACAGATCCTTGCGTCCTGTGTCAATTCTCCAACGACCGATCATTTGCCGTCATCGAGTTCAAGGACGCCCCAGAAACCACTGTTGCACTGGCCCTGGACGGTATTTCTATGGAGGCCAGCGATGCTTCAAACGGCGCGGATGGAGGACACCGTGGTCTCGAGATTCGCCGGCCTCGCGACTACGTGGTACCTGCAGTGACTGAGGACGTTGCTTATGACCCTGAGGTCGTCTCCAACGTCGTTCCGGATACCGTTAACAAGCTAAGCATTACCAACATCCCACCTTTCTTGACAGAGGAGCAGATTATCGAACTGCTTGCAAGCTTCGGTAAGCCGAAGGCCTTTGTCCTGGTCAAGGACAGAGGAACGGAAGAATCCAGAGTGAGTACATTGAGCTTCTCAAGAAGGAAAATTCTTTTCTAACAATTGTAGGGTATTGCTTTTGCCGAGTACCAAGACCCTGCTGTTTCCAACCCCACCGCTCTTGATACCCTCAATGGCATGGATATTGGAGGTAAACAGATCAAAGTTACCAAGGCCAGCATCGGTCCCACTCAAGTTGCCAACTTCGATGTTGGTATTACTGCTATTAGTGGCCTGGCTTCTCAGACTGCCAATGAGGTGGAGAGCAGCCGTGTGCTTCAGCTTCTCAACATGGTCACTGCTGAGGAGCTTCTGGACAATGATGATTACGAAGGTACGTGGTTTTATCTAGATATAGATTGTTTTTTTTCTAACCGTGAGTTTAGAAATCTGTGAGGATGTTCGAGAAGAATGCTCCAAATACGGCAAGATTCTCGACGTCAAGGTTCCCAGACCTACAGGCGGTAGCAGGCAATCTGCTGGCGTGGGTAAGATCTTTGTCAAATACGAGCACACCGAGGATACAACAAAGGCTCTGCAAGCTCTTGCAGGACGCAAGTTTGCTGACAGAACTGTTGTGACGACATATTTCCCAGAGGTAGGTTCTTCGTTTTTCAGTTTTCATCTGCAGTTACTAACAAGATGCGAAGGAGAACTTCGATGTTGGCGCGTGGTAAGGTTATACTTTAATATCGTTCCATTGAGACCAGAACCAGAAAGATACAACTGCACTGGTTATCTTGGCTATATGGATTGAAGGGGCGGGAGTCTTCCATCGGTGTACGGGATAGTTTCAAATGAAAATGTAAAACAAAGGACATGACAAACAAGCATTAGGCTCATTGAATTCACTGCGTGTTGATATGAAGAGCTTTCCACGTTTCGTTAACAAAAGGCACGCCGAAGACTTAAAATACAGCTTTGGCCGGCCTCACTGCATGCAGGCTAAGTATCACACAGGCACACGTCATATGTAATCAAGTTCTCCTCTAATCGCGAAGTGAGTTATTGAATGCGAAGTATAAATTTGTAACATCTATCTAAGTAGTTTCGAAGATTGGAGCAGTGCCGAAGAACCTGTATTCTGTTAGTGTCGATACACAATATAGAGTGCAAGTAAATATTGTAGTAATGACCAGTGATCAGAAGTCCTGTTCATTCATTGAGCCCGAAGACTCTAACATAAGAGGTACCAGAAATAAAGTAAAAAGTGATTTATCATCATGTCGAGGTCGACAGAGGGAGAGTAGACGTGAATACAGAGAATGTGACTTACCGTATGATTAGTAAATATTGCGCAAAATCCAAGCAAGAAGCTTTGGAATGATAGTTCATATCAAACAAGGAAGAAAAACTTGAACCGCGACAACAAGAAGAGATAGATATGAGAAACGCGACATTGGCGCCGAGCTCGGACCATCCACGTGATCCAGCAAGGTTAAGCCCACCAGCCAATCAGATAGCGCCACTCTGCCCTAACTAAGCGGTTCGAGGATTTTCCTCCCACACGAAAAGAAACTTCCTCGAATCTCGAATCTTGGAAAGTTTCGCTCGCAACTCCGTAACCGATCCTTATCCAGCATCACCACGCCAAACCGACAAGATGGGCCGTCTTCACAGCAAGGGAAAGGGCATTTCTGCCTCCGCTCTCCCCTACTCTCGATCCTCCCCTGCGTGGTTGAAGACCACCCCCGAGCAGGTTGTCGAGCAGATCTCCAAGCTCGCCCGTAAGGGTGCCACTCCTTCTCAGATCGGTGTCATTCTCCGTGACTCTCACGGTATTGCCCAGGTCAAGCACGTTACTGGTAAGAATTGAGCGCCTCGTCAAATCGAAAAAATTGGGATCGAAAGTACTAACACACAAGCCAGGTAACCGAATTCTCCGAATTCTCAAGTCCAGCGGTACGATTCCCTAAACGAAATATGGATGTGGCGGTCGAACGATACATCTATAATGGAGAAACACCATCTCTTTAATGCCTCTGTGCGGTTGAGACTGACAGAGTGATCTTACAGGCCTCGCCCCCGAGCTCCCCGAGGATCTGTACATGCTTATCAAGAAGGTATGGAAGTCAAGCTGAAATTTCTTATAATGTTGCGACAATCTACTAACTCGTATACCAGGCTGTTGCCGTCCGAAAGCACCTTGAGCGCAACCGCAAGGACAAGGACTCCAAGTTCCGTCTCATTCTCATTGAGTCCCGAATTCACCGGTAGGCCCAATCAAGGCTTTTCTTCTATAGCGCGCCAAACTAACCTGTAAACAGTCTGGCCCGTTACTACAAGACCGTCGGTGTCCTTCCCCCCACCTGGAAGTACGAGTCCGCTACTGCCAGCACCATCGTCGCTTAAGCGAACATAAAACGACGGCTGGCCAAGTTCGGATGGAAGTGATGGTTTCCCGGATCACGGAGTTAGGGACAAATTATGGGAAAAGCTTGCATTTAGAGCCATGATGCTTATGCGCCCTATCTGGGAGGACCGACAGCGAAGTCGACGGCTCAAATAGAAAGCTTTTCGACTGCTGCAAAATGCATGTATGCAATGGGGTATACTAAACCCAGTGACGATAAAAATGTTAAACCTAAACGCCATCTATGCCTGTCGCTACCAATTGCTTTGCTTCATACAACATGCCATTTGATGTTTCGCGATTTAACCTGTTCCTTCCAGCTCCTTTGATTTTTGGATAAGATATTCTCCCAGTACGCGAAGAGGATCGGTTGGCCTGTGACACTGTTGGTTGCCATTGCCGGTGCATGAGTGCAGTCGAGACTTACTGGTCTTTTGCCAATTGCTTCATACCCTCCAGCAACACTCCAGTGACCTTTGTGTTGAGATATCGTCGTGCCGAATCGCCATGTAGAGGAGCTTCGGCAGGTATGTTAAGCCCAGCATCTGGATGAGCAGAGGCAGCTCTAGACCCTTGTGCTGGAGTCCCAGTTCGGGCGGGTGCTGGACTCGGCGCATGGGCAACTGGGGCGGGAGATGACTGTATGATATCAGCGAGTGTGCTATTTAAAGATGGGAGACGAATAACTGGGTTTGATGGAGGTTATGTCTTCTGGCCAGCCAATGGAGTTCTTAGACATGTCCTGAGGGGAGGGCCTGTGAGAGAAGATATAGGAAAAGCAAAGACGTACTGCAGGCTGATCAGCAGGCGCATCAGACATCACAACATCTTTTTGTAAAGCTTCTGTTTGCGCCGGGAGTCCGTTGGTGGAAGTGTCGGCCGACGTTGTGATTTGCGGCGTCTCCGCAGTTGAATCGTTCTTGGGAGGTTCGTCTGCCATTTCGAATAGTGAGGGTCTATCCTGATTGTTGTGGTTGAATTGATTGAAGAGTTTAGCTGTAGGTAGGTATGGAAAGAAGGTGGGATGGTATTGTATTCGTTGAATCGCGCCGGTTGATTATCGGGCAATGGAGCACAAGCAAAGGAAAGTGATATGCGCGGTCATGTGCTTTCGTGTTGCCTGGCCTTTGTCTTTCGCGTCTCCATTTTGGATACCTACCTACCTATCGGGTAGTGCCTATGCTTCGATGACCCTTTTCATACCCTGGCGGTATCTTCTTGTTTGTTTTGACATGTCTCAAGTCGAAACATGGACGCATTTGTGACAAGGCTCTCTAGGCCACAAAGTCAGCTCCGTGGTCAAATTCGACCCGACTCTATAGATCTACCAAACCAGGAGAGACCCTCCAAGCGAGCCAAACGACAGGGATTGTCGGAATCCGACAGCGATCAGTCTCATGATTCTCACAATGAGACGTCTCCAAGGGAAAAGTTTGTCAGTAAAACATCGGCCGAAGACGATGATCTGTATAATGGAAATCCTCGGCCTACAGATATAGAAAGCGCATTACCTCCCGCTGCTGATGTCAAAGAGGCAATCGAAGAGTATGAGGCGATGAAGTCATCGCAAGCGACGGCCGAAGAAGAAGATGACTACACGACAGAAAACCCGAAGCCTCTCTGGATCAAAGGCCGGAGCTCCATCTATGTAGATGCTTTCAACCTCGCTCTCGATACTGTTTTAGACGAAGAATCTCATCTGTTTGACGAAAAAGAAAACGACGTCTTCAAACAGTGGAGGGGTCTAGGGTATGAGGCTCAATATCTGTATGTCCTCCTCTTACCCACGTCACAACCGACCACTCATCTTGAACCAGCTATGTCCGTCTGTTTCTCAGGAAAACTGCATGGTGGCATCGCCATAACCGTCTTGATTATCACAGCGACGTTTCAGATCTCGAAGCAGCCATAGCCATACTACAATCACCTCGTACATTACCACACGATGGCACGCCTCCAACGCAGAGCCCTGTCTATGGCATCGAACTTGAAGAGTCCAGACTGGGTGATAAATTCACCTTTGCAGACGCATCAAAGGAACACATCAATTCAATCGAAGAGGCTGCATCGCTACTCAGCCTGGACGAGCTGAAAGATCTGGCAAAGGAAGCCAAGATACAAGGACGCAACAAATCAGAACTTACACGTTCTCTTGTGCGAATGAGCAAGCAACAGGCTGGTTTGATGTCGGTCGGTCTCAGCAGACACAACAGCCGTAACTCGCCTTCTGAGGACCATGAAAACAAAGATGTGAAAGTAGTGGCCAGGGCGAAACTTCGACGGGAAGATTCGAATAGGGAACAACATTTTCTAACCAAAATACTTGCTATTCTCGGCCCTTGCATTCGATTATCACCATTGGCCTTCAAGCTTTTCGAGCGCGTACACCTGGTGTTCTACAGATCGACCGAGTGGACAGAGAAGTCCCTCACAACAATTATTCTCGCCAAAATTGCGCGGCGCCATTTTCCCGAATACATTGTCTGTCGAACGTCAACGATATTTGCATCGCGGTTGCACCTGTTAGAATACGAAACCGCTATTCGCATGGAAACAGAAGTCGACAACTTGGAGTTTAGCAGCCCGCCTGGACAGGAAGGTCTCAGAATGATGATTGACATATTTGACAGAGTGTATCCCCGATGGCAGACGCTAGTCAAGGAAGAGCAGCAGAAGGAGCAGACGGTATATGAGATGGGCGAGGGCACATACCTGAGACGATTCACGCCGGGTCACTCTTATACAAGGATCGTTCACAAGGCAGCCCCAATATTTGGAAAGCTCAAGGAGCACCTCAAGGAACACAGTCTTCTTACTGAGCTTCTTGATCAGCGACTGTTCCACCCAGCCAGGCGGGGTGGCTGGTATCAGCGAAAAGCTCTCCTGGAAGAACATTACATGCCCAGTTTGGACCCGAATCCTAAATTTGCAGACCCCGAACAACAGAAAAAGTATTGGAAAAGGATAGCAGTTGCCACTTGTGAGGCTGGCCTACAAGATCCCGACTGCCATCTCATTTTTCATTATGACCTGCAGAAACGCTTGGTCAAGCTTGAAAAGAAACTCCGCATTCCGCGCCGCTTGCAGCACGACTTTGGCCATGTGAATTTGGAAAAGCCCACTGAGCACACGATCGAAGGAATCCAGATCAAGAAGGATATTGTCGCCAAGCCTGGTCGCCAAGCGTCAACAAAGACAATCTGGCTTGATGAGCTGGGCTCGCAAGAAGAGTGCAGTGTTGAAGAGATGTGTCTAAGCCAGTATCGATTAGAAGGATGGAAAGGGTATCATGCCGAGGGTGGAATTATCCGCACTCTGTTTGCATATCTCTTCTACGACATCCTGTTCATTTACATCCCGAATGTCTTCCAGACGGCGTATCAAACATGCCCGTTGGACCTACACACCGATGCTTTTTACCCGTCCAGAGCATCAGAGATCAACCACAGACTTGTTGAAATTGCCAACGGAGAGGCGGCAAGGTTATTGCGCGAGGTTTGGGATAGAGAACACGAGAAAAGGACCAGTGTGGTAGGGTTGAACTGGGATTTTGAGATTAATGACCTCGTGGAGCTTGTTGAATGCTTCGAGGGCAGCGCTCTTGCGGCTGTATGCAAGGTGATGGCTCAAGAATACAGACAGCGGGGTGGAGGTATCCCGGATCTCATCTTGTGGCGTGTTACAGATACACCAGAACAACAGACCAAGGAGCCTGGGAAGGCAAAGGGGGATGTTATGTTCTCTGAAGTCAAGAGCGCGAATGATCGGCTCAGTGATACTCAACGACTCTGGATCCATGTTCTTACAGGAGCAGGGGTCAAGGTCGCGCTCTGCAACGCTGTAGCAAAGGAAGTGAGGGAGGATTAGTTCCGTGATCAGGATTCTTGCACTCAGACTCAGTACCTCGAAGGACCTTCGGTGATATAGAGTCACATACAGCATGAACAGGGCATCAAGGTTTCCAATAGACCGATATATGCATCTCGAACCTTCCGCTGCCCTGTAATTTTACAATGCGCTTCTAGCCTAGTCAAGCTACGGCAATTTGCTAGTTCTGGAAGCACTATACGAACATGAGCAAGGAAGTGTCACGAACCACACCGTCATTGGATGCGTTTTGGTGTGTGAGCCAAAATTAGCAATCGCCAAAGCAGCTTGGAAACATGATCAGGGGGGCTTGTTCCACCCAGCAGCCTGGTCACAACGGTCTCAAACTCGTTTCTAATCTCAGAATTGGAGCTGAGGATCCCCTTTTGGTTTCAGATAGGCGGGAGGCGTCGATTAGGTGTCTTGCCGGTATGGTAGCCAATGGAATGACGGCAACGCAGACGGTGTGATGCGCAGGGTTGTCACATCACCACATGCGCATCTCGTCACTGGCGCTTTCGGCGGGTTGGACGGGTAATTGGCAATGTGGGCTACTTCTCTAGGGTCTGTAGCCTCTACTCCGCTGGTAGCTGGATGTGATGCCACGAGGAACCAGGCTTGGAAAGAACGGAAGAGTACGCGGGGTAGCTCGGACGCTTTTTACCACTCGGACTCGTGCCATGGGCAATGATTATAGCGTTCCAAAGCCTTGGTCACCTGGATGACAAGGTGATGAGGCTAGGTTAGGCGCGAAGAACACAAGCTTATGTTCTTGGGCATGGGATTTACACACGGTTGATCACAAGTGGATTTGTTGTTTCCAGTATAGTATGCGCAGCGCGAGTCTCTTGGTGACAAGACGGGGGATTCTTTGGGGGCAAAGCATCCAGAAATATTCAGAAGCACGCCTACTATGTACAGCTAGCGCGCTGTATCCCTCGCAGTAGCTGGGTAGCATGCGCCAAACGCATCGATAAGAGTAGAAACGAGAGCGAGAGGAGAGACAGGCGCATGCGCAGACGGGGGAGAGGGAGACGCACCTGAAGGCCAGACGAGATGACACGACACGACACGACACAACATATAGCGCAGGCATTACATTGCAACAGAGGAAGAAAGGACGCTTCTGCATGCCGCCATGCTCCCAGTTCCCTTCAACTCAAAGAAAGGCCCAAGTCCTCACCAACACAAATCGCAATCGTCGACCCACAGTCCTGGGCGCTTAGCTTGAATCCAATCATATCAACCAACGCCTGATGGTGGGTGATGGGCTCTCCCGCCCCGGCCAATAGCACGCTTGATTCCCCATGGCTCGGCGCTTACAAGCCCAGTTTATGGGGCTCCCAGGTCCCGCTTGGACCAGGGTGCTGGGTCGTCAGAGGATTGAAAGCATTCACGCCGCTTTTAAGTCTAAGTCTTTCTAGTGGCTCCAGGGGTGATGAGATATTAGGCCCCCCGGACCCAGCAGGGGGTGTGCCGGCATCCATTCTTCGAATTCAAGGCCTGGTTTCTCACTGCAATCATTGCAGCAAGCAATACCGAGACCGTGATGGAAATACAGCACCATGGAGGCTTAAGACGCACAACAGTGGGGAGAACTACAACATGTCACGAGCAATTGTATGCCTTTTTCTGCCTTGTCTCCATTTGTGCTGGGCTGCATACGTCCCGCGCCCTGCGACCTCAAAACCGGCCCAGTGGAGTAGTCGATTCACGTCTTTGCAGCCCATCACAACAAAGACCGCGAACACGAGAAACAAAAACAAAGAAACGAAGTTCTACATCGCGTCTTTCTTCTTCTATGAATCACTTCAACAAATCTAGACAAAACAAATCTCCTAAACAGAACTTGCCAAGTTGATCTCTTATTAGGTAGCTATGGTTGGTGCCTACCTACCTACTTCATTCCCCCATGCAAAACCACTTTACAAGGAACAAGGGTTTACATCTAGGACTAGAATGAAGGGCGACAATAAGGCAGGCAACTGCGGGGCAGGGTTCTACAAGAGAAGCTTCGAGCTGGCGGCCTGCGAAACGGCCGCGTCCATGCGACCCAGATAGACATCGAGGGTATACCCGCTATGCGGCCTGTTTGACCTTAACAGATCCATATAAACAAACAAACAAATAAATAAATAAAAATTGAAACTTCAGAAACAAACAAAGCAACCATTTCGAAGAAGTTGAAGTTTGTGGCCAAGTCGTTCACAATTGGAGTCGCTTGGTTCATATGATTATGTACGTACCAATCAGTCGGTTTCTATCGCCAACAGAGCACAAACCACAGTACACGACAAAATTGATGTTAAACAGCCCATGGCTTTGTGAATTCTTGACTAAATGCGCTACCACGAGGCGTTTCTGTGCCCGGTACACGGGTCCACAACGCTCGAAGCGTTCCCTAACTCTCCTTCCCTTTCACACAACCCCTGCTGGGGGTTCTACAATGTTGAGTAGCTCTGACTGTCGACTACTTCCTAGTCGCTGATCTCCGTCCCCTCTCCGCCCCCAGCCCCTTCCACATGTGTTGGTATCGTGCTTCTTGGTCGATGCTAAGCCCCCAGGGAACAGCAACTCCAAATTGATAATGAAACTGTTAAAACGCCATCAAACTCCTCCAGTTATACCACCCAAGTAGCTCCGTGTCCTTTCATTTCCAGTTCAACTCCTTTCAAGGCGTATCAAATAAGTGTCAACAAGAGAATGGTTGAATGATAAGGGCGACAGTTCTCGCCGCCAAGTGTCGAAGGCCTGCTCCAATATTTGCCTTGTGCATTCCGCTTCCTCGTCGTTTTTCGGTATGTTCTGGATCTCAATGCATGTCTAAACAAAAGAAATAGTCGTTATGTATTCGAAGGATCGTCAATAGTGGTGGGTCGGTTGAATATGTGATTTGTTGTGAGTGTGCAGATGATGAGAGGCCAAATGATTGCCGGCCCAGTATGTCTATTCAACCTTGCGTCTCTTGCCCTTTGGTGCAGGTGCCATTCTAGGAGTGTATGTGACTGTTCTCGTCACCACCTCCCGGATGTGTCGTACGCTGGTCCGTGAAGACTTCTGCTTCTTTTCCAATAGACGGGCCTTGAGAGCCGCATCCCAGTCAAACACTGATGAATGGACTGGCCTAGCGCTAAACGGTGATCGAATAGTGCTTGCAGTCATTGGAGAGTCGATATTCGACACACTGGGACTTGGTGGCACCTTGAGGCTGGGGAAGCAGGCAGGGCCAGTGGGAGGTGCAGACATGGGCGTAGCGCAGGTGAAGGGGCTGGGAGGCACCATAGGGGCCGTTGCTGGGGGAGTTGGGCGGCCTGATGCTTTTGAGGTGATGCTTGAAGCCGATGATGAGGGGGGAGAAGCTTCACGCTTCAAGGAGGTGCTGGTCTCCTCGCTAGTCGCCGAATCCGGTAGAGAGTCTGGGGTTGTTAACCCGGAACTCGTAGCAGGAGAATTGAGAGCCATGGCTTTGGTGAGGAAATCTGTATAGGCCATAGGTGGGCTGATGGGAGTCTTGAGAAAATCCGGGTCAGGCTTGAAGTTGAACGAAACTGCCGAGATGGGAGTTGCCGAAGTGATCTCAGAGGGAAAGGTAGCTGTGACGGGAGTAGTAAGCTTTCCCAGCTTTGGCTTGGTGTTAGGCATGTTGGTGGTTTGCGTTGGCCGTAGATATCGAAATTTAGGCTTATTATGGACGAGTTGAATAAGTTTGAGCGTGGTTGAATATGTAGATATGAATATGAACCAGCAGCCAATCCCAAGCACTGGGAATTAAGAGTACAGGCAGATGGAAGCAGCGAGCGAACAGACCGACTGACTGACTGGAGAAAAAACGAAGGTCATGGAGTTGGAGAGGGCAGCACCAGATGATTATAAAGAAGGGACTGCGTCAAGTGTTTGGCGCCGAAGGATGAAATTGGAAGAGGTGGGCGCTTGAAGAAAGGAAGGGGTGTGAAGCAGTTGGAACAATGTGGAGCTATGACGGATTGCAAGGGTGAAGGGGTAGAGTTGGAAGGTGTGTGTTGAAGGAAACGACCCTAGCTGGATGTGTGGATATACGGGAAACAACCAGACGGGGCCGGGCGGAACAAAAGCAGCAGCAACTTGAGAAATAGTAGCACACGACAGACAAGAAGACCAGCGACTGTGACGGCGCGACACAGCAGCTATAGGCGCGTACGGAGGTGCAGAACAGGCTGAGAAAGAGCGACAGCTGAACGAGAGTCGACGCGAACAAGCCAAGGAGGGGCACAGAGTTGGAATGTAATTGAGCTCTGCTCTGCTCTGCTCTGCTCTGCTCTGCTCTGCTCTGCTCTGCTCTGCTCTGCTCTGCTCTGCTCTGCTCTGCTCTGCTCTGCTCTGCTCTGCTCTGCTCTGCTCTGCTCTGCTCTGCTCTGTTTTGTTTTGCTTTGCTTTACTCTCCTCGGTACATGAAGCGAGTTGTTCTGTGTATCCGGTGTCTCTCGTCGCCTGTATTGTATTGTGCGGTCTGCAAGAGTGCTACGCGAGGATGTGACTGCGTGATCGTCTTAGTGGGCAACGGCGGTTGATGCAGTATGCTTAGCCATGTCACTCTATCTCTGCCAGTCTCTTTCCTGCCCGGAAACTACCAATCGGCGGGTGGATGGTGCGCTCTGCTGGTGACAGCGACAAGTCAGCTTGGCTTGTGCCAGGCTCTAGGAACTAGACTAACTGGACAACGACCATGACCAACTGGTGGTGTCCTGAGAGAATGGCTGCGAGCCAACGGCTAGTTGCAAACTGTGATGGGCGATCTCGTGAACTCGCATCTCTTGTAACTCAACAACGCGGGTACTGAAGCGTTGGTAATGGGCTTTCTGGCCGGCGGCTCAACAACTGGGATCCCATCGTAGGGTGGTGGTTAGGAGGGAGGCGCTGTAATAATGGTTGTACTGTTCTGTAAGTTACTTGGGCCCAAAGGTCGATCGGGATTGGCTAGTTTTGGCAGTGATAGTCGCGTCAAAAGCAGCGGCAAAGGGCTACGCCTACTCGAGCGTAGAGGCAGGGGAGCGGGAGGCAACTTGATTCGACAAAGTCAGGGTCTGCGAGTTTAGTGTCTTGCTTTTTTTATTCTCGGATAGCCCCTAGTCGCCTGTCATCCTGGCCCAGAAATCTCCTGTCAGAGACCTGTTTGGTCGCTGAAGCCGTTGCTGGCGCCGGGGATGGCTTCCACTGGCCCAGATGGATGGTGAGGAATGTGATTCGACCAAGGCCAAAAGGTCTGGGGAGGCTTTTGCATAGCTTCTCGGGCTTTACGCAAACTTATCAGTGGTTTGGCTCACGGCGACTCAAAGTACCGAGCGAATAGGATCTCATCCATGGCCAATTCCATGATTATGACACCGATGAGGTAGGTTTGAAGCTGACGAGTAACGGTCAATGCTTTGCTTTATAGTTTGCTTTTCCGATTGTTTGTTAGGATGGTGCTTGTTCTTCTTCTTCTATTTCCAATGTATCTGTGATCCAAAAATCAACTAGATGGAGGTAAGAAGAGGGGTTTTGGAGGGGAAGTGCATCTCATTGTTGAGATGGCAACCCATCATTGGTTCAGGTTGTAACTGCCTCCATCCTTGATCTCGATCAGAATCTAAGTACTCAAAACTGGAAATTGCGCCTGGTCATTAACACCATTGGACAAACTGTCTGGCAAATGGTAGATGTGAGGTAGTTGACCAAGTCCAATCAGAGATCCCATTTGAAGCCGTCAACCAACTACAACGCATACCTAGTACTATCTAGACTACCTAGGTACCTAGGTACTTAGACAGAATGCTAAATTGAAATACGAATTGAACCGCCCAACCATGGAGCTTCACAGCCCGAAGAATCGCCACCAATCAACGGCAACGCGTTGACGACTTGCAATACAGCATCGGAGAGGACATTGGCCTGCTCAAAACCATGTATATGCTCTTTCTCTCAGTTTGTGCGCCTTGTTTTGTAACACGACGCGCGCGCACAAGATAACTACTGTACCATGGGTTGACTTGCAAAACTCCAATGTTTACCAAAATTCCCATCGAAGTTGGCTTCTATCTTGCGGCCTGTTCTGGCGATACGCGAGACAACGATATGGTATACGAACGGAAGGTCTGTTGCAAGAAGCGCGCGTCAATGCGAGGCATACTTGTTGCAGCTGCCCTCTCTCTCTTGTTGGATGGATTGGCCCAACTACCAAACGGCCACTAGGCCACCCAATGTCCAGACAAACAGAGTACAGGGAACACACCATTGGCTCGCAGGTCCTCCTATGAATACTATGTAGGCGCCATCGATATTGGCTGCTGAACTACTTGCGTACAAGAACATCGGGAATCCGTTTTACGGACCTTTCTGATGGACATGACTTCCAAGAGTGGGATTGAGTACTTGCTTTTGGACAAGTCTAGGCCTGGTCCGCCCAGCGCATCATCAAACGTAGAGATCATGCAGAGTTGACCACTGATTGTGGGAGCCCATGATGTATTGGCATCATTGCTGTTGTTTCTTATGCCGCGCGCTCAGCAATTTCCATACTCAAGATAAGCCCATTGGTGGTGTGCATTTCGGAGAGATGTTCATATTGTGTAACATCATCCAAAATAGATTTTAACATGAGATAGGCGTCTATTCCATCAGATTGGTTGTAAGATGGGGAAAGGAGAAACTGCTGCCGCGTTAGTAATGTATGGATAGACGATATTCAGAGCTGGTCACTACTTTTATCAAGCCTGAGCTGTACGGGGTTTTGATTGTCTTTGGAGAAATCAGCATGACAAAGAGTGGTTGAGAAGACAAGGTGTGTGTTGATGTAAATCATTGTGATCTCATTTATGGCAAAGGGTTCATTCGTCCCATACCCTCCCGATAATGTTGTTCAAGTCAGCAATCAGGTACCTGGAAGACTTTCCAAATGATATCGAAAACGACTGGCAGAGATCGTGGCATCATAACGTCTCGAGAGCTTAGATTTAGGTGCCAGTCTAGGGTAGTGATCCTATCGTGTGTTATATGAAAGAATCGCCAGCTCAGTCACCATATCATATCACAGTCTTGGTACCAATATAAAGTATAGACAGCAACCGTGTGTCAGTAATCTTTTTTTGGTATGGTTAATGTTACTGGTAGTTAGCTGGCGACCGTCTCTCTTTCAGGTCCAATGAAAGAAGTTCATCCTGACAAGAAACTTCATGGTTATTACAAATAAAACCCTAAGAAAGCTGAGTATACACTATAACATCCCGTTCAGGGTAAACGAGAAAAACCGTTGAGCAATACCATATCGCCGTTGAGATTTACGACACCTCAAGTTAGACTTGCAGGACTTTTGGTGGTTGTATGCGATTTCCAAAGCCTTAAACAGGTAACTCGTCCCTCACTCTATAGGTACCTACCTAGGTACCTAGCCAAGAGTTTTAATTATGCAGAGTTCATGCAGCAACATTATTTTTACACATACAGAACACCTGTCTGCCCATCGAATCTTTATAGAGTGAAAGAGGTAGATGAGGGAAAGATTAATAATTATTCTGGCATTAGTACATGTTAATTACCTATCAAATGATGATCGAGACAGCGCCACAATGGAATCCAAAGCCACAGACCACCCGACCACACCTGGCAACCACGCCTTTCCTTGTTTGTTTTGTTCCCTAGGTACCACTAGGTACTAAGTTATGCAAAGTCAAGTGGAAGCCCAACAGCCAGCTTATTCATGTCTCAGCATCTGATAATTATTCCTACTAGGTATCGACCAAACCTGCCTAACATAAGCCCTGTCGCAGTTGCCTCTCGGCTGGAGCCTGTAGCCTGGAGCCTGGATGGAGCCTTGGTTGTCACCTACCTACCCACATTAATCATCAGTCGCGACTCTGAACTCTGCTGCCTTCTACGGCGTAATCGCGCCTTCCGATCCATCCCCCACCGTACCGTCCCGTCTACCCGCGCTACCTAAGGTTGATGCCCGGTCGGACAGTCCGGTTAACTGATGACTGAGGTAACTTTTGATCGCATAATAATCCTGAACTTGTTCAAAACTAATAAACTTGTTTTCAGCTTTTTCTTTCTAAATCCAAAACAAGCTTGCCCCTCGCTTTGTCATTACAGCAATAAATCGTGCACAAAGGCTGCATAGTGGTACTCCGTACTATATGTACAGTACTCAACCTCTAGACAGGAGTGTCGACCCAGATCAACAGGTAGCCTTTTCCTGCCTATCCCCGATTTAACGACCCTGGCTCCGTCATAGGCACCCCTCTTGGCCTCACTTGACTCTCTGACTCGACCCTCCGTTACAACTCATTACAGTACATACATACCAGATCCAAAGTACTGCACCGACGCTCTCACAGTACAGCAGCACTTTCACTGGACCCAGGCTACGTACTACCTACCTAACACCAGCTGCTGTTAGTCACCCGCCATCAACACGTCAACGCCACCTTCGATTTCTGCTCCTTATTCTCAGACATACTTTCCATCCTCGGTCTTCCCTCCATATCTCCCTTAAACCGCCACGATTCCCCCCACCACGAGGAAGCGAAAGGCTGCTGAGGCGACGATTACCTCTGCCAACAGAGACGAAGTACCCAACAAGAGAGTCATCGCCTCAGCTGCCCTCTCAGAAGACAAACACGCGCTGCCTCCAACTCCAATAACCACTGTTAGCAACCCTATGGATTCTGACGAAGAATACATGTCGGCTCTCTCGACCGACGACGAGATAATGCAAGACGACAGCGGCGACGAGATTTCAGCAGGAGACGGTACGACTTTTGATACCCTAGACAGCCCCTCATGTCCCATCATGACAGTTGACTGACGACCGTGACATCACAGACTTTGACGATGAAGAGTTCGACGAGCCTGATCCCGATTTTGGCCTTGCCAAAGATGTCGAAAAGAAGAAGAGAGCTGCCCACGTGGTATCATACAAAGTTTACGAACCGAGCGATATCCAAAGCCAACAAGATGACATGATCGGCGAGGTCAATATGATTCTAGACATGCAGAAGGAGGATGCTGCTATTCTACTCCGCCACTTCCGATGGAACAAGGAACGCTTACTAGAAGATTACATGGACAGACCAGAAAAGGTTATGGAAGCTGCTGGATTGAGCAGCACCACGTCTAGCTCACCAAAGCTGGAAGTCATCCCTGGTTTCGTATGTGACATATGCTGTGAGGATGATGATGGCCTCGAGTCGTTTGCCATGAAATGTGGCCATCGCTACTGTGTGGACTGCTATCGTCACTACTTAACACAGAAAATCCGCGAGGAAGGCGAGGCTGCTAGGATCCAGTGTCCCTCTGACGGATGTGGTCGCATTCTCGACTCGGCCTCGCTTGATGTTCTCGTTACACCAGCGCTGGCGGGTCGATACCAAGAGCTTCTTAACAGAACATATGTCGAAGACAAGGACAACTTTAAGTGGTGTCCTGCCCCTGACTGCCCCAACGCCCTAGAATGTGGCGTAAAGAAGAAGGATTTGGGTAAGATTGTCCCCACTGTCGAATGTCGATGCGGTTACAGATTCTGCTTTGGCTGTCCGAACCCAGATCACCAACCGGCCCCTTGTGATTTGGTCAAGAAATGGTTGAAAAAGTGTGCCGACGACTCAGAAACCGCCAACTGGATCTCGGCCAACACCAAGGAATGCCCCAAGTGTAACTCGACCATTGAGAAAAACGGAGGCTGCAACCATATGACATGTCGAAAGTGCAAATACGAATTTTGTTGGATGTGCATGGGACTCTGGTCTGAGCATGGAACTAGCTGGTACAATTGCAATAGATACGAGGAGAAGAGCGGTTCCGAGGCTCGCGATGCCCAGGCAAAATCTCGAACGTCTCTTGAGCGCTACCTACACTATTACAATCGCTACGCCAACCACGAACAATCGGCCAAACTCGACAAGGATATCGCCCAGAAAACAGAAAAGAAGATGGTCCAGCTTCAGAGTGCTTCAGGCATGTCCTGGATTGAAGTCCAGTACCTTAATTCGGCATCTCAGGCTCTCCAAACTTGCCGTCAAACCCTCAAGTGGACATATGCCTTTGCCTTCTATCTTGCCAGAAACAACCTGACCGAGATTTTCGAGGATAACCAAAAGGATCTTGAGATGGCCGTCGAGAACTTGTCTGAAATGTTTGAGAAGCCCATTACAGAATTATCTGATCCCAAACTCAAAGTCGATATTATGGATAAAACATCATACTGCAACAAGCGTCGCGTTATCCTCCTCGAGGACACGGCCGAGAACCTGGCAAATGGTACTGTACTCACCTGAATCTCACCATACGCTTCTACCATTTCCTTACTTCCTCACATTTTGCTAACTTTCTTATGTGCGTCTAGGCGAATGGAACTTTAACGCAGACCTTTTGGCTGCCACTACCTCTGCGCCTGTTCATCGCCGCTGAAGTGTGGACGCAAAGTAATACGATTTTCATCAGAATTTTGTGCTCTTGTCGAGCAAGGACATCGTCGTGCTGAACACAGGGAAGCCATGACTTGAACTATCAGTCGTTGCCACGTCGCCAGTGTGTGGCCGCGATGACCGACCCATCAAGCAGATCACTTGTGTTTTGCGCGAGCATGCGCACGGGCAATACTGGTATGCAGCATCTGGTCAGGTCATACGGGTTTACGTTCTATCCTTTTATATGACTTCCTATGCGTTTATCCGATTGCCCTGATTTTGCACCACTTGTCTCGACTTACTGTTTCCTACGTTTTCTTTATCGACAGTCCTCATGTTCTGCTACTTTAGAAGATGGGACAAGCATGAACCCTTGGCGTTGGCTCGTTGGAGGTATTGGCACGGAGCAGGGGGGTTTGGTATATTGGTTGAGCTGCTGGAGCTAAGAAGAACTCGGTTTATAGACTTGTTACGGCATGTTGTTTCCAGCGGTTCAGGATATGGATTATGATATTCAATAAGCGGGTACGTAAATGAGAACAGCAATCACATACAGGATCTTCCTTCAGATGTCGAGATTGACTATATTGTTGCACATTGCTGCACATGAACCCCAGAAGAGTAAACTCTAAATCGTGTGTTTCCCATAAGTATTGAAGGTTTCAGATGCGGTTTTTGAAGTCGAAGACCGAAGTCTATCACTTTGTTTCTTATAAGTATACGAATGTCAGTCAATCAAGATCACCAGCTATGACGCCACTGTACTTGAGTCCAAGTTAGGTTCATTCTAACTAGAACATGGGAGGCAAGATAACATTGCCAAAAACGCCTATCTTATATTCTACCTAATCCCTTCCGAGGTTTCTTCCATAGTTCAATACACACTAGTTCCACAAGACTCCAGTTCTATCCATATTCCCATCCTTTCGTACAGCTCAGCAAATCGTGCAACAGCCACATGATATAAAAGGGGGTTAAAAGCAACCAAAAAAAAGCAAAAAAGGAAGGGTAAAACGCCCGGTCAATGCTATCATTAGGACAATTCTCGACTCAAGCAGCTGGCAAGCTGCAAAGCTAAAAATAACTGAAGCAAAACCTAAGTTCTATGCGAATGCAAAACGTGAAAGGTTAAGCTTCTTAGGCGGAAGGTCAATTTCGTCGTCTTCATCTTCCTCGTCACTATCGGGGATGATTTGGTCTTCACTCCCACATTTGTTGAGGTCTGCAACCTCGTCTAGGTTGACCTTGGGTAAGGGCACAAAAGCCGGATTGACGGGCACACCCGAGAGGAATTGTCTATCAAGGCTGTTGCGGGGTTTAGGCAGCTTGGGTGATATTGGTGCGTTCATAGCACGAGCACCCAGACGTTGCAAGGGTGTCATGCGAGAAGCAGCTGTCGACGGTGCTGTGGAAGGGGTGGAGGCTGCACTAAAGACAGAAGAGCGTTGCGACGTAGTCGAAGCAGGCGTTTCTGTCCGCTTGGAATAAGAAAACTTGCGGATATCCGGCCGAGCAGGGGTGGAAGAGGTTCGCGGCAGAGACACGGCAGACGAGGGTGGAGGCATAGAGTCGTCAAATGATGACAACGGAGTCTCGTCGTCCTTTAGAAACGAGAGCTGGCTCTCACTTTCCATAGTTGTTAAAGTCTCTTGGCTGTCCTTTTCCACAAATACCGAAACACCCTGCTTGGTCTTATCAGAGGACTTCCAACCGTCAAAGTCAGGCAACGCCATAAGCGCCTCATCGAGCGAATCATCAGACAGGAGATAAGCATCACTCTTCGTCCGCCTTGGACTCCTCCGTGGCTTAGACTCTGGGAAAAACTTGCTCTTCTGTGGCGGCAAAGCTTCATCAGGTCCCGTCTCATTATCCTCACATAAGCGCGCCTTCTTGGGCGGTCGATTGGCAGGATCACTTGATGGGACAGCAGAAGCGTAAGATTTGATGCCCATCGAAGACGTGCGCCTTGTGGCCGTAGTATCAATGAAACCATTGAGGTTGGAGACGGGCTCAGTACGACGCCGGTGAAGTCTTGGCGATGTACGTGTAGGATTGGGCTCTCGTCTTCGTGAGTCGCTTAGTACGGGCCGAGTCGTTTCGTCCAAGTATGGTCTGGGAAGCGGGAAAACACGAGGCACCAAGCCTCCCCCAGTGATTTGCAAAACCCTCTGAGAGTCGACTTCGAAGCAGTTGGGGTCCATCTCGCCCATGGGTATGCGGCTGTGCCCCCTGAAGTAAGAGCTGATGGGTTTCATAGCAGGCGGGGGCTGGTCCACAGCACCAGTCGCCAGTTGCGAATGCCTTCTCTTTGAGGGTGTCGTTGTTATGGCGCTAATGATCATATTCTTTGTAATAGGGTTCATATCGCCTCTGGCGATGGCGCGAGCCGTCTCAGGCTCTACAAATGCACCGATAAAGGGCATCTCCTCCGCCGTCCGTGTGCCGTCCAGGTCTGTCAGGTGAACTAGCTCGCGTTTGGTAGGACAAAACACCCACTGGTGCAAGAATGTCAACTCGGCCTGATAGAACTGCGTCAGGTAATTTTCCGACACCCGCTTGCCTTGAAACTGAACCATGCGCACTATTCTCTCCGGGACTTTAGTTTTGCGAAGCATACGATATGCCGTCTTCAACCCAACGCCTGGTAGTCCAGCAAGATAATCGCATCCGCTAAAAATAGCCATTCGACGAAATTCGGTATCAGACCAGCCAGTCAAGGAGACTTCCCGGCAGGCGCAAAAATCCTTGCGGTTGATCTCAAAGCAGTTGCCATACTGGTCCAGCTTGGTCAGAAGCTTCTTGGCGCCGAAAACCAGGAGGTCCGAGTCATCGGAGATGATGCCGTTGATGAGGCCCTGTCGTTCGAGGTACACAAGCTGTGCATCGGCTTCATAAGGAGCGACAACGTAAGGGATATCGAGCTTCTTGAGGATTTGAATGAGAGCCGATGCCATTTCGGGGGTGATGTCGATACACTTTTGAAACTCTTGCGTAGCCTGCGCAGGCTTTCCAGCTCGCAATAGTTCCATCGCCGCCTTCTTTTTCTCATCTCTTTTCTTTGCTCGGGAATCTTCGGTGGCGGCTTTGCTGGGAAGAAAGTCACCGTCGAATACCATATATGGTGTTATACCGAAATGGCGAAGCATGCGAACACGAGTCATTGCAGCATTCAGGTACCTGTCGATGCGTCAATACAGTCTGTTAGTATACATGGAGCATGTGTGAACTGACTTCTCGGTTGGCTTATCTTGACCAAGCTCCAGGGCACAACAGTAGGCGGCACGATGGAGCCAACCATACGCGTCGACACCGAATGTCTGGCCATGATACTTTTTAAGCGTAGTCGGCTTCTGAATTGACTTGAGGAGGGGGAGAAGCCCTTGCCAAAAGATTAGTATCACAGAGAGGGAGGGCTCGAGTTGTATATTAATTCATACCAGATACACCCATATTGAACGATGAGTCGCGTCAAAGACGGTGGCGACAATAGACCGTTGAGCTTTACACTCGCTGCCCCAGAAGGGACTTGGGCAGCTTCAAGCCAATAGAAGTTTTAGTGGCATATGTCACCAATCGAACATGGAGATAGGCTGTGATAGGATCTGTTGTGCTGTAGTATACAGACGCGTCGAAAGGTTGACATGCGCGTGGTGCAGGATCGTGCAGCAGGGTTTGAAAATCGATGCCGATACTGTTTAGACTGACAGGGGGAGAATGTACACAGGAAGAGCCAGAGTCAAGCAATTCGTAAGCAGATATACTATCGACAATCTCGTCGGAAGGCACGAGGTGAGGTCCAAGGCCAGAATTGTGGTTTGAAGTCGAGCCGTCCTAAAGCGGAAGAGATATTTTGGCTACTCCCAGATGATGGTCAGCACCGAGGTAGGTACTAGACGCAGTACGTAGGAGGCGAGGTACCTAATTTAGAGTGCCTTCCCCTCCAATCCACCCGTTAGAACGCGACCCCCTGGAAAGCAGTTTTTAATGGATGACACTAAGCGCGTTGATAGGCGCGATACTCCATCTATTCCATGAACCACTGTAAACCCCTGGAAAGTTACCAGTTCCCGCTGCTCCCCTAGCAACTTGAGATCCACACCTAAAGATTTTATCTTGAACTGACAGTGTCAGGTGAAATTCAAACTTATAGTTAGACATAACTGACAAGAGAGCATGCTGCATAAGAGGTAGAAATTGATGTACTGTATTCAAATCTTATTCTAACACAAAAACATGATTCTAGATAAAAAGAAGTCCTACTATAAAGAATATACCTAGTATCATGGTGTAATAATGTCCGCTATATGAGGTTTCTATCACTTGGTAGGTACAAGTGATGTACTTTGTTCGTCTTCAACATCCCGATGGACTTGTTAATGGCAAGAAGTAGTAACTTCCAATGATACGGAGACTCAAAGACATGCCTTTTAACTCTGTCATAAATAAATCAGTACATAATATTTGTTCGGTTGATCTGATAGAGTTGATGATGGCAAAGTAAGGGTCCTTCTTTAACCGACATATATCCGCCACCTTATTGGCTGCTCCTCTACACAGTAACTGTAGTGGGTGGAGTCACGAAAGCTTCCAGACCAGAAGAAAAAATCCTTGCTAGTCACCGTAACGACAGTTCATTTCAGAAATAAAAAAAAAGCCTGCAGCTCTTCGTCGTTTTCGCTGAGAAAGAAATTCATAAATATTCAATATGCCTACCACACTTCACAAGACGCGTAAGCAAATCTCAAAAAAGAGAAATGGCGTCGTCAACGCCCTTCATGAAAAGTCTAGAGACTCCATGCGTCTTCACAAAGCTGGTGTAAGAGATCAGCGGATTGAGAAGCTGGCTGCGGCAAGAGGCAAAAAGGAGCAACCACTTGGTAAGTTATACTCGATGAGCCCATCTGATTTATGACGTACCTCGGTACCTATCTAACACAACATCAGTTGATCGAGTTGCTTTCTTTCAGCAAGCCCTGCGTGTTAAAGACAGAGAAAGCAAGGGCGCCCCAGAGCTTGAAGAAGTCCAACGCATGATTCATAAGTAAGTATAAATATCAATGAACTTTTAGATACATAATCACTAACTGTGGTCACAGTTTCGTTCACCAGCACGATGAAGAGTACGATGCAGTTAAGAAGACCCGTCGTCCCGGTCGACCTGCGAGTGTCAAGGAGGACCTTCTCAAAGCCAAGATTAACCTCCTCGAGGAAGAGTACAAGGGCGGATTCAGTAAGTCAGCGTGGTCTCGCGATGCATGTCAAGTTACTGACACAGTCAATAGTTATACCTGATCTCTTGGACAGTCACAATGTCAATGTTCTCCTCCTCTGGGAGGGCTCTTGGTCATATCTCACACAACTAAAATGGATCAAGGTCAACAGCGAAGGTCAGGTTCGGTCTACAGCTTTCCCTTCGGGAGGCACAAACTAAGCACTATGCACGGAAAAATGCCTTGATGAAAGAGAACGAGCACCATTTGGCAGGTTTACACGTGCCTCAGCAAACACAGCCACTCATATACTACCTCGGGACCGCTCGGACGTCCATGGGCGAGAGTGGTAGGATCTTTGGCTATCCAGGTTGAGGTTCCAGGAACCATATAGCGAGATTCCATATTTTTGGCTATGGCGGACCACTCTGGGAGCATCAACCACATGGCAAGTTTTCAAAACAGCTGACGTGAGTTACGAAACATTTAACTTGCTATGGTACGTCGGCAGTTATACTGAGTGGAAACAGTACTAGCAAATGCAATTTAGGAGAGCCAACAAGGGCAGATGTGTAACATTTATAATAGCTGTTCTGGCCACTGATCGGTTGAAATTACACGTTACGGGAATGCTGTCTGATAGTTTACAAAGAGCTTTCCCTCCACACCCACATATACACTATATTAATGAGATACGAATTCAAACACTTGTGCACTCATCTCATTCCAAGAATATCATTCCAACAAACTTTTCCTTATAGATGAACCTTTGAAGCTTTTCTCTTCGCCACGTGATAATGATGCCCCGCTTTGGCTGGAAAGATCGCCCAGTCTCGGTCCAGTAAATTGTTAGCTGAACCCGCCGGAAACTTGTCGTCCCCAAAAATTTCGAGACGAAGCTTTACTTTGGAAGCTTCTATCACTGTCTGTACCACCATCACTTGATTCCAGTTCCCACACAATACCTTATTTTTATTTATTCTTTCACATACACCTACCCTCCTATTACAACACTTATCCTATAATATAATCATCACAATGTTCTCTGCCCGCAACGTTGCCCGATCGGCGCCCCGCGTCGTCTCCCGCTTCTCCAGCGCCGCTCTGCGACAAACCGCCCGTCCCAGTGCCTTTATCAAGGCTTCTTCAGCCCTGCGACCTGCCCAGGCTACTTTCTCTACCACCGTCTTCCGAAAAGCCGCCGAGAACGATGGCGAGCTTCTGGCCAAGCTCGAGAGTGAGATCAAGATCGAGGAGGACATGAAGGCCGATGAGCAGGACCCTGCCAGCATCAAGGATTTCCTTAACAACAGCGCCTTCGAGCTTATTGATACTCCTGGCCAGGAGGTTGTCAAGCTGGTCCGCAACTTTGGCGACGAGAAGTGAGTTTTTGCAATTGGCCTTGGTGGTGACCGTGACTAACACCAATTCTAGGATCACTATCAGCTTCTCTATTGCCGATATCACCAGCTACGACCCTTATGCCGAGGAGAACGGCCTCGAGGAGGAAGGTTTCGAGGATGAGGGTGCACAGGGAAGCCAGCGCAACGCCCGCGCCAACGAAGAGCTCGATGAGGAGCTCGATGAGGAGGCCGAGGATGAGAACGCTGCCCCTATCAACCTGTCCATTGTCGTCGAGAAGCCTGGCAAGGCCTCTGGCGCCCTCAACATTGATGCCACTGCCCAGGACGGCCATATTGTCGTCGAGAACCTCTTCTACTACGACGACGCCAAGGTCGCCAAGGTTGAGTCCCCCGAGGCCGCTCAGAAGCGCGCTGACGTCTACCCCGGACCTCCTTTCGGCAGCCTCGATGACGACCTTCAGGTCCTCATGGAGCGCTTCCTTGAGGAGCGTGGCATCACCCAGGCTCTTGCTATCTTTGTCCCCGACTACGTCGACGTCAAGGAGCAGCGTGAGTACACTCGATGGTTGAACAACGTCAAGGCTTTCATCGACGCCTAGGTGTTTGATCGGGTTGGAATAATGAAAAGTTTTTCACAAGAGGGAAGAGCAGAGGAGTATCCGGTTCAGAAATGATGTGTAAAAAATAGGAATTGCCACTCTTGTTGTACTATAGTATAGGATCCATTGAGGTCAAATGCATGTTCAGATATGTGTAACGATACCATGTTGACTCTACTTTGCATGCCCTTTTACCGTGAGTCGACGTGAACGCCGAGACTCAATTTACAGCACTTTGATACGAACTGGTAGCGAGGCTGAAGAATGTGAACTGTGACGAGAATCTTGCTATCTAATTCAGCAATAATCACAAGCCTCAAAAACTCCCACAACTCCAAGTAACGAGTGCGCAAGCCCGCCATGCATCCACCAACTCGGGGTCTATCAACCTCCGGTACAAAGACCAGCCCCGTACAACCCCTCTGGCGCAATAAACTTCTATCCCAATAGTGTCATTCTGACACGGAGAAAGTCCAAGAGAAACCAACTTCGTATAAAAATTCCAACGATTGAACCACACGAATCCTCTTTCGATCGTCCATGTTTGGAGACGAAGACCGACTCGAAACCTCGAAACTTCAAACCTTGACAATTACCTGTGGTAGAGGGGCTATTTTACATAACGCCCTCGAGTGACCACTCGCCCTTCTGGGCCCTGTCGAGGACTTCTCGACCCTTGTCGGTCAGGTCGGGCTTGCCGTCGTTACCTGTGACATGCTTGAAGAACACAGGTTGCCATGTCTCCTTGTTGGCTTCACGTTGACGGGCCTTCTCACGTTGAGCTTCTTCCAGCTCGACCTTCACCTGCGTAGCCTTGCTAAATTGCTTGGCATGGATAGCATCTGTGACACCACCCCATAAGGTCAAGGACTCGTTGGGCAGCTGCTTCTCTTTGGGAGGAACGATCTTTGGTGCAACATTAAGGGGTGCAATATCAATAATGACAAATTGCTCTTCGACGGGGACGGATTTCTGCTATCAATCAGTTTTTTTAAATTCAAAAACATACTTTTGGCACTTACGACAGGTCGGGGGCCTAGGGTGAAAACGACCCTTTCCTTCCACGGTCCACTCAGACGAGCGAGAACATCCTCGTCGGGAACATCCTGTACTCGTGACTTGTCATCGTTCTCAGGGTCATACTTGAAGATGACACCGTCGATCTTATTAGTTGTGCGTCCCAGCCAACCTTCCTCCACATAGTGCAGAATAGCCTTAATCTTGGTCTTGGGACAAGTAATGTAAGCGAACTCGCTGACTGAGACGCTCAAAGCCCCACGAAGCAGACCACCCAAATGCGCCGCAGGGTGAGTAAGCTGGTAGGTCTCACCATCACGCTTGTCGAGGGTGATGAAAATACCCATGTTGTGTTCACCAGGGAGGACCTTGACAGAGGTACCTGTGAACTTGGCGGTGATCTGATCGAAGCCTCTGGCAGTGATGCCCTTCTCGGGGCATGTGACGTTGAAAGCGCTCACAGGAGGGTGATGCGATGTCTGTTCAGTGAGATAGGAAACACGGACAAGCTTGTCGTCTGTTGTAGTGCCATGTTGAGGCACAGAAAGCGAGAGGTTGGAGTTGTTCTTGCTGCTCTTAGCTGATGCCTTCAAAGCTGAAAGCCCGCCCTTGGTGCTGCCTTTCTCTTGTTTGAGGCTGGCTGTATCGATTTTCGGAGCGTTGTCTTCAGTTTCCCAATTGCACTACACCCCAGTTAGCATCTACATCATTACAATTGCAGCTTGTTCCCTCGTTTATGCGTGAGAGCTTGGCAAAATCACGTACCCTAAAGAATTCACCAAGGCATGAGTTGTAGGGCTTGCATGGCCTTCCCTTGGCGTACTTCAGATCCTTGGTCAACCAGAAACGCACGACCTCGAGCATGCGATCAAGAGGTTCGTCGGAGGTGCCCATGGCAACGAAGGCATTGGGGGCATCGATATAGGTCCAGTATTCCAGGTTCGGTGTGGGCTCGAGCAACTGCGACGGCAGCGAGAATCTAACTGCTGCAAGGTCCGAAACGCCGATGAACCTATCATTTTAATGAGCGGTCAGCATTGAAACTCAAGGAATAATATCTCCCATCATCCATATCGCAAGGCCAACAGTTGATATGGCGGTGCTTGCAACGCTTACTCCGTGGTGTACGGAGCGGAGTCGGCATCCGATCTCGCTCGCTAGGGCGGTCCCTATTCCCCCAATAGAGCGGTGGAAGCTATCGCAGAATGGCACTGTCGCCGACAAAAGGTGGTAAGTCTCTTACTTCTTCAAGATACCCAGAAATGTTCGCAACTTGGAGGTATCGCTCTGCTGCTCGTCAGGCGCATCTACAGTGGGTGGCGGTGTCGATGACGACATGGTTGCTGATAAGCTTGACTTGGAGAAAGAAGATGCCGAGTGCGGTGGTGAACGATGTTTTGAATAGTGCTTCAGTCGTGAAGCTCGACGACACGTAGCAGGTGATTTTGATGCGACTGAAGTCTAAAAAGCCCGCAAACAAAGGAAAATAGAGTGAAGAAATAATCCTTGGAGGACGTAGGTAAGTTTCGGAAGTGGGATGGAGGGAGGAAAAAAAAATAAAGTGAGCCTTTGGGTTGCAGACTGAGTCGCAAAAGTCAAGAAAGGAAGCGGGCGGCGGTGGTGGTGACGTTTGTTTGGCGGGGTGGGTTTCTAGGTTCTGGGTTCTGGGCTCTGAACTCTGGACTGCAAGCTGGAGGGACAAAATGTTAGGGACTGTTAGACAAGGTTGAAAGACTCGAGGTACCTAGTTCGACAGCCTGTCCATGCTCAGAAAACAGGTACCGTGCGTCCTGCCGTGCAAACTAACTAGAGGTCTCGGTCCAGACGGCTAGAGCCTAGGTAGGTAGGAATCCATCCATTGGAACGTGCGTTGACGGCTTCGGATTGGCGGGGTGTAAAGACAGTGGCAGTGGTGTTGTTGACATCCAATTACCGTTCCTAGAAGAGACTATTATCTGGAGTATGTAGAAACTTTATGCCCGTCATCTTGCACCTAGGTGAGTAAGAAGCCATATCCTCAAATCTGCTGTAGATTACAGCATGTTCTCTGCTCAGATTTGTGCTACTTCAGAGCAAAGCCACGGCATATGATCGGCGCATGGATGCTGCTCAACAACCATTTGGAGCAATGCACACTTTCATCGTGCCTGGGTAGGCTGCTTCATCTCATTAGTAGCTCCAAACCTAGTTAAACCAATCATCGGCGCACATGGTCATTTCAACTTGTCCCTCGACCAGTCATGATCTAGTTGCTTTTGGAGGGGACACTGCGTTGCTTTTCAAAATGCAACTATAAACCCAAACACTCGCCAAACAACGTAAGCACGAGGTGTTGTTGAGCTAGATCAATGGTGTCAGCTTACCCTGCGAAAAAGATTGCCATAGTTCTTGTGACTTTGGTTCCCATGGTAAAGTAAAATCACATGGATGCAAGTGAGAGCTCAAGGGGAAACGAACAGAACAGGCTATTATCATAGTTCCAGCTTGGCGCTATCTTAACATAGGTTGTCACCAGCTCAAAAGATCGTAATGACTACATCCAAGGTTTTTATTAGAGTTCAAAACAGTCCTAAAACACTTTAATTTCGTTCTTGCGCTTCTTTTGTATGCAAGAATTGTGCCTGCCTGGGATATCTCAATTACAAGTCAAAATTCAGCCCATCCAAAGAGAGGGAGGCCAATCAACTGATTGGAAACACAAAACAAACAACCTCATCAACACCACAAAATAATAACAGTAAGGTGTTTCGGTTCTCTCTGAGCGATGTCGTGAATATTATCGTTCCACCCCGCCTACGCACAATAGAGATCTGTCCCATCGACAAATACAGCCGTGTGCCCCGAACTCCTGGCGGAAGCCTTTTCGTGATTCTAATAAATGCGACCAAAGTGCCTCCAAGACCTGTTTTTTCTTGGGTATGTCCAAGTATGTAAAATCGCCCAAACGCCTTGAATATTGAATTGCCTTGCTCTAATGAATTGAGCGGGTGGCAGTGTCGTCTTTGTGATCAGTGTCAACGACTGCTCATAGGGCGCAGAAAAGATTGTCATCAAATCATTAGGAAAAAGCTGGTTTTGAGTAACGTCTTATTGCTGTTGCTCGGTGACCCATTGGGTGTCGTCGATGAACGTGTCCCAGGAAGGCTCCTCAGTGTAGTGCTTAGTTGGCGTTGCGAAGTCACCGTTGCCCCAGTTCATCGTATCAAGGACATCCGGGTACTTTTCGCCACCAGCACCAAGCTCAGCATCCTCTTCCTTAAAGAACTTAGAATCGTCGCCATAGTGGAATGACTGTTGAGAGCCCCAGTTCTGCTGCTCGCCATATAGCACAGGGTTGAAATCGTTCATGCCAACACCGCCCAAGAGCATCTTGGCTTCAGCAGGTAGCTCTGTGGTAAATGCAGAACCCTCATGGCTGAAATCCATCATAGGTGGCGGCTGAACATTTCCAAAATTAGAAGCGCAGCGGGACTGAGGTGTCTCAGGGTGTGTGCCTGAGCCGGGAGTAAGAGCTGGTGGCGATAAAGGAGCATCATTTCTTGACTCGGTGGGAGACAGGCCTGACATAGAGTGGCTACGCTCATCATGTCTGGCTGGTTGTTGTTGTGCGTAGTTAACGGCCTGAAAGTTTGGGTCGAAATGTTGCTCCATCGGGCTCGACACACGGTTGCTCTGCGGCTGAGGTACTGAGAAGCCTGGTGTTGACCAACGGTGTGACATTGACTGAGCTTGACGCTGGGCTTGTGGGAAAAACTGGGCGAAAGTCTGATTAATTTCGTTGTTGCGCCAGTCAGCCTCAGTGGCAGATAGAAGCTGTGACATGGCCACGCGATTGGTAAGGTAAGCGTCTACTCTCGCATTGAGCTCAGCGTTGGAAGTCTGCATATTAGATTTGAGGAGCCGGTAAGATCGGGGGAAGTCATCGTCTTCCTCCTCGTACATCTCCTCCTTCATAACGATCTCCTCAGTTATACGGAAAGCCTTGCCAGTTCGCTTCTTATGAATTTCGCTAGCCATCTTGGCGGATTGAACACGGGCTTCAATGCTTCGGTCTGCTCTCCGGGAGGCAGCGATGTATGCTCGCTCTTGATTCTCCTCGTGGGATCGCTCAGTCTGAAGAGAGGGTGTTAGCTGGTTTATTCAAGCATAAGTATATGCATAGAGGGGGTAAGTGCCTTTACCTTTCGCGCGGGCGCAGGCTTGGTGTTGGGACCACCCATGTTGGCGGCGTCAAGAGATCTCTTAGGCATTTTTGAGTTATGTGGTGCGATAACGCGGTAGACGAGCCAGTAAAAGTCAATGCAGGCGGATGGCAACTTTGACGAATATTTATTTGCAACTGTGTTGGTCTGAACTCGAATATAGGTTATAGTTTGATTCGAGCAATGATGTATATTTGACTGGACGGTTTGTACAGATCGACAAAGTGATGCTTGTTGTTAATTCGTTTGTAGTATTTGCAAGACGAAGCGATCGACTAAGCATGTAGAGACACAGTTTATGGCTGGCCAGAAAGTGAAAGAGAAGAGAGTACTGGTTGTTGATATACGACACAATACGGTAGTTCGTTCCCCCGCGGAAGGTACTTATGATGTGGAGGAAAAAGGTTTCGTGGTTGCACCGAAGGAAAAGATAAAGCTCAGGAGCAGGTATTGCCGAAAAGAGGGCTGGGTTATGGTTTGTATTATATACGGACAGGGCCAAAAAGCAAAGCTTGGGAAAGCGACATTCTTCGGCAGGCCACAGACACGGGAAAGGCATGTAACTCGATCCGCAGACGATCAAAGTCGTTGGATCGAGCACAATTATGACGATCGATCTCGATCAAGAGCTCTCAGTTAGCGCTAGGCTCAAGGTACAAGTACCGCCCCGTATCGACGGGAAACCTAGCCTAGCAGAGGGGGGGCCTGGTCAAGGAGGGGGGCCCAAATCGAATTCAGGTAGGCAGGTTCCGCATTTCAGGATGGGCAGGGAGTTAGGGAGTCTACACAAGCAGTGCTACTACCTACTGCCTCCTGCCTACTGGGCACCGGCCCTCCTCCGGGCTTCTTCTTTTGTGGCTGCCCGCCTGTACAAATTCTTGCCTGGACTGAAAGGTACCTGCTAGGTAGGAATTGGATTTGTGATCCATATGTGGATTGAACTTCCCCGCTCCTCCAGCGCGGCCAACCACGGTGACCGGAGTTAAGGGAATGCATTCACCACTGTAGCAACGTCTCTTTAGTTAGTTAGGTAGGTAGTGAAAGGGATACCACCTCAGGTTTGTTAGTTGAAGGGTGTCTAGCGAATGGGCTCGGGCCCGAGTCCGAGTATGCACAGTAGCTTGAACTGAGTTGAGTTGAGTTGGTTGCAGGTTTTAGATGCACGCCAGAAGACAATCTCAGCTGGGATGGACTTACTATCGCAGTCAAGTTGACTCCATTATTTCACAAGATTTGCGTCAACCTTTCGAAAGACAGACAAACAACATCCAGGAACACCAGATTTGTCTATGAAGATCCACGAATGAGCACTCAATACTGTGGGAATTGCATAGCCTCAGTCTTTTGATCCTGTGCCGCACTTGAAGGATCTTGGCCTCTAGCCTGGCTGCACGCACACAGCAAGGAAGATAACGCCTCTCGTTAACTTCCATGCTAATAACAAACAGCGCCGAGTCTTGAATAAAAATGTGTTCAGAGTCTGAGCCTGCATTCGTTAGCAATTACTAAACATTTGGCCAGTCCTGACGAGATTCTCCCACATTCGTGATCGTCGGCGGCACCCAGCATGACCCTGCCTGTGACTGACTGTCCCCTTCCTTACCCATGTCCTAAAAGGTTAACCATTCGATCTTATAATCTTGTCTAGATTGCGGCCATGGGCTTCTATTCATCCGACGGTCAATATTGTCCGAACAACCATGTTGTTGATCCTAGAATTTTACCCAAGAAGAACCCTTGATCTTGGGCAAGCATCGTACCCTGTCACTTTATCATGCTATCCTGATCCTACCTGCTGCAGGCCCTGCTTGTCTCACTCAAAAGACTGGTCTCGCCTGATACTCATGCATCTCGTTTGCTCCTCTGCATAACGAGGGTCCCATATCTGTTTGACCGACACAGCAACCAAATTACCAAGCTAGATGAAATGATACTTTGCATGTCGCCGTTGTGTAGCAGCAGCTAAAACGACAATACCAGCCAGTGCCAACTCAGTTGCTTGAGACTCTTACCTGACGAGGGTGAGACTGGTGGAGTTTGTTTCCATTCGATGGACAAGAGTCCTGTCCTCTGCAACCCATCGATAGCGTGACGCGTGGGCTAGGTAGGTCGCTCTTTTTTAGACTAGACACTCTGTTGTCAAGACATTTTCTTCTTCCAACCCATGCTTCGACCGTCTCAGACTCAGAGATCGCGATCTCTGATAATGAACCCCAATAGCCCCAACTACATAGTACATCCAGCAAAACCTAGCCAAACAATTTTTTCGTTTCAAGTCAAACTTGTCGGCGTTTGCTTTCTTGTCATGTCGACCTTTGGAAGCATACGGACCTTTCGTTCCGTTGAATTGAGCATGTAGTGACTATTGTCAAATGTCGATCTGAATGCAATGGGATGTTGGGTTGAGCACCGCATTTGTCCATGTGTATCTGCACTGTACTGTGCTGCTTCCGTTTCCTTGTTTCCGTTCCCCCTCTCCTCTTGTTTCCCCATTGGACCCTACCAGATGGTTACTTTCTGTGCTCGCCAAACCCCCAGCTTCCAGTCCCATGCTGAGCTGCCTGCATGCCTGTCTGCATAAGAGCTTTCAGGCTCAAGGTTGCGTGGCATGGTATGATTCCCTCCCACTACCACAGTGCCACGGCATCGTGCGGTAAGTACAAAGGGAAAGGAAGACATGCCATGGCTAGCCGTTGGTGGAACTCAATAAGTGAGTGAGTGTTAATTGCGGACAGCAATGTACTTGGCCATTGGCCATCGTCCAGGAAGCTGGGGATAAGGGGAAGTGGGAAGGGGAACAAGATCGGAGTCAGATTGATTAATTAATTAATCGGTTAATTGATCGTGCCTTGTACTGTACTTGCAGCCAACTCTGCGATCCCCTGACGCTGCAATCACATCAAGGCATCGCCAGGCGCTCTTTAGCTGCGATGAACAGCATCTTATGGCTGAACAACTGCCGGGGGTGACCATCGCAATAATCGGAGTCGTACCAACAAAGGCCAAATTGGTGATCCAGACGGGCGGAACCCTTGACAGGGAATCGAGCTGCCCCGCCGAAACACATGGGAAAAGAAGGGGACGGGACCTGCGGGAGGAGGAGGGTAGCCAAGAGCCAAGCTCCTGAGACAAAGAACGGTGGGGATCGGATGCAAGCTACCAAGTCTTTTTGATCAGGTCTGACCAGGGCGCCAGGGCAACATTGCACAACAACTGGCACACTCAATTGAGGAAGAATGAGCTTGGAGCGATGTTCGATACCCGTCGCCCATGACGCTGTTTCCCAGTTCCCAAGATTAGCCACCCTCAGATCTTGGTTTCTTCTAGCGCCCGAGAAGTCTCGGAAGCCCTGTGAACTTGACATGCACAGTCCAGTCTAGTCAAGGTGTTGACAATTGACGTTATGGAGCAAAGCTTGTGCAAGATTTGCACAAAGTTACACGCCAGTAAACAGCGAGAGACCCTTGGCTCATGCTGCTCAAGGTCACCTTTAGTCCCTTCTGAGAAAAATTGGAACTGAACCGAGCTGGCTGGCGAAAGCGAGCTGTCGTAAAGCCATCGAATCGCCAAATCGTCGACGAACCACGATGAGCCAAGCTAGGATCTCACAAGCGGGGAATGGGAAGTGATGAATGTGCAGCAGGCAAGCGCAGGGCGGGCTTCCTAGGCTTTCCCCTAACAGACCGGGAGAGTTTCCTTGTTAGTTAATTGAGTCAGAAGCTAAACAACCCTTAGGTCTCAGACTTTTTGCTGCAGTGGCCAACCACAGCGAATTTGCACAGCCTGCTCATCCCTTCTTTCTCTCCAAAGGGCTTTCAGCTCATCCGATCCAGCTTTTTCTTCGATCTCTTGGAATTGTTGAATCACGATCATGAATGAACAACATGCTCTTGAACTTCTCTCCTATTTTTGTTTTGCTAGTTTCTGGCCAAAGCCGTCTTGGGATGGCGGAAGAAAGTAAAGCAAAACAAAACAAAGGGAAGCGAAGCGGCTAGGCCGTTTAACTGTTGCGCAATGCCTACAAACAAACAAACAAACTCACACGGTGGGCTATCTCAGCGGTACTATGTACGTTTGATTGCAACAATCAAGGAGTTGAAGTTGTGAAACTTGATCATATGTGATATCTACAGTATCCATACCGATGTGTTTGCAGACACCAAATCAGCTCACGGTCTGTAAACAACTGCATGTCTCTGCCAATATACGGGCTTGGCCTAGTTTAAGACCACAAGACCTCTGGTTGCATGCTTCTTGGCTCTCCTGGCTCTGTTGATATTAGTGCTTGCTTCAACTTTGCTGTCTACCTAGGTAGACAAGTGCAGTGCAGTGCAGTACGGACCTTTCGGTCCGGACCATTCTCTCCGGTGCACATTCCCCATCTGTGTTCACCTGAACGTGGGTACTGGAAGGTACAACTCTACAACTTGGGAACCACTCTATACCATATATAGCCTAACGTCATCGGACGTCCGTCCGTGTGCCACGTTTCGCGCCACGCTACTCCGTATTCCCCAGGCGCTTCCACTTCGACACGGCACAAGCCACAACTAGCCATTAGTTGATGGGAATTGCAGGCATCCTGGCATCATCTGAGCCTAGATCTTCAAACATTCCCATCCTTGCTTGACAATCGCGATGCACTTTGACCCAAACCGCCGCCTCAGTATGACGTTTCCCGTGCGATAGAACTGGTTCCCGCGTCTATGGCTCTCCATGAGCTAATCCCGGCACTAGTTATTGGTAAATCCGGCAGAGCCCGTTTGATGGTCTGTTATTACCTAGTACCAAGACGACTTGGTAAAAAGGCAGTGCAAAGAAATTGCCGTGGACATTGGTGAAAAGCCGATTTGCCCCTCATGCTTATTTGTTGCTGACATACATACATCTACTCCAGATTTCCCATAGACACGCTTTCGCAAAGTGTCAGGCTTGGATGCAAGCCCGAGGCTTATTCTTCTCGCAACGAAACCGAGATAAATTATTCGCCCAAAGGTTTTCCAGCAATTCGGAGTCCCTCCGGCTCAAGGTGTGGGCGCCAATGCAAACTCCCAGTGGTGGCGATCTCAGCAAGCGGGTCTGGCTATATTCCACTCCAGCAAATGCTACCTCGAGTTGCAAACAGAACCTACAACCGAAGTGACGCGAGCTGATTTGTAATGCCGGGCATAGCACAAATTGAAATCACTATGACAGCCTAAAATGTCGCCCTTTGCTTTCCTACGTCCCTGACTCGACAACAGCGACGTATGGCATGGCTCGCCAGTTGCAACCCTTTCAAGGTGCTGGGGCGAATCTGCGATGAATAGATTGGCGAGATCTGTCGTCTCAACTGAGCCTATGAGTTCTTGACTATGGACCCTTAACATAACTCGTCATTGTGTCGAAACTTTTGCCATTTGGAGGCTACTGATGGTGTGCCATCAAATATTCTTCAGACCGCCACCTGCACAACATGTACCCCTCACATGCTCGGAAAAGAAAAGGAAATAATCATCCGGACGGCAGAAGATCCCGCGAGCAAATGTCTCGGAACGAGACCAGCCCGTGGCTTGTTGTAGGATGCATGATAATCGTGTCATTCCACGCGGCCCTTTCACGCTTTCATCGCCTACTGGACGCGAGATCATGTGATCGGTACATGCCTCTTGGTTTTATTCGTCGATCTTGAATTTTTGATAGGGACACGGATATATGCAGCAATCAGAGTTGTTGTTCCCGACAAACTTGCTGCGTATGTTTTCTTATTTTCTAAATGAGATGTTGTGTATGGCTGGAATTCCTCAACATCTCGCAGACATGCTAGCTGACATGTCGCGCAACTTCCCGAGCGGCTTGATTTTAATGTAGACGGCTCTCAAATCAGTGGCATGGAAAGCTTGCACGATAGGATGCGATATGGTGCACCAATTGTTAACATCCAGTAGGTTTAGAAACTCCAAAAAGACCAAAGATCCGGCCGGCATGATCAAATCGTGAAGAGGTTGCGTCTCCTAGGCCAAGGTTGACATTCTACCTAGTCTTACATCAATGCAACCATAAGGATGCAATCAGAAAAGAAGGTGTCGGCATACCTGGCTAATAAGCGATGGCCTGCATCAAAGGCCCAAGAACCCCTCAGCTTCAATTTTAGCCCGGAATTCAGTCGGGTCTCTTACGAAGTTACTGTACGGTATAAGAGCAGCTACCCTGTCGTACCTCCAACCCCTCTTTGCCGAGGAGATCAGGACTAAGGATAGTTTGACTAGCCAGCACGCCCGGCAACTACTTCACGGTCTCTGCGATTGGGGCGAAAGTGTCCCTTCTCAAATGCAGGTGTTACCGCCTGCGAGTAAGAGAATTTGTTTACAGAATTATAGTTGATGCATGGCCGTTGGATGAGGAGCGTGGCGGACTTTTCCAGCCCTATCATGATAGGTCTGGCACCGACACGACTGGCTTTACTTCCGCGTGGGCCTTGACCACTGAGAAAAGAGCCGAAGACTTTGTCTTGTTCTGGCTGTCCTAACTTTACTTACTCCATACATAGATTCGACAGAGGACACGAGTTCAACAACAAAGGCCTGCGAGTCTTATTTTGCATAACCCCGATCTGAACTGCACATGAGGTTGGGTAAGGCTACTGTGGTGGCTAGGGCAAAGCCTAGGATAACAAGGCGACGAGCAAATAAACATATGGCGGGATGAAGCAAGACATCCATCATGCAAGAAGTAAGAGCATTGAAACTCTGATAAGGGGATCTACTTGCTCCCCAATAGTTGCAGGCTAGCCAAGCTTCCTAGTCCACCACCACTGGCCCTCTTCTGTGATGCGAGTATGAGGAATTGCAAATAATTTCCATTTCCTCGTGACATTATGCGATGCGAATCAACGGGAGGGCTTATTCAAATTCATACTTGATAGGAAGTTTACTTGGGAATTGTTTTGAGGTTCAAATAAACATGTATGCTTGACTTGACAGCTTGCTCGATTGCCCGAGGTAACGCTACATGAAGCTTTACTGGCCTAAACATTATAAAGTCAAGTAGCCAGGGCAAGGAGACACAACACCACGGCAGGCAACGGAGGCAAGGCAATGAGCGCGGCAACAGACAAGTCTTACAGCACAACGTATAGCAATTAAGAAGCATATGAGATATATACGAATTGGATAATAGAAATAATGCAGCTATTTTGGCTCAAATTTTGGGTATCTGTGACCACTATCTTTAACAACTCTTTGTTTTTACTCCTCCATCTCATCGTTTGCCTTGGCTTCGTCAGATTTGCTCTTCTTCTTCTTTTCTTTCTTTTCTTTCTTTTCTCTCTTCTCTTTCTTGTCCTTCTTGCCCTTCTTCTTTTCCTTCTTGACGTCGTCGTCGTTTTCAGCCGGCTCATCTACGTCCATTTTGTCCTCAGCAACAGGCTCTTCCTCGGCAGGTTCTTCGACAACAGGCTCCTCGATGACAGGCTCCTCCACGATATCCTCAGTAGGTTTGTACTTGGGCTTCTCCTTCTCCGCAGTCTTGGGTCCACGCTGCGGTAGAGTTGAGGGAACGTTGGCATCGACCTCTTTCATCCAGATCTTCCAATCTCCACGGCGAGTCTTCCACATATCACCCTTCCAGTTGCGCCAAACACTTCTACCCATCCAGCTGTTTCGGAGCTCCGCCTCGTGCTCACCTAGTCGTGCCATGAAGGCTTCCTTCATGTGGAATGGGATGCTTCGCTCTTTGCCCTTGCTAGGGACTTCGACAATGGCGTTGATTAGGTTGTGGCCGAATTGCGAAACAGCAAGCTCATGTGTATGAGGCAGGATGGCGCTAGCGATGGACTTGTGGAAAGCAGGGTTGGCAGATGAGATGGACAGGGCGGTTGTGAGGACGGTGACGGTAGGCATGGAGGTGGTGGCTAGGCGAACGATAGTAGCCGGCTCGAGAGCAAGCAGAGATTCTTGAACACCCTTGGTGGGACCAGGGATCGAGAGGAGTGTGGTCAGTAGTTGGGCTCCATGAGACTGAATGGCGTACTCGTTCTTGGACAGCTGTTGGACATCTTTCTTCTTCTGTTCCTCATCTTTCAGACCGCAAAGGAAAATGACCAAATCGGCTGGAGTCTTGCCGCATCCCTCCTTTAGCCCCTTGTTGAGTTTCTTGATCTCGTCGTTGGCACCACGGGCATTACATCTCTCGAAAAGTGTCCTGAGGACGTTGAGCCTGGATTTGAGAACCAGTTGGGGCACGCTGGGTGCAATCTTCTCCACAGCCTGCACGAGATCATCCTTACTCAAGCGGTTGAGCACGCGGATGGCGGCATAAGAAGAGATGTCGTTTCGGACGTAACCCTCGATTCTGGGCAAGAAAATGTTCTGGTTAAGGGCCTTAAAAACCTTACCAGGACAATGTGTGATGAGGGTCTCGATGAGTCGTGATCCAATCAAATCGTAGATCATGCCGTTGACGAACTCGGAAGCTTCTGATGAGCTGTCGTGCAACGACTTGGGAGCACCGGGCAAAAGTTGGAAGAGTAGGGTTGGTTGTTCAGACTCTGACTTTTGCTCACTCTTGTTCAGGGTAAGGTCGAGCTCAAGCAGAAGCTGTAGTGTAGGGTTTCCGATAGGATGTCTTGCGAGCACTCGCAAAGCAGTGGCATCCATTCCTGCGGTCGAGTCTTGGATAATCTTCTTGGCTGCCAGCGCGAACGAGGTAGGCACCGCTCTCAACCCCTGGTTCGCCTCATCCGAAGCAGCAGACCCTGCAACTGAGATCTTCTCCTTCTTCTTACTCTTGACGAGACTTCGTACTGAGGCGTCTTCTAAAGGCCGACCGGCGAGGACAAGCAAGAGCACACGCAGGGTGTGAGATGCGAATCGGTCAGTAATGAGATAGGACAGAGCGCCCTCTAGCTCGTCTAGAGTTGCAAGAAAATGGTCCTCCATCGATGACTCGGGCTTTTGCATCTCCGTATCGGTGCCCTTGGTGTCAACCACGAATCCAGCAAGCTCCTGAGACACTACACCCGCCGATCTCAAAAATAAAGCCTCGCAACAATGGCTTGCGAACCGGTGTTGGACGAGCGAGAGAAAGTGGCCTCCAAACGCCTCGAAGAGATGCTTTTTTTGGGCGGTATTCGAGAGTTGAATGATTCGCTCCATCAATCTCGAGCAAGATTGACTGCTGGCGAGCTTGAGCTCTTTGCCCTGGGCCTCCTTGTAAACGTTTTCGAGAAAGATGTCGCGGTCTTCGGCCGAGGGGAATTGATTCAGCTCTAGCAGCTCGTCGGCGCGTCGGAAGTATTCTTGCTCTTCTTCAGCGAGCATACCGAAGAACTCGGTCTCGCCAATGCCATTTTGCTGTGCATCTTGGCTGTCTGGGTAGTCGTAGCCATTGTTGTTGTCATCTTCGATGGTGCGCTGGCGCTTGGAATCGTTCTCGTATGATTCTTGCTGCTGTTCAGTCTCTTCGAGTCTCTTTCGCTTCTTCTCCTCGCGGCCGACGCCACGTCTTGTTCTAGGCTTAGGCATATTGAATTATCAATATGAATTGACGGGATATCGGTTTGCGCAAGTCAAGAGAATTTTGGCGGGGCGTTAACTGCGCAGTTACAGAGTTAGAAACTTTTTTTATTCTTCGACGCGCTAAAGTTTATCGATAAGACCGGACCACTAACTCCAACTCCACACTCAACTACATCCATGTCCAGATACCTCGAGAGTACTATGTACTTCCTACCCTGACTCTTGTAAGCACAAGACAAAAGTTATGCAGGAGGCTTCGTTCCTTCATTAAACTAGATTTATGAAAACCTGAAACAGGACATGCACGAGCTCAACGGCCTTCCGCACAGCACTGTACTTTGCTCCCCTGTGGATGACCTAGGTCCGGGCTCTCGGTAAGCTGCAGTAGCGACAGCCACATGAACTGATACAGAAGCTTGCATAATACCGTACACAGCAAGTTAAAATTAGATAGACCTTTGTGAGTCATAAGAGCAAGTTAAAACTCACTACAAGTTTGCTATTGGCTTTTGAGTATTCTCGTAGACAGCCTTACTTTTCTCTTTAGATGACATGTCGACTGTATGCAGACCGCATTCGTCTCTTTGGGCGTTAACGCATCTAGAACATGCTTGTGAACTGCCCGCACAGACATATCCTGCACTTCAGTATGCCTTAGACTACTGCTTCACATGATGTGAGAGAGACTGAGAAGGAATTGCCCCATCACAGCTAATGACTTAAAGGTACAACGCAGGCAGGTAGACCTGGTACAGTAATATACAGGAGAAGACTGACTTGAATCGTGTTGCAGTCTTCTCAAGTTGATACTGAGAGATGTTGACCGTTGCCAAAATTGGTGGTTCTTGTCATTCTAGACGAAATCGTGTTGGTATACTCATTGTATGGAACCCGAAATGCAAGTAAAAGGAGACTTGGTATCAAACGCCAAGTCATCTAGTCGCAGTTTCCTACTACCTAGCGAGTTAGATGATCGACAGAGTTGTTGTGCCAATCAACTTGCACGAATAACGAATCCATTTGATGGGGTCATCTCATGTACTGTAGGTACCTTGCATGTACATATTAGCGGCGTTAGATGCTTGCAACCAGCCAGGCCAAGAACAAGCGGAAATGACAACAAGATGACAGTGATTCTTAGTTTAAAAAAACGAAAGAAACTGTGAGTTGAAACATGCAGTTCCAAGGGCATAAACCCTTTAGTGGTGTTCGGATAAGGATACGAGGCCAATCAGCTCACAAGATCTGCTCACACAACGGCCTAGCCATGAACCAATCTGGAGTACTATTTAGCTTAGCTCAACTTATTTGACAGTGTTATTGAAACGCAGAGACAGTTGAGAAACTAGTAATGAACCGCAAAAGTAAACCATCAAGCGCCCTATGTAATGGGTAACTTCACCGCCGCCAGTTTGGATGGGTAGAACTGATGAGGCTTCTTATAGCTAAGGTAGTAGTTGGGTACCGGACTAGAGATTGGAGGCCTGTAGACTAGTATAGATGTAGGATATCTCCTGTATGCCAGCATCAATGACAGCTGAAATGACTGACCAGAATTACAGAGTTAACTTTACTGTGATCCTGGACCGCCGCGGGCTGCTGTGGGGCTTTATTTGTTTGGCTTTATTCCCCCGTTAATCCTGCCAGTTATCGTTCCATCGGTGGGCCGTCAAATAATAGCCTTAATTGTGTAGAGGTAGTACTAAGATAGGTATCTTGAGTAGTCGCTGCCCGGGATGCTGAATAGGAACAGCCCTTCTCAATTCAGCGCTTCTCGTAAGAATGAATCCTACCAAATCAGTTGAGACTCGTAATCCAGTTTACAGTAGGTCCTAAACACCAATATCGCTCTTCGAAGAATCCGGCTGTGTGAAAAGCATGCACGAGCCGAGTCGCTAATATTAAGCTCAGGATGCCAGCGCTGATCTATCAGTTTTTTTTTTTTTTGAAACGCACCAGAGAAGGAAAAGCTCGTCCAAGCCATCATAATCCATGCCCAATTCGTCTTCCGGAGCATACGGTGAAGAGTAGTCTCATAGTTCCATTCGACGGCTGAGTTCGCTTATGCTTTGCGCGGTCTTCCCCCCGTCGTTACCATGCCATCTAACAAATTGATCGTTTTGCTTTTTCCCTCCTAACAAAGAGGTTGAAAAGGAAGCTTAGCGAAGTGACAAGGACGGGCTAGGCTGTTAGTTCTTCTGCTGCAAGTCTATAAAAGCTTGAGAGTGGAAGCCACTGTAGCAATCTGAGCAATTACTATCTATACACTTGCCAATTTGAGCACCAGATCCCGATCTTCTATCGATAAATAAATTCGCCATGTCTATAAAGGAGGTTTCTCATCCAAAAGACATGTTCTCTGTGCCGAGACCTCCCAAGCCCAAACCCGAGACCCCGTCCCCCGAACGTCCTCGTGTCCTCATACCAATAGCAGGTTGCGACAAGACCAGCGCAAGCGGAGAAGACAGCCTAGACTCTTCCAAGAGCAACTGAGTCAAGCACGCTCTACCTATATGTCTGGAATATAGTCTCTGCATAGGTATTCTTGATCGATGATGGAGAATTATCCAGTCAATACGGTAGAAAGGGAAAGTTCGAGGAGTAGGAACTTGACGAGGTATATACCCGACGTGTATCAAACCTGAATTCATGAGGTCGATCTAATTGTTGAACTTCAGATCAAAAAAAGACTACCAGATAGGTTGAGCAAGGGCAGGAATGGTGTATTTGAGAATTATTTCAAATGAAATGTCTATCCTTCTAGCATAAAAGGGCAAGGCTTTTGGGGGAATTTAATGGGGTTAACAATGTTTATGCGGTCGATTACTAAAGTTACAATTCACCTAAAATATGGATTCTTCTGTTTCCAATTTCGAGGAATGTCAAATTGACTACATGTTGACTTACAAGATCACGAACCTGGCGTGACATATTGGCCAATATGTTCCCTAGTGTTTTACGAGATAGACGCGAAGCTTCCCATGATTCGCCAATTACACAACCACGCGGCTGTCAAGCGCAGCAAGTGTTGGTTTTGGTTGTGTTTGACGCTGGATTGGGGGTGTGGCCAGGGGGTTGCGTTACAAAGCTGATACGGCCCAAGTACAACAAGGGGTATGTATGGATGTGACGTGTCGGTTGGCCTCGATTTGCTGCAGGCTACAGATGCATCGATGTCAGACAGAAGAGAACGCCAGTCATGTACGTCACCTTCTGTTTTTTGCTTTTGTTTCGGCACAGCCCGTCTGTTCTATATCCAATGTGTAGTAATTGCATGTCAAAGTTTTGGCCGATCACGACGCATTGGCAAAAGGACGAGGCACCCGCAGATTGCGGTGTGCGCGGACTGTGGGTGTGGTGGGTGTGGTGTTGTTTTTGTTTATGGTAGCGGTAATGGCAATAGCAGTGATAGAAACGAGCCTCATTGCATGTCAATACGCAATAAAGGTGTGCGTGCCATGTCGGTGATGGGTAACGATCTGAAAGGATTCTCGTTTGCGTTCAAAGATAAATAAGCGTCGGAGCCTTCGTCAAATACTTTCTTCAAGCTCAATTCCAGAACAACTTCAATCAGTCAGCAAGCAAAAACCTCCTTGAACGCTTTCAAAGCCTTGAAACAACATGCCTCAATCCAAGCAGCCCCGACCAGTCAACGACGACGCTACGCAGCCGCAACGCATCGAACTTCCTATGAGAAATGAAACACTACACGTACCGGGTAATGAATGAATGGGTCATTAGACATTGCAATATTGCTGAAGCATGCTAACCATGTGACCTTCGATGTAGACCTAGAGGGTCAGCTTAAAGATGAAGGTACGTCGCTATGTCTCTGTATTCTAGTCAATAAGTGCTTAAGTGTATGGCAGACAAACCATGCGGGTGGTTTCGGCTATGTCGACAGCAGAGACTGGACACTAGGCACATGGTACTGCCCCGTTTCACAGAAGTGCACGCGCATTGCCTCAATGATAGTGCAAACCGCCTGTCATCTCTCTTCGCAGCGGTGAAAAGAACACACCAAGCGGGCGGAGATGTTTCAGAACTCTCCGAAAAGCTTGAGCAAACAGCCTTGACATATGGTAAGGCCACCAGCCATGCAAGCTGCCATTCGATGCATATCAGCTGACTAGATCTTAGGCCAGTTTGTGCTTCAAACACACCAGATCCATGACCTTGGCCAACCAGATAGAAGGTTTTTGAGGAACCTCGTGCCTTGGAATAGGGGCGTTTTGAGAGACGATGACACAGGCTTCCTTGACGAACCGACTGATGACTGGGTGTTGATCCCGAAACAAGACAGACTGGATCAGCTCATCACTCTGACCCTAGCCACCGACATTGGTAGGGTGCTGGCTGTGAGTTATTCTCTACACCTTCCTTTGAGTGATTCGTAGTAACAAGTGCCAGAGGCCATTCCGATCAAACACAGAGACGGTTGGGGCAAACATGATGGATGACTACCACGAAGGGGTGATGAAGTTTGCGATATTTACCGTTTTTAGTCTCATCCTCGGAATTTTTACCTGTGCCCCGGCGGGTATTCAGTCTCTGAATGTCGTATCGACTGTTGGGGAGGTAGCGGTATATGTGGCGTTTGTAATAGTATTTGGCTGGCTAAGTCTGGCACTGTTTCGAGGCTCCGAGAAATCGCTCTTGACTTCCCTGGCTTTTGCAGGACTCATGGCTAATCTTTTGCGCGGCAACTGAGCTGCGACGGCAGTACCTCAGTGGGGAGGTGGGAGATGGAATAATAGAGTCGACATATCGAGATGTCTTGCTCACATATATGGAAAAGCCTAGGTATTCATAGGAAACAGTTTCGGAGCGACGCGTGCCCCGTGTATGGTTTCTTGTGATCTTCTCACTGCCGAAAGGAAGTGACCGTGACGCCGTGTATTGAGCCAAGGGGCGTAGGGGGGATACTCTGTGAGGAAATAATATTGGTGCGAATAAGATCAACGCCTGGGTAGATGAAGGCTGTGAAGTGATAAAATCTAATACCTCAGGTGAGATGTTTCTGATATGGCAGTGGTAGGAGAGCAAAACGAGTGTTGAGGAAGGAGAGAAACGACACCCACGCAAGAGGCTCTTACTGCCACCCTGGCAGGTTGACCGGGTACCATTCCCATCTTTCTCCTATGTCACTCCCCAGACAACCACAGTCACCACAGGCCACAAAACATGCCTTTGAACGTCAAAGACAGAATAAACCGTGTTCATGACTTCAATAGAGAAACAAATATATTTCATAACAAGTCTGTTATTGACGCGTGCTTAGCAAGTTGCTAACTAGGTACCATGTCTGGACCATATCAGACCTATTCTGCTTCAATTGTTGACCTCAAGATTGTTTTCCAGCACCCGGCTTAGCTTTCAGCTGACCTAAGGCGAATGCCAGGCCGAGTCAAATGGGAAATTAGATCCCACTGACATGCAGGAACTCGCAGTGGCGACAAAAACATTAGGGGGACTCTTTGACCAACTCAGTCGATGCAAGCGTGTAGGGTCAAGTGTCGATACCGATAGCCTGCAAAAACAAATGATAGTTGAAGAGATCATATATGAATCATTCTGGGTTCAATTAGCCTTTGTATCAAGTGTAATCACTAGGTGATGGTCCTCTGTGTTTTTGCAAACTGGGCGACGCGTCTCTCGTCGCTGTAGAAACTCCCCACTCGCCCCTGTCTGGCAGTCGGGTGTGGTGAATGCTATCGCGGTTTGGTTTATGAATTATTTGTGTCAACCCAGAAATATCTAGCATGATCGGTGCCAAATGATTGCTGTACCCGGTACATCATACCGTTTCGGGGTTGAAGTTGTCTCCGAAAGGTCGTGACCCATTACAAGTCTTTGCTCCTCACGGCGAACCAGAAATACGGGCAAAAAACAAGGGCGAAGAGGCAACCAAGTTGCCTTGTCCCAAAATTAAGCGTTGGGCCACCGTCGGTTTGGTATTAGCCACTGTGCAGTAATAGCCAGAATCTGTATCGCGATGTCCATTCGCCCTGTGCATGATTGCAATTCGGTTCGCAGTCGTCAGCCTCAAACCAGGAAAATCAACAAAAAGGCGTTAGCAAGTCTGGATCACCAGTAATTTGGAGATCGATAACAATCACCCAATTTCAACCCGTTTGTCAGTCAAGTCTTCTAGCCTTGCAGGCTGGGTTTCCAATGTGGCCGACGCCCAGTCCTACTGCATAAACCCTGAACGAACATCCAGTCTTGACCGCCTTTCACTGCAATCCAACTTGGGTGAGATTCACAGTGATGATGACCTGCACTTCGCTCATTCTATTGTTCCGGAGTGGCGGAGAATTAGAGAAAAGTCATTGTTGATCTCAAAGGCAAAATTGCCTACTTTCCAATTCATTTCTCCGTGCAGCTCAAGATCCTGCGTCCAAGATACGCCCGGCATCAGGATGCGAAATCAAGCCACATGTGAGGTCAAATCAGTCTGAACACGGCAGACCGTGAGTTCGGGTCGCCTGCCAGCCAGCTTGGGATCGGGTCATCCATCACACTTGCGACAGTCATGGTAGTTGGCCATCTTGTTTTCGTTTATTTCCATCGGACACCGGGGTCCCAATGGAAATGGATTGCTGAAAGAATAGCAGAAAAAATGCTGCAAAAAAGATCGCTTGTAGTAGTTCAAGTGGACGAAAGCGTACTCGGGCGATTCGATCAGGCGATGCTCACGGTGTCCAGTGTCGATAGTAGAGGTCCAGTTGCTGTTCGATATTCCTCAGCGACGACTCCAGTGAGTCTAAGTTGCGCAACAGTTACGGTATTGAGATGAAGGTTTGTCTGTTCTTGACGCTGCTCATTCTTCGATAATAGGGGTCGAAATTAGGCCACGGATCCCGTCTGTCGTGACTGCCCAATACGGTGCAAACAGCAATGCCCATCGTCTGAGTGGTGAGTGGGGGCTACCTAGCCAATAATGGCAGGAAGAACTCAACCTATCATTCCTAACTTCATGATCAAACAGGAAGCAGCAGACGAGAAATGGTCAGGTAGTTCCTGTCTACTTTTAGGATAAAATCTTCTTGAGCAAAGCCAGCCCTGGCGACGGAAAGAACAGAAAAACTGAAACAAAATGGTTCAGACCTAGGACTGAGGCTAAATCCCTCAATACCCAGGTTTACTGGGATAGGGATACGACATCCAGAATGGCTGCTACTCCGACCTCTACCCCAGATTCGTATTGACACAGAAGGCGTACGCGTATTCGAACTGGCTGACTCTTCCAATGTGCTGCTGGGAGATATTGGAGACCAACTATTTCTCTAGCCGCATGGACCACAAAGAATACCGCAGTCTCCTCATTTCCAAGGGTAGCCAGGAATCTGAATACATCCTTGGAGCAGCGGTGCAGCACAATACATGATTGTATTTTCACGCTGTTGCTTCACATGGAACAGACCTTCGAATGCTACCCTCGTGCAGTTTCCAAAAGAGAGCTTGCTGGCATAGTCTTCACATTGCCACAACGGGGCATCACTGATGGCAGTAATATTGATTTGGGGCACCCTAGCAAGTCTGGGTGTCTCAGTTCAAACTGTTGTGAACCAACACCAAGTGCCAATTCGTTGTGATATAGCACCTGGTCCTCTCCTGAAAGCGGCACTCAACAAGCAAGCCTCGGTCCAAAAACCCAATCCTCTACTATCTCCTCTCACTACCCTTCTTGAAAAGTTGATCATTAGGCAGCGTTATGAATTTGAGTTAAGAGTTTGGAGTCAACAATAGTTGTTGGTAAGATTGATTGCTATCTACATGCTTCTTACCCACCCACCCATCCATCCATCATGACTTCAGCCCCGCTGAGGCCTTCCTGTGGATGCCTTTTCCATACTCAGATTCAGCAAATAATTAATATCTAGAGCCGAGGCAGTCTTTTGCATCACAAAAAGCGGTGAATATCAGAACCTCTTAGATTTTTACACCAGTAGGCTCAGCCTCTTTCTCGTGGAAAGATGGTGTCTTTAAGAGGCCATATTCTTGCGAATCTTGGATCGGTGAAGCCAAAGGGGGGAGGCATCGCCATCTTTTGTTACCCAACCAGCACCCTCGTGATGTCTAATGTATACATCATCCAATTACAGGAACAACAGTATCTGCATGTTGAAAGTGTCATCTTCGCATCAACAAGTCTTTGGCAAGTACTCTGTTTGTCACACGATTGTTGGAGCGGTACGGCCCGCCAGCGGCAATTTATTGGTCCTTGGGGGCGGGAAGAAGATCTTTCTCAACTCACAAGAAGTTAGATTCGTTCATGATTCGTCTGTAAGCAACATTTATGATATGCAACGCGGTGTCACGGCTCTATACCCACCTTGCCAGCCCATTTGAGCCTCACTACGAGGAAGGGGGAAGGGCAAGGTGGTGTCACAGCCTGATTCTGGGACAGCTCTCAGATGTCTAAGAGGGGGTGTCCTCTTCGCAAGCACAGAGTGGTGTTGGTCTTTGTGGTTACATCCATGATATACGCGCGGTTTTTAAGCGCGAGCTGCATGCAACCGGGAGTGCACATATGTACAGAAACCAGGGCTACGTTGTATCAATAGGCGCAGTTGACAGTATTCCATTCGGTTTCTACAAATATGTCGTGTTCAACGTCAATTGCTTAACTGGGACAAAATTACATACTTGGAGCATTCTCCTCTGAAAAGAGAAAATTTGATATTGTGACAATAGCTGCAAGAGAAGCACAGGACCCCTCTGCGCGCAAGTTAGTTACAGTTACGAGTAGGCGCTATTCGCCATGGCCGACAACCCCAGAACGATGCTAGCAAGTGGACATTCCTAAGATCTTTGTTACCTTAAAGATACTCGGAATCTTCAAGTGAAGAGGTTGTAGGGAGTCTCCTGGACAGTAAATAGTGATGCTTTGTCACCCAACTATGAATCCAACCTAGCTTGATCATAAACGAGAACCCGCCTAGAACATATATAGGTCTAGTCAGCTACCGCCCGTTCAATGGCATAGAGGAAATTGCAACACCTCGGTAGAATACCGCTTATCTGGAACAGTTTCCAATACTGTCTACTGTACATTTATCCAAGCTGCAACCGACACACAAGACAACGGGAACCAACAACGGCCACGCCGAGAGGCTGATACCACAAAGCTGAAGGTTGCGCTAGAATCGTAACTAGCGGCCTAGCCTGGATTGATACTACATACCTAATCTAGTCTACCCAGTTAGCCAGTTGAAGCGTTGCACCTGTAGGGCTGATGTATTGGCTACCTGGCTAGTGATTTCTCAGGTCCGAACCAACCCAGAGAGGGAAACATATCCGGCACATCTCTTCTCATCAGCCAAGACATCCATACATCGACAATCGTCTGCTGCGATAGGAGATGTTAGCCATTGATCCCTTTACAAAGTAGTTCACAACTCTGAACCGGCCATTGTAGTAGTATGAAAGGTTGAGCCCAACCCTGCTGATTATTGATGTCTGATCTAGGATATCCTCAATCAGCGATCTGTACGTTATTACCATCGATAGCTTCTCCTAGTTGCAGGACAGCGTCATCGATAAGACAGAAAAACAGCCGCTACTCGAGGATGGGATGGCTGATGAGGCTCAATGGACAATAGCCCTGGAACTTAAACAATGCCACCCAGGTAGTTATGAAATCACTAGTGTCTGATAATGGCCAGCTGAAATGAAGTGGAGATGCCCCAAACTATCGAATCCTCCTCGATAAAGGAAAAGCGAATCAGGCTTCTCTAAGAGCGTAACTTGTGGCCTCTCCTGTGAAGCAAAAAGACAAAGCTAGAGTTTTTGAGTAAGACGGGATGGGTATACTTTTGTGCTTGCAGACCTAGTCGCGAGCTATGAGTTACTGCGGCTGGCTGATGGGCATGGCGAGCCTAAGGAGCCAGCCATGAATAGTTAATGCTTGGTTCTGAGACAAGCTTAAAGATGGTGTGTTTCCTGCATGGTTTATCTATTATACTATAAGAGACGAGACCATCCTGTTTGTCTGTCCATATCATCGAGAAAGACTCTTGAAGGACCAACACAGTCTGTACTTCATTATGGCCATGCAAGGAGTTGGTCACTCTTCAACTCAGCTTATCATCAATGACAACGCAAAACGCCCTCCGCAGCATGAAATCCCTTTATCAGAAAAGAAAGATGTCACATCAGCCGTTACTTTTTTAAGTGCTTCTGGGACAGCTACAAACCCATCCACTCCACTCGATGAGGGTAACTTTCGGGGCACTTCCTCTTCTCTAGGACCTTCGTTTACACAAATCCAGAGAAACGAGGACACCGCTTCGGCCACGCCTCGTGGATGGCGCTTTTATGGTGCTTTTGGCACGTTGTGTTTGGTCACTTTCGTCATTGCTCTTGACTCGACCATTATCTGTGTTGCATTGCCGGTAGGTTCAGTTCCTCGATCGATAGCATTAGTCTCTACTAACGCAGGAAAGACTATCGCAGAAGACATCGGAGCCTCAGCAATTGAAGCCTTTTGGTGTGGTACCAGTTTCCTTCTCGCCTCGACCGTCATTCAACCCTCTGTCGCATCTCTATCCCACATCTTTGGTCGACGACCCGCTCTCCTCGCCTCGGTGACTATCTTTGCGGGTGGCAGTATAGTGGCCGCTCTCGCAAAGAACATCTCTGTGTTGCTCGGAGGTCGAACACTTCAAGGCCTCGGCTCTGGAGGCATCCTTGCTCTGACATATGTCATCGCCACGGATCTCGTGAGTCTTAGAGAGCGAGGGAAATGGTTCGGCCTTATCTCTCTCAACTGGGCCATCGGTAGTATCCTCGGTCCTTTGATCGGTGGTGCTCTTGTCAAAGTGTCCTGGCCTTGGTTGTTTTGGATCAACTTACCATTCTGTGGTGTCGCTTACATCATGATTCCCATCACTATGCGCATCAAGCGAAAGGTGGATGCATCAGTAAACACAAAATTCAAGGAGTTTGACTGGATTGGAACCATCGTCTTTGTTGCATCTTTGACTAGTTTCTTGATCCCTCTTAGCTGGGGTAAGTTGAATATCGATCAACTGTCGTATCCCTTGTTACTGACTGATATTCATAGGAGGTATCATGTATGACTGGAGTAGTCCGAGAACTGTCGTTCCTCTCGTCTTTGGTATCCTTGGTCTCATCGTTTTCGGCGTCCATATCAAGTTCTGCAGAAGATACTCTCGATGCGATCCTCTTTTACGACCCAGTCTCTTTACCTCACTCACAGCCCTCTCTGCCTACTTTGCTACCACAATTCATGGGATCATCGTATGGTGTCTTCTTTACTACGTCCCCTTATACCATGAGGTCCGAGGCTCTTCACCTATCACTGCAGGTGTCGCTGTCTTGCCATTCACTGGTACGGTAGCGCCAGCTGCTGTCGTGGTCGGGCTCCTGATTGCCAAGACCGGCATATATAGACCTTTTATCTGGGCTGGATGGACTCTGGTGCCCCTTGGAATGGGCTTGATGATGATGCTCGAGAAAGATACAGAAACCTTCAAATGGGTGCTCATTTATCTTACAGGAGGACTCGGCCTGGGAATCCTCTACTCAGCCCAGGCCTTTGCTGCTCAAGCTTCTGCTTCCAACACTGATCTTCCATTTGCCGCCAGTATGTACGCTTTCTGTCGCTCCCTCGGTCAGGGAATTGGCGTTGCTGTTGGCGGAGTCACTTTCCAGAACGAGTTTCGCAAGCAGATCAAGAAAAGCCCCGAGTTTGCCTCTAAGGCTGATGAATGGGCCAAAGATGCATCCTCGCTGGTTCAGATCATCAAAAAATCTCCGGCTAGCATGCAGCTTATGAGAGATACTATTGTCAATGGCTATATCGAGGGTCTGAGGACAGTTTGGATGGTTTTGACTTTCGTGGCTGGTGTTGCGCTTATAGTTTCGCTTCTGTGTGTCAAGTCTAAGAGTTTGGATCGCAAGTTTGAGACTGAGCATGAATTGGATCAGGGGGCAGGAGAGAAGAGCGGCAAGTCGACACCAGACATAGGTGTCTGATGCCGATAATGTTAGCCTGTGGTTTGTCTGAAAATAATGAGATTAGAAATGAAATTTTTAGATAAAAGATGGTATCTGAAATGTCGCAAATGTATTGAGCTGATCGGAAGCTATAAGTGAAAAGTTGACGATTTGAACAATCTATACTTCGTTAACTGATGTTGTGGAAGCTGGATGTCAAGTCGACAGACAAGTCGTATTCATCTGTCCAAGCTCACCACAAAGATATTTTTGACTTGGCTCTGGATTATCAACAAGCAACGAAGGCAAGATGGCCGAGCGGTCTAAGGCGCTGTGTTCAGGTTCGATTCGAACTAGGACGATTCGCAGTCTCGAAAGGGGCCTGGGTTCGAATCCCAGTCTTGTCAGCTTTCTTTTTTCGTAACCGCCTCCGGACTTGCGAGGGCATTTACTCTTTTTGCTGTTGGACGGTCTTTGTTACGTCTTGGACGAAAGCCCAGTGCCAGTGATGCTCATCGAGGATGGTGGGTACCTTTTTTCACAGTGTGTTCACTGAGTAGCACTAACAAGCAATGGCGTCACTGTTTCAACCCAGTGCGACAAAGCTTTGAGTTTAGGCTGTTTTAGTGGGTGGTTGTCATAACTCAGGTACCGCCCCTCCATCTTCCCAGGTCAATTTGATAGTGGACGCGGCTACGCGCGCTTCGCCATTTCGACCGCGTAAATTGCCGGGGTAGGTACTAAGGTTCTATACCTGGATTCCTTTTCTGACGCAAACTCGTCTGTCTAGTCCTTCACTTACTCACATCTTATCACTCACGAATGTCTTGTACTCCGTACCTGCAATGGAAACGGGCTCGTCTTCTTCCAGTCTGTCGTCGCCGGCTTCTTTTGTAACCGCGCATGATGTTGTTCTTGACAAGTCCACGGCCGCCAGCAGCCCCGTACAAGACAACCCTTGTCCCTATCGCGATGGGCGACAAGTGCCCCGCGACTTGAAGTCGCATTGCCAGATTCTCCTTGAAGAACAACTCTGTAAGTTGCATGTATACTATTTCTTCGACTGAATAATCTCTAACACCCCACTAGATACCTCCGCGATCAATCTCCTTAACAGCATTGCCGCATCAGGCGCATCCAAACGCAAATCCACAAAGAAGCCCGTTCCTATACCTCCTCCATCTCACCTCGCCCTCCTAAACACCCTCATAGTTCACCCTCTTCTCACTACACGCGTAGAGAAGAAGGATCAGCTTGATGTCTCCTCATACGCCTTGAATTATTTGCGCAATATCCTCAACCTTGTTGGCCCCGTCAACGCCGACTTTAGAACAGCCTTTCAATTCAGTTCCGCGCCGCGCTGGGGTCGCCGATGGGATCAAAACGTACACACAAACGATAGCGACGTGTCCGATGCAGATTCAAACGGCGACGACGAACGACTCAAAGGCAAGCTTGCAAACGACGGCAGTGTATGGAATCGCGGGCAGGACTTTTGGTCAACCATTGGCTGGGCGTTTAACTGCAGCACACTATATCCAGCAAGATGGCGTTACTGGAGAGCTTGGTTGGAATTCATGTTGGAAGTCCTGGAGGCCGACTGGAACGAACGCGAGCGACGCGATAAGGAAGCACAGCAAGCGAATGGTCCAGAGAGCGAGATGCCTCGGACGTCACGCGATGATTCCATCATCTTCATGTATATGAATCAACAAAATGGCCGTCAAAATGGAGCCAGAGGATTTGTCAAGGCCTTACTTGCAGACGGAAGCGAAATATCGTCATCGGCATATCGGGAGGTATTCGAAAAAGAGCCCAAAGGCCCACGCAAGGAGTCTAAGAAACGAAAGCGGGAGCAAGTGCTCGACTTGGAGAACGATAAATTTGGCGACTACTTTGATGACGAGTCCACGTCTTCGGGCGTTTCTGAACCACCCACCCCCCAGAAACCCAAGGATTCGCGAAAGATAGGGAATGCGGGAGTGCATGCGCCAGGTTTTGTTGAGTCGGTCAACATACGCCTTCGCCTTTTCAGTCTACTATCAGCAGTAATATGGTCACTACGAAAACCGGCTGATCTCAATCGCTTGTACGAAGAGTATTGTGCATCCCTAAAACTTTTACCTCTTCCCATGTTTTCTCTTTTCGCTTGCCAACGACCAAACATCCTTGTCTCCGAAGCTCGCATTACCATTACTAAGGAGTTGTTTGACCTGTTACTGCCCTCATCATACAAACACCCTTCCAAAGTTGACAAGGAGGGTGAGGCAAGGGGGGCATTGACCCTACCCATGTTGGAGCATTGTTATGTCGCCCATCCAGCCAACACTGTGGCACTGGAAGATAACGCAAAACTATCCCTGGTTGTCGAAGACGCTATACAGCTGCTATGGGCATGTGATTTGATGGAGTACTCAGAACATTTTGAAGAAGCTGTCGAGAAGGGCATCAGGGCTCGGGAAACAAAAGCAAAGAAGCGGCGCACTGGGAAAATGAAGAGCGATGAAAATGATGTCCTTGCGCAAGAGGTTCTTAGCAACTCTGCCGAGAGAATTCGGGTTTTGCTTGAAGCATTGAGACTTGATCAGGAAGCGGCGTCATGACAACGGTAATGCTTGAAAGTTCTTGCGATTGTTCGGTATTGTACAATTTTATAGACTACCCGTGTATATAGACATAATGTCGTAATGAATGATGATACCCCATATTTGACTTCACGAACTTGGTTCGTGACTCTTCTCAGTTATCGCTTTTGTACAATATAATTACAATTGCTGCGGTACCCATAACGCTGCAAAGAAACTTGCAGGGATGGAAACCACGCGATTAATGCTTGTTTCAACGCCTCTTGGCTGCCGGAGGAGTCCAAGCAGAAGGCTGCCACGTCTCGCCCGGTGCACTTGCTTTGGCCTTCACCCAAGGGTCATCCTTCTTTTCAACCTTATCTTTGGTCTTTTTCGCGCCCGTATCAGCCTGTGCAGCCTTGTTGTCCTGTCCCGAGGAGCTGGCATTAGCTGGTTGCAACAAAGGTGCCGGAGCAGCCTGCGGAGCTTCCATGACCCGCGGCTTAGCCTCCCATCGAGCATCAGCCTCAGCAGCAAGTGTCTTCATTCTTGCCTGGCGCACGACATCGCCTTGCTGTTCTTCAATTGTCGGGGGTTCCTCTCGTGTGTGTCGTAGCCATTGATGCCACATCGGGCTGACCTTTACAGATGAAAGATGTGTTGATCCTGGGTATTGAACGATTCGCCGCCAGCGCTCGCGGCTCTCGGCGCCGCGCGTAAGTCGAAACTCCCAATATGTATTCCCTTGAAGATCAAAGCCTGGTGGTATGTAAGTTAGAGAGCCATAGGGGTTGGAGGAGACAGTTGACCAACCCATTAGGAAACGCTTGCGCCATGGTAGGCGGAGAGCTTTCCACTTGTACCAGGCCCTGGTAACAGGACCAATCTGCTTTGAGGCCATTGCGCCTGTATGTTTTCGTCTGGAGTCTCAGTATATGTCACCAAAGAACATGGAGGGGCGCAAACGACATAGAAGTCTCGAATCCATGACAAATTCAGCCACGTCATGATACTCCAGCCACCGGAACCGTCGCCCAGCCACCCTATATCAAGTCCACGTCATTTCTTGGTGGGTTGTATCGGCGTTGGGTGCATGCCGCCCAATCTTGCCTACTTCGATCCAAGGTACTAATTCCTTGAATACCTTGCACCTCGGATCCCCGGGGATAATCCTATTCTTTCATTCATTTTGCCTATTATACTGGTCCACATCTTGCACCTTAAACCTGACCTTCGACAAAACTGTTGGAGACGGTTCATTTCTTTTACTGCGACTTGATACCCCTCATCACCTAAACTTGAAGCTGTGCAACCCGTTGCGACAGCGAAAGGACTGCGCGGTGTATACAAAACTCACGACCATTCAGACCAACTTGTACCAGCCGAAATAGAATCCTACTTACTCCGTTTCCCTCGAAGTGATTGAACTCCCACCACTCAATAATCTAACCGCAAATTCGTCGTCATCATGGCGTCCGTGTCGTCACTTGATAAAGACTTGCGCAAAATGCGCCTAGAGAAATACACACCCGCTGCAGCGAACGAAGCACGCTCATGGATTGAGGACATGCTAGGGGAGAGTCTCCCTTCGTCAGATCTGCTAGAGGGCCTCAAAGATGGAGTCGCTTTGTGCAAGTAAGTCAACCCTAGTCTTGACCATCATGAATGCGGGACTAATACAACTCTCAGGCTCGCCAATCGCGCCCTACCGCCCCCAGGACTCCGATTCAAGAAATCCTCCATGCCTTTCGTACAAATGGAAAACATCTCACTCTTCCTACGCGCATGCCAGTCTCCGCCGTTGAACCTTCAGCAACACGATACATTTCTAACTGTCGATTTGTTCGAGCAGAAAGATCCGGCGCAAGTTCTACAGTGCATCGGCGCATTCAGTAGAGCGGCCCATGCTGCTAACCCTCAAAACTTTCCCGTGTCGATTGGGCCCAAGAACCGACCTGATACTGTGACACCACAAGGAACGGGCTCAAGAACCCCTACTGGAACTCGCGACCGAGGTGCATCTGTCAATAGTAATAAGTCGCCGGCCTTTGGACGCTCTGCCATGATGCCTCACCGAACAGGTGACTCCGGTTCTGGTAGATGGAGTCCTACCAAGAGCCCCAGGAACAGACCTGAATCCCCTAGCACCGTTAGCAGCTGGAGCAAGAAGGAGCACGAAGGCACTACTTCACCAGCTTGGAATATTGCTCAATACGGCTACCTAGGAGGCGCCAGTCAAGGCAATTTGGGCATATCATTTGGCGGAAGGAGGCAAATCACTAACGCCAGTCCCCGTGTGCCAAACCTTGCTGACAAGGAACGCCGTCGAAAGGAGGACGAAGAACGTGCCCGTCTCGAGGCCGAAGAAGAAGCAAAACGCCGAATTGATGAAGAGGAACGCGCCAAGTTAGAAGAAGAACGCAGGTGGGAAGAAGCGACGGAGCAATTGAGACAGCAGGAGCGAGAAGCAGCCGAAGAGGAGAAACGACGATGGGAGGAGGAAGAAAGGCAATGGAAGTTGACAGAAGAACAGAGGCGCAAGGAGGAGGAAGAGGCTGAAGCTCGATTGGAGGCGGAGCGGAAGTCTTTGAAGTCTCGCAACGACTCCAAACTGACAGGACAATTCTTGAGTCAGTACCGCGCTGAGCAAGGAGCCTCGCAGCAGGATGGCGCTTCAGAGGATGATTACAAGAACCGGGTGAAGCAGCTGGAACAGGAGTTAGAGCTCGCTCGACAGCGCGAAGCCGAGTATGAGCGAGAGCGTCAAGAGCGAGCTCCTCGTCAGGGAAGCGCTGAGGCCAAGCCGACTCCCAAGCCTAAGCCCAAGCTGATATCTAGTCCCCCAACCCGCTCTGATTCGTGGTCGAAGGACGAGCGAGAGGTCCTGCGCACTCGCTCCCCTTTCAACAGGGAGCCTATGCAAACAAGCACACCTCCTTTGTTGCCCTCTAGGTCTCCTCGTCCTCTTCCTGATCCGACTGCCCTGCCGCAGGCAAAATCACCAAAACCCAGCAGCCGTCCTCTTCCTGATCCTGCCGCATACGCATCCAAGCCTGCACCTTCGCCTGCTTCTTCAAGTCGCACGGATCGCTTCTTATCCAGAAATCCAGCCCCTTCGCAACCAGCGACCCAGGCCACCTACTCTCGAGAACTCGGTGCCACAGCTGAGCAAGATGCTGAGGACAGGCGCCGTGCCGAAAGCCAAAGCAAGACCAAAGCAGGTGGGTGGGCGTCAAAATCACTCCTGGAGCGCGAAATGGAAATGGAACGACAACGGCAGCGTGAGTGGGAGGAGTCGCAGAAGGAAACTGCTGCGGCAGTGCGTTCCAACGACGGTGTAGAGGGTATTGGCGGCGGCATTGGCGGTCGCTGGGATGTTGGGCAATGGGCCGGTTATACTGGCGGCGATAGCCAAAACAAGGGATCGATAGGTATTGGGGCTGGACGAAGGCAAATCGTAGGTCCTCGACCACTACCTGAGCAACCGAGGTAAGATGATAAGATATGAATAGAATTAAACCATTGTTATAGTTGCGTCACTAGTCGAGCGCCGCAAATTCAAAAGCCAACTACATTTCGATCAATCATGTTAACATGTATGTCCGCTTGACGAAAGTTCATCATGGTTTATGATCGGAGAAGATTCAGAACCTGATATGGCTACAGCATTTTGAGTGTGTTGATATAAACATATATTGTTTCGTGTGCTGAAGCCTTACTTATACATGACTTCGGTATATACTATCAAATGGTACCTTTCATCACCGTTCTTGTTACATGATCAACATAAATATGTCGAGAAATCGTTGTGGAAAAATCCACCCATTTTGTCTAAATCCAACCCTAAAAGGGGGAACACCACCCACTCCTTGCATGTGTAAGGCCAATCGTCATCATCATCATCATCATAAAGCACTCAAGCCTGGTTCTCCTCTCCTGCAGCAGCTGCCTCGTCGCGACATCGCTTGCACATACACCATCCCCCCAAGCTACCCTTTGCCCACTCCCTTCGTTGCTGCACGGGGAGGTTGACGTCGCAGTAGTGGTTGAGAATTTCTTCGCCCTTCTTGATACCCCCTGGACGACCACCAACCACGCGCTCTTTTCTGGCTTCGAGAACCATACGGCCGCCCCATTCCCAGGTGACGTTGGGATCGCAGTCGTGGTTCGCGAGACACCAGTACGGATGCACAGCAGCGACATCGGGTCGACCGTCTCTAGGGTTTTTTCGAGCAGAAGCGGTACCACGGAATTTGGCGTATAGCGTATTCATCACCCAGAGATCATACTCGTGGAGATTTTCGTAGATATCAATATCCATCTTCTCGAGAACGTGCAGCGGCGTCTCGATGTTGTATTTAAAAGAAAAAGGAAGTGTCCATTCGGGTGGCGGGCCAGCATTTGGTGAGACGTTGATGTCGTTAGTTCTAGTCGGGACAAAGTCACCCCAGATGTACTTGACCTCTCGGACATCTAAGGGGTTGACCTCCTCGCGAGCTGCGATCGCTAGGACCCTAGAAAGAAGCAAAAGGTAAAGCGTGTGGTCCGCTTCAAATGCATCGGGATCCTTAGCAATTGCATCGACGTCCTTTTCGCAAACAGCGGGGTGGTATCGCTCCATGGCCTGATCAAAACAATACTGTGTGCAGAAGACGGTATCGTAGCATTCAGGACAGCTCACAGGCTCATTCTCACTACCTAAAGGTGGCAGGTCTGAACTGCAGGCGTCGCAGATGGAGTCCTTCAGTCGGTTGTTGGCGGTAAGGAGTGAGTACTCCCTGAGTACAGCCTCACCAGGGGCTATTTCCTCCTTGGCGAAAACGCCGAGCTGTTTGCATGTTGGAATGATTTCGTAATCATCAGTGTTGCTGGCTCCTTCTAATAGTACAGGCAGAGTAGCGACCTCGACTGCACACTTAGGGGCCATGCCGCTCAGGTGCTCATTTAGTTCGGCCAGCGATTCTGGGGCAAAGCGATCAGGCTCATGATCATTCCAGGGGTAGACCTCACGGCGGACGAGACCTTGATCGGGGAGATTGGGATAGTCAATGTCAATGTCATCACGGCGGAGTCTTCGTCGGGCGACAGTGACAATGTTACTCTTAGTGTCGAGCAGTTCTTGATTCAACGGCGATAGTCGGAGGCCCCGCTGGCAAAAGCTGGCAGCACTTTGTAGCGAGCCGCAAAGCAAAAGACCAAGTGAGATAATCTGATATGCACGAACTTGGGCCAGAATGGCCAAACGTTTAACCGCTTCATCTTCTATCTCGGAGCCAACTTCCGTAGCCTGAATATCATCCTGAGGCAAGTTGCCGTGGGCGAGAACATCTGGGAGTGGGACTGCGGTATGCATCTGAAGAGACTCAAGAGCCTGCTCATGATACTCGAACCCTTCGTTGAGGACCTCGTCTGCAAGAGTGAGTGCGCGATATGCATCGCCAGCTGCGAGATCGGGATATCCTAGATCTGAGTGGACGGCTGCCCTTTCGAGATAGAGTATCAAGTCGTAAGGCAGGCTGGAAAGCCCCTCTGTAAGCTGTGATCGCCTATCCAAAAGCTTCTCGTTCCGAGCTGCCGGGTCCATGTTGAGAAATCGTGCTTGCTTGCGAACTGTGCGACGATAGGTTGAGGAGGGATGATGAATAGAGGAGTGAAAGGAAAAGTTGAACTAATGGATTTAGGCCAAGACCCAACTGCGGACCCTATAAATCACAATTCGCGGCCGGCAGAAATCGGCAACAGAGGCAGTTGTATTAGATAATAAAGGAAGAAGTGTGGCAGAGAGATAGAGAGGCCTAGAAATAAAGACGATCCGAAGATGAAAGGATAGAGCAAGAATTTGGGGGTACGGCTGTTCTTCCAAGACAAGAGGCTTGATATTAGTGTTAGACCTGCTGTGCAACGAAGGGGGTTTATTATTCCCTGGCGGCCAGGGATTGCTGTGAAGACCCTGAATTCTTGATATTATTGCCGAAGAAAAAACAGGGCATTCGGGGATGTAATTGGCCCCAAGCTGAGAAGAAGAGTAATAAAAACAGGCTTGGCGAGGTCAATCATCAAACAAATATCGTGTTGGCCGCTACTGTTGGCTGGTGGTGAAAGGATGACGGAGAGAAGTTTCCGGGTACCGGATGCCAAAAGCCAAGCGTGTGTGTGGTCAAATGAAGCCTGAATTATTCATTTGATCGTCAGGGTCCATCCTTTTTACAGTACGATTTGCAAAGACAGGGAAAGGAAAAAAAAAGCAAATACGACGTCCCACAGGTGGGAACTAAAACTTCATTCAATCCATAATTTGGTGTGCCAAATATGTATGTACATCTGCCGAATTTGCCTAAATGACAGAGGCCAAGCTGGCAGATTCACAATGAACTTTGATTATGGGTGCTCATTCCATTGAGTCGGGCATTGATTCTAATCGTCTCATTACCTACCTAGGTACCTACTAAGGTAGGTATCACAGACTCTGTAGTCTGGATCACAGTAGTATTTCGGCACAGCATGGTGCTGTCGGCCCCGTAGGTAGTAGGTATTTGTTAGTGGTGGTCTAGGGGGGGCAACCAATCACATTGTCCATTAAAAAAGCCTGAGATGATGACAAAACAGTCTCGGTCTTTCTCAAGTCCAACTCAACGTTGGGCAACCTGCAGAAGAGAGCCAGCCTCACTCTGAATCTCAATATCAGTTGATGAGAGTTATCGCAACATGAGTATTGACTTGACAGAGGCTGTGGCTTTGCTCACCGTCTCTCGCAAGATGAAGAAGTGCATCTACCCCTCTCTGAAGCGTCCAAGATGACTGACGGCTCATGCCGTGGTTGTTCATCAGGTGACAAGATAGATATGCTAGACGTATGGATCCTCTGACGAACGAGAACTATCAAAAGCGTTGGAGGCTTCCAGGCTCGTCCAGTACCTTGACTGCTGGGCTGCTTGGGTACATTAGTATGTACTTAGTTACGTATCATCTGTCCGATGAAGGACGGGAGGGGTCTTAGTTAATGGATGGTGAGGGGCAGAAAGCAGAAACATGCAGCCATTGACAGACCAAGGATTGAACTGCTGGTTCGAGGCGCAGCTGTATACGAGTACAACATGTTGGGTTCCAACCATAATTTCCTGAGTTTCTATCTTTCTTCAACGTCTGCAGCAAAAGTCTAGAATTTCTAGCCCTGTACTGCTTGGCATGACAAGACTGAGCTTGACAGGCTTCAACAAAACCACTAGCGGCGCGCTTAAACGCCTCGCTACTAAACTAACAGTACTACCTCACGATACTGCAACTACGTCATAATCGTTGCTCTGAGTACTAGGTAGGTAAAGCTTTTTGCCAAGCCAAACACGACAAGCACATGCTTGTCGGTCGACCATTCCTGTCATAGTTTTTTTTTCCCCCTATGGTTTTCGTCATGAATTGGTAGTGAGTCTTCACTTTCACTATCATGTATCGGTGGTTTTAATCTAACAAAATTGTTAGACTGCTATACCAAAGTAACTGCCTTAGGTCTCAAGGTGGTACCACTGCTTTTAGTGGTTTAACTGGTTATAAGCCCGAAAGTGTTACACATACTAACATACTTCTGCTGCAGCTTCCCTATACTCTTAGGTTTAATTCCTATGGGATCTTAGGTTTAGTAAAATACTAAGATAGTATAATCCTAAATAAGCAGTCTGAGCCAGTTATACAAGAGGCAAGCTAGGCTTGGGGGGAAGTGTTAGACTGCTATACTAAAGTAACTGCCTTAGGTCTTAAGGTGGTACCACTGCTTTTGGTGGTTCAACTAAAATAGCATATTGAATAGATTACTTGTTGTCATTGCTGTCCGGTCTATATGTACAGATGGCAGAGAGACTCTGAATCTTTGAGCATTCTGATGTGACATATCGAACGTCGCTGAGTCTAAGCGTACTAGGATACGCGCCTAGCAGTTGTGCAAGCTAAGAGCCGCAAATTTACAGTAGTGTACATAGTACCTGGCGTCGGGTGTTTTGACTTTGATCACTGTACTGTAGATGTGCTGTGTCACCACTCTGCGGCGACGATGATGATGTTGCTTTGCTGGTCTCGATGCCTCTCCGACCAGGGTCGGGCAGGTAATGCTCAGCGGCAATCCGATGTAGCCCGATCTGATAACCCAGTAGCCTAGGTACCTACTCACTACTCAATACTACTATGTAAGTAATGTTTGAAGATAGATGCATCTACAAGACGACGGCGTCCTGATGTTGATCTTATTACCAATGCCTCTATCATCAGGGAAGTAGGTTAGTAGGTATACTTAAAGCATTGCCACGTGCTATCTATTCGCCGTACTGTACCTGCTTACCTGTACCAATGGACAACCTCTAACCTGTCAACCGGTAACTGACCTGGAATAAACGGCACTCCGATAAGCTTTTTGTCATTAGCACGCGGTTAAACTGGTGCAGCACCTAGCGGGTGGCCCAGGTCCTGCCTTGCATTGCATTATCTTGAAACATGATCAGAGAAACTCAACCAAAAACAACTCAGATAGCCCAGACTGAGAAAGTCAAAATAGTAAACTACTGTGCTATCTAGCACGTCACCACCTAGAGCTCGTTATTTGCACAATCAACGGCAGGTAATTGAGACAGGTCTAGGCTATTGCCGTATTTGATCATTCTCATTTACTCCTGATACTTTGGTAATAGGCAGATTTTACTGTCGTTGCGAGGTACCTCAAGAAGCTATCGTGGTTCATTCCATTCCCGTCTGTCTTTCCCACATCCCCACTCCGTACCTTCCGCCCACAGTTGCTGGTCCTACTCGTGGGTATGTACTTCCCCATCTTCAAAGCGTACCCAGAACGACGATTACCGAATTTAATCCACTGTTATGACGAAGGTAGGCAGGTGCCCAATTGCTACTTGCCAGGAACTAGAAAACCCGTCGAGCGGGTTTCTATGAAACCCCGCCTCCTCTGAGCTTCCAGTCTACACGACTTATCAAATTATTCCACGAACGGCCAAACTAGGTCTCTACAACCTCTCTGCTTTCATTGCCAATTCCATACCCTGGGCTTGTACTTTTCTCTTTTCCCACCTGGTTCCAGAATCCATCAGAGCTTCAGGAAAAAAGACTCATCAGCCTTTCTGACATCAGCCTTTTTTCTCGTCTTGTCTTTTTTCTTTTTCTTTCTCTACCTCCCTCACAACTCATCACAAGCTTCAAAAGCTCATAACACAACGTCACGATGGGTAAAACACAACCTAACCTCTTCGCTTTCCGCGACGTGAATGCTCTTGCCCCGGCATTGCGCTCGTACGTTATTCAGAGCCAGGCTGCTGGTATTGCTCGACACGGTGCTTTCAAGGTTGCTGTCTCTGGTGGTTCGCTGCCAAAGACACTCGCCCAAGCCCTCTTGGCCCCCTCTTCCGGTCCCAACGACGTCGTCGATTTCGCACGATGGGAAATCTTTTTCGCTGACGAGCGTGCCGTGCCTCTCGACCATGAAGACTCCAACTATGCTCTTCTGAAAAAGGAGCTTTTGGACAAGATCCCTGAGGACCAGAAGCCCACCGTCCACGCCATTAACACCGAGTACCTGAACGACACTCAGGAACTTGCCGACCAGTACGAGCAGACCCTCGTTGCTAGCTTCGCCAGCCGCGACTCTGTTCGTCTGCCCATCTTCGACCTCCTCCTCCTCGGATGCGGACCCGACGGACATACCTGCTCTCTCTTCCCCGGCCACGAGCTGCTCCGTGAGGTCAACGCCTGGGTTGCTCCTATCGAGGATTCCCCTAAGCCTCCCCCAAGGCGCATTACTCTCACCCTTCCCGTGGTTAACCACGCTGTCCGCGTTGCATTTGTCGCTACTGGAGGCGGCAAGAAGGATATCATGAAGCAAATCTTCGATACCGAGGGTGGCCTGCCCTGTACTCTTGTTAACGAGGGCACGGGCGAGCGCTGCAGCTGGTTCGTTGACGAGCCCGCTGTCGAGGGCGTCAGCTTCCCTCGCCGGGCTTTCCTATGATACCATCCCCAAGCTAGCTATAATACCAAGCATCTCTACCCAGTTCTTGCGCCGTAGCCTGATATACCATGCAAAACCACGTCAAATACTCTCGCAACCAGGTGGGGTCTGGCATCATACGAAAATCGCGGGGTAGCTGGACGACAAGCTATCCGTTCCTTTATTACCCTGGTCATACAAAACTGAAAAGTCAGTGGCCATGCCTGATTCCTCCAAAACAAACTACGTGCATCGACGAATATGCTATTTGATACCTGGGTCCTATTCGCTTCCTACCATTTATGACTTTGTTTTCTTCACGACACTATTTCACTTTTGCGTGGAAACCATCTAGAGGGCGTTCGTTTTTGAGGTCGGGGAGCTTCCAAATGGCATAGCAACACAAACCGAAGCACAAAAAAAGAAGGAAAAAAACATATAAACATCAGCAGCTTTCTTGCGGGCTAGAACCCAGATCCTAGAGACTTGGCGTTTGAATGCGAAATGTCTGTTTTCAATTGATATCCAGTCGATTTATTCGAACAACAAATGATAGATAGAGGCGCACGTTCTACTCGGCATGGCTTCCTTGTAGGACGTCAGCCAATGGAATTATACAACGGCTCTGTTTTGAGTCGATACGGAAGGGGCAGAAAGTCAATCTATTCGTTACATGAAGAAAATCGCCTGCTGTGATGCCGCTCATGTCTATGTTATATGCCACGTTGGTTAATCTGATATCTCAGGAAGTGCGCGCAAAACATGCTCAACGTATTGCTCCGTCTTACACGACTCTCCAAACTGCTCCAGCTCTTGGGGTATCATCGACGTCCTCATCTCGGTTCATCCTCTCAATCCAATCATCTTCACGCGCAAGCGCATCACGCTCAATATCCTCCATGACATTCAATTCCGTCAACATGCCATGAACGAGTTCTCGAGATCCTTCCACCATGCGTTGAAGACTCGATCGTTCCTTGGTGTTACCCTCCCCTTGATCCTCTGTTGGAAAGTCTCCCAGTTGACTGAGCTGTCGCTTCAGGGTATCCAATCGTCGGACCAAACCGGCGCATTCATCCTTCCACGCAGAATCAAGTTCGCCAATAAAAAGCACGTCGCTCTCTTGCAACAGCGCGCCGCCCTCACGCCGTGCCTCTTCAATCTCGCACATCCGTTCGACCCATCGCTCAAAGCGTCTTACGGCCCTGGCGTAGCGACCACCAGGTTCCTCCAGCGCCCAGAGGCCACTCATGACTGAATCCAATACCTGGATACGCTCTTCCAGACCACCCCCAACGGCCCATTGACGAAGCGCTAGTACATTCTCCTTCTCGACCTCCGCCTTCTCCTGATCGTCAATTTGTTTACTCTCGGCAGCCAGATTTGAGAATTGTTCTCCCAGCTTGCGCTCGGCACTAGCTCTCCATGCAGCATCAACAGCGGGTGCATCCCGATGCAGAAGATGCAGCTGTAAAAGTTCGGTTTGCAGCCTACTTGTCTCGGCGGATGCGGCGACATTGGCAGGAAGCTTCGACGGCGAGGGTGGCGCGAGGAACGTTGATGTTAGGGGTTTCGGCGCAGAAGATTTGGCAGGCGAATAGTGCTGCTGGAGGGTCGAAAAGGCTGGCCGGAGACGAGGCGCTGCACCAGAGGACTTTTCTACCTTGGGCGCTGTCGAGGAGCGCAAGGTGCGAGTCGGCTTAGTGGCAGTGGTGGTAGTAGTGCTCGTAGTTGTGGTACTACTAGCCGACGAGGTCGACGAGGTCGGTCTCAATGCAGGTGCATTCTTCAATCCGGTCGCGGTGCTCTTAGCACGCGTATGCGAAGGGGCTGGAGCTTTCCTGGTAGCTTGAGTCGGTCCATCTGCCGAGGTCGGCCTCACCGCTGGTCGAGTTCTCGTAGTTGTTGTTGAAGGAGGATACCTAGTTTCTCTCTTCACAGGTTCTGATGCTGCTGGTTTGGTAGGCTGTTTGACAGAAGTTGTTCTTGAAAGACCGGAGGCACCGTTCCTCAACGTCCTTGTTGTAGTGCTTGAAGTTGTTGCGCTCCTAGTCAAAGGCTTTACAGGGAGACGACTCGGTGAGTGGTCTACATCTGGGGCATTTGTAGCAGCAGCGGTAGTTCTTGTTGCTTTTGTACCGGTGGAAGAGGAAGGGGCGGGTTTACGGATTGATTTTGAGCGTTGCAATGTGGACATCTTGACCCTCCCTTCGTAATTTGTCTCGAGATAAAATGGGAACGGGATGTTTTAGTGAATGTTTATTGTGATGAAGGATGTAAGGGTCGCTTGGGCTACGGGTACCTACCGGTAAGCTACGGTGGGTTCCGTTAGCCGGAGCACGGCCAGGGCTACCTAGGTAAGTACGGTAAGCAAGGTACGAGTGGAGCTAGGCCTGCAGTGGCGGATCCTCGATCCTGTAACGCGGACTCGGAACCTGACTAGCTGAGCTGAGACCCAAACTCGTAAAGGGAGCTCTGAGACGAATGTTTAGTCTAGGTCAGGGAACCACCTGAGGAATGCAATTGTTTGACCAGAAACAGAAGAGATCAATTGAGTTCAACATTATGTAAGAGGTCCTAAAAAAGTCGAGTCTCATGACATCTGGTGCAACTCACTCTAAAGCTCTCCTTCATCCCTCCATGGATTGCACTTGATCACGTCTCAGCCCAAACATAGATACCTAGTTTCACTTGGTGCAGGTTGGTGGTAGCTTTTGGATCAAGGATTCTTCTCAGTATGCATCAATATGTAAAGCGATCCCATCTAGGGTATCAAGATATTATCTGTATCTTTCAGATTGCCGTATCAGAGCAGCAAACATGAGCCCATCTCCCTTTGATATCATGAGATTAGACTAACAACATTTGGAGAACATGCCCTCCCTCCCTGTTTCATCTTTTTTTCATCCGTTCTGGCAGGTGTGCTGCTGATAGCAAGCATGGTATCATCTCATCTGCGACAAATGCATCGTGCGGCGTCTATATCCTTCCTCAGTATTCCTTCGAAAACCTTCTCATATAATACATGCAATGTACCAAACAAAGCAAACCCGTGGCAATTCTCTGTGCGAAACAAAAGGAAAAGCACAATAACGATAAGTGCGAATATCATGTTTGTAAAAAGTCGTTGATGACTGACGAGTTTTAAAAAAACAAATTGGATGGTGGTAATGTTGGTGTACATAGAATTATGCCTCAGCCTGCAGGCTGTCAATCATACGGCGGAGATCATTGCTATTGTTGTGAAGCGTTCTCACGCATGGTTCGCATATTCGCAAATGGCAGAAAGTGCAAGTCCATCGGTCGTCAACATCTGACTTGTCGCAAGTCTGACATGTTAACGGGTAATATCTGTTAGTCCGGCGGTTCATCGTCTTATGTCCATGATAACAAGAGAAGTGTGACTTCTTGAGAGGCGGTGCTTTGAAAATCGTGCCCTCTGCAACGGGGATTTCGGACTGTCTGGGGAAATATGCGACTTGTGGGTCGTACTCTTGCACAACCTTCATCTCCGGGTACAGGGTACCATCTCTGCCTCTATAAAGAGGTCCTTGAGAGTCCGATGAAACAAGCCGCGGGTCGTGTTCAGCTGATAATTGACGGGGCAGAGCATTCGATCGTGCGGATGAATCTCGTGGTGGAAACCTAGATGGTAGCTCCACGGGTGGTTGAACCAGGTGGACTGCAGTATCACTACTGGAGGATCCTCCACTGCTCTTTGAATCAGTGAGTGAAGAAGGCAGTGATCCTACTAGTGGAGATTCGTTTTTCAGATCCAATGATTCAGAGAAGGGCTTGTTTGGTTCAGGACTTGAAAACTTGGGAGCTGGAATAGCTTTTCGCGTAATGCTACCTGTATTTCTCGAAGGCTCCTGGTTTTGATGTTGGGGGGATATTTGGGGGATATTATCAGGAAGCTCTGGCGACACCTGCGCAACAGGCTCTGGGGATGAAGCAGGCGATAGAGGTGAGACGATTGAATCCACAATGGGTGTCTTGATATCTTCCTTCTGATATTCAGGAGTGGGAGGGCGGTGTGTCCCAGGTCGCTGAGTTGGAGACTTGGTAGTGTCGCTCGACGATTTCCCTCTTCGGTGGAACTGGAGCTTGTCTTTGAGACGATTGAGTTTGGAACTGTTGCCGCCCATTGTCGGGCTCTCAAGCGCCTGCTCAGCAACTGGCGTCTGTCGAACGTCCTGGCCAGCAGGAGCTGCTGGTTTAGTGCTCCCAGGCTGCCAGCTCGGGGCTGTGGAGATTGGGGGAGGCTGTTGTTGGACGGGCGGTGGCTGTGCGACAGTAGGTTGTGCCGCGGCGGTGGAACCGTGGCTAGATACAAGCGCCAGGTCGGGAAGCTCAATACTCCGGTCGGTCTTTGAAGATCGACGACGCCAAAGTTGAGGCTGCTGCTGCTGCTGAGACTGGAACTGAGACGACGGAGAGTTCAATTCAGGCGACTTCTTCACTGGAACTGGTTTCCGAATAGGAGCAGGAGTTGCCGGGAGATGATATTTGGTGTCTTTAGAAGGAAGCGGTGGTGGTCGAATATCCTTAGCGGGCAGCTTAGGTGCATCATACTGTTGATGTTGCTGTTGCTGAAACTGGTGTTGCCGGGTGGGGGCGCTTTCCAACGTGCCAGTCTTGGTGTTGGCAGGTGGAACTTGGTGGCTCGGGGATGTGTTTGCCTCACTTTGAAGAGCACTGCTGTTAGCTTCGTCTGGTGATCTGACCAGTGATTCGCCCGAGGAGTGTGAATAAGCTGATAAGATGCTCGACAGTGAGTCTGAAGGTGAAGGAGGTGTTTGCGATGGAGATGGCAGTTGGGACTCCTTTTGAGGTAGTAGTGGTGGATTCGCTGATAGTTTGCCTATGGGTCGACGAGGGATCGCCATTTTGGGCGGACTAGATGGAGGGATGTTGGCTGAAAACAGATGCAATGGCGGCAGTGACGGTGGTAATGACTTTGCGTTTGCGTTGCCTATACTAGTCGAGCGCGGCGGTGGTGGAGGAAGTTCTTTTGCTGGTGGTAGACGAGGGGAAGCTTCTTCGTAATAATCGTCATAAAAACTTGGGTCGTCAGGGCCTGGGACATCCGGAAGAGCTTTAGACCAGCGAGAGGTGCCCGTTTTAGGCGGTTGCAGAGAGTTTGTGTTCAACATGGTAGCCATGATGAGACGAAGTCTGTCGTGTCAACCTGGGACGACGGGGAGGGATGATGCCGTTAACTTGAAGCAAGTTAAAACAAGTGCAACCGGGGGACGCGACAGCAAAGTAATGCAAAAGGCTGGGTAACTAAAACGCATGAAATGCCGGGCCCTGGAATCCTTTAGATAATATGGATCGAAGGGGATCACGGGAAAGGCGCCCCTCGAGGGAGCATCCAGGTAGAAATCAAGTGGGGAAGGGAGAGACGAGAGACAGGTGAAACCAGCAGAGAATGAATGAATGGAGCAGGAGTAGTAAGTTTAGGTTGATATCGAATCAAGTGGGACGAACTTCCATCTAAGTGGGATACAATCAATGTGCGAGAGTGAGAGTGAGAGTGAGATGAGCAAGAAGTGAAGTGAAAGAGAATGATATAGAATAAGTCGATGGAGAAAACAGAAGAAACGATTCTTTGATGAAGAATAAAGTAAACAAGGAAGGAAGGAACAAAAAGGTGATGGGAGATGGATGATGGAAGGCGAAACAGAATTAACCAAGGGAAGGAGGCCTCGAGTCGATCCATCTCTTGGTATTAGGCAGGTTTGGGCTGGGTCTTGGTATTCTTCCACCTCCCATTGAATGTTTCCTGCTTGCCCAGCCAGTTTATTTTACTTTACTTTTATTTAGGTAGGTACCTACCTAGGTACTATGTAGGTAGCTTGCAGCTAAAGTACCAACTAAGGTAGGGTTTCATCGAGAAACTGCCATAACCAGGCAGTTCAAGGTTTGGACATCAGGCCGTTGGGATTGAGGCGTTCTGTTAGGATCATGCAAAACATGTAAATGTACTAAGTCTATGTACTTGGCTCAAACTGCGGGAATGGCGAATGGAGGCTTGGTCGTGGCTTGTGCAGGCTCTTTGGCCGCTTCAAAGTGAACCGTTTGGAGGGTAGGAAAGAGGCGGGCAACATTTCTGACTGTGGTTCGTCGAGTTCTGGTTCATAGCAGTCCGCAAGCAGGGGACTTTTTTTTATTTTACTGGGGCCAGGACCAGGATTCATAAGGTGAAACGACCATTAGATTGGATCTCCATCCGGTTTTGAGCGGGGGAACTTGATTCACTACAGCTGATTCCACGTCACTTCCCACCCACCCCTGCATTAATTAACAATTGACTACCTAACAAAGAAGGAAAAATAAGAGTAAGAGGCATTCAATTGCAGTTAATTATGATTCATTGAAAATTCAATGCCGTAAAAGACATCACATGAAACCAGCAAATAAAATGCCTACTACCTACTAACCTTTGTAGGTTAGTAGTCCTTGTTCCTGTAAATACTGGCCACTTGTGCTTTGTACCACAACTCAAATCGTGATACCAATAAACTCAAAAGCATCGGATAACTGCAGCTCTTCCTCGTGGGTGGTGGCCAACTCGTAATATGCATGCAGACCCATCTTTTCTTCATCTCGTCTTACAGTGTACTCAAGTTGCACAGCCCAACAGCCTACGTGGATAGATAGTAGAGGCAAATCTACCAAGTCATTGTTATCGACTTGAAGCAAACAGAAGGGTCTTTTGCCGTTCTCCCTCCTCTCAGGTCATATGACAGTGATTATTCATATCTCATCCTTGACTGTAGAGAGATAGACATTCAATTCAGAGACTCATCTTATTACTGAGCCACACCTTGTCGTCACCAGGCCGAGTATGCCGAAGTGATCAATTTGCAAATGTGTCTGCGGACTGGTTAACATGTATATCAACCCTTGTTCTTGATCACCCACCAACTCAACACGTCACGTCTTATGCACGCTCGGGGCGATCGATCCCCCCCCCAGCGTGCATCCAAGCATCTCCACAGCTAATTACACGCTGCAGAGTCTCGGAGTCTGATAGTATCGCTCCACCCTCTATAGATCACCCTGTAATATCCGAATGCATTCATCGCCCAGAGTGCTCAAAAGACAAAATGTGCAGTACAGAGTAGACAGGGATATAATTATGACGCGCTATTGTCTCTCCTCTGTGACGCCTTTGGTATTGGTCAACGAAAAACATTCAATTTCTGACCCGGATTAGTCTCTGATTTGAATCTTGTTAGCAGTTCAAACTGACCAACCTTTCAATGCTTCACATCAAAGTCATTAAAAGAAACATATTCCAGGCATAAATCGTTGCTTTCGAACTCTAGTATGTGTTTCTATTTAGTTAGAATTTGCATATCAACATCTTCGTAATTGATATCATGATACGAGCAGATCAAACGTTAACTGATAGATAGGCAAACTGGACAAAAGGTACCTAGGCAATGCGTTCGTTATCTCACCGTACCTAGATTTGAAATACGTAGCACGCTTTTGTGCAAACAACAACCTCTGGCCTGAGATTCTATTCTACGTCGGAAAGGCAGGCATGCGTTTCTCATGCGTGATTCAGTTGATCATTGTCACGACAGGAAATGTCGATCATTAGATCATTAGAATTCGTCCTGCAATAGTACGCCTCTTGATTTGAACACAAATAGCATTTGCCCAGCCCACCACACAGATGAAGTCCAACAGATTCTGTCTGACAGCCTGACAGAAGTTGTGCACAGATCAGGCACTCACTTAGCTTCTCTTGCTTCACATGGCATACGAAAGGCAGCCCTTCTTGACGCCAGTTTTAGGTCAGTATACCTGTCAAACCTAGCATTGAATAGCAGTCAACTTGATAGTGGTTAGCAAACCACATGGCCTCTTGTCCTTTTCCATAACTAGATGCACTCGCTCTTATCAATGAGAAGCTAGTTTTTCTCATGACATGATGCCCTCCGTTACATCCGTTTGATGGCTGCTCAGATCTCACTCTTACTGTCAGATACAGAAAGTAAGAAAATAGTCTAGATATGTCGGCATAGGCAATTATATCATCTAGAGTGACCTGGCAATATGTTACTTCTCTATCCATCTACACCTTTCCTCTGCAGTGCATTTTCTGTTCAGGACAGCATTGCTCTGACAGAACTCCTCATTTTGTAACTTACACTCCCACCACAAACGATCTTGGTAAAAATGCCGAACATATTGAATTCAGAAAGTCCATCTGAAGTTTCACCACTTCTCGGAGATGACGGAAGCGATAGAACAAGTATTAGAAACACTGAAAATGGACAACATGTGGAAGACGACATTCCAACACGAGTATATTCAGACAGAAAGATGAACCTACTTCTGGCAGCTGTCGGCATTGGTGTACGTATTCTGTGCATCTCTAATAGACCAAGCTATACTTACATGAATTACTAGGTCTATTTAGCTGCTGCAGATCAGCTCATAACAGTTGCAACATACGCAAATATCGGCAACGAACTCCATGCTCTCAATAATACCAGTTGGATTGCTACAGCGTGAGACTATTAGCAAAGTACCAGTGTGAACATCGACTGACATCTTACCAGCTACTTCCTAACACTAACAAGTGGACAGCCTCTCTATGGCAAGCTCAGCGATATCTTTGGCCGTAAGTCTTGTCTTCTTTTTGCCTACACGGTATTTGCCATTGGCTGTCTTGGCTGCGGTCTGGCGCAGTCAATGGCCCAGCTCTGCATTGCCCGTGCTATATCTGGCATTGGCGGAGGAGGCATGAATTCCGTAGTCACTATCCTCCTTAGTGACCTGGTACCATTGAAGGAGCGCGGAATATGGCAAGGAAAGATGAGTCTTCTCTTCTTTGCTGGGACTGCAACGGGGGCTCCCCTTGGAGGAGTTATGGCTGATTCGATCGGCTGGCGATGGTGAGTCCCAAGTGCATCGCGCCATAAGACAATTAATAGAAGCTGACAGGCTTCCAGGTCGTTCCTAGGCCAGGTACCACTTTGTTTTGCTGCGTTCGTTGCTGTTTACTTCGTCTTGGACCTCCCTCCAGTTGAACACGATCACTGGCTCTCAAAGGTTCGAAAGGTCGACTTCCTCGGCGCTTTAACCCTCGTGACAGCCGTAGTGGCTCTTCTCATTGGCCTTGATTCTGGGTCAAATCGAGGCTGGTCACACGACATCACCATTATTGCCCTGTCCTTGACTCCCGTGCTCTTCGGACTGTTCGTCTTGGTCGAACTCAAGGTTGCGTCGTACCCGCTTGCTCCAGGGCATATCATCTTTGATCGCGCTCTTTTTGCCTCTTATCTGGTGAACTTCTCTGCCGTTGCTGGGCAGACCTCGGTAATCTTCTACATGCCTCTTTTCTTCCAGGCTGTTCAAGGTCTAGACGCTACTCAGAGCGGTTCGCTGCTTGTCCCAGTGATGCTGTCCGCTGTTGCCGCCTCGATCATGAGCGGATGGGTCATAAAGCGGACCGAGAAATTCTTCTTCCTAAACTTATCTAGCTATGTCCTTGCGTTTGTTTCGATTGCTCCCATATGCTGGTCCGTCTGGTCTCGATCAACTCTGTGGACGTCCATTACCCTTGTCGTCATGGCCTTGGGAACTGGTAGTGGTACGCAAGCGAAATCTTTTCATTATTCCCCCAGTCAACTAACCAATTTAGCCTTCATCACGACACTTATTGGTCTTCTTGCCAATGCTACCATCGAGGATACGGCAGTTGTTGTGGCAACTTCCTATCTCTTTAAAGCTCTCGGTTCAAGCATAGGGATCAGCGTTGGATCTGCCGTTCTTCAACAAGTTCTTCGGACAGAATTGATCAAGAGACTTCCCAACCAAGGCGAAGCTCGCGAGATCGAAGAAAGGGTTCGTCAAAGTTTAGAGTACATCAAGGAATTACCACCCAATATCGCCGATCAAGTAAGGTGGAGCTACCAGATTGCTACCATTTGGACTCTGGCTTCATCTTCTGTACACTTTTTGCTGGCCTTTATTTTTAGTTTCTGGGTGAAAGGGAAACTTCTTAAGCGATAGGGGAATGAATTTGAACTTATATATGCCTACCAGCTGCAATCAGTATCTGTGAAGACACAGTGAAGCGATTAAACTGTATTTATTCGGTGGGAATACCACGGATCATGTTTCCATTCATACACCGTGGCTACGTGGGTAGTTGACTGCAGTGGAATAGGTGGGTTAAAAGGAAGCTGCGTTCAGAGGTTCAGAGAAGTGGGGTACCTTGCTCCTGCCCACCTTCGCTAATGCAAGGCACACCCGTTAAACCCCACATTCAGGGTCGATCGATCTCCACTGCACCTTTTCATTTCGTCCTGTTTAAATACATCATCAGCAAGTAGACTTGACTTCTGCACAACTGTTTGGTCATTTGATGAATCTTGACTATGAGCTAGTTCCTCAGGAAATGGTAACCAAGATAATTCGGAACCTAAGTAGGCCGCAAGAAAAGGCTTCTTGTAAGATCTTGCTGCTACTTTTATGCCTGCTTAACATTCAGTCACTTCGCCTGATCCAGCTTACCTACCGTCTGACATATCATGTACAAGAAATCTCTCGGGTCTTGAGGGTTTTCATTGACCACTCATGCCAGGATAGTGATTCAGAAAAACACATGCTTCTACTACAAAGTTCAAAAGGTTGTGTCTATGTTGCGAGCATGTTCCACCCTCTAGATAATAGTCTAACTTATCTCCTCTCTCAACATTCCTTGTATCCAATACCACACACAGATCTCCTTAAACGCTGCCAGCGCACCAGACAGTTACTTTCTTACAGGTCGCACCATACAGACATGGCTACATGCTGGCGGTGTGTATCACGAATGTGTGTGCATGACTTCCTCGCTAGATTACTTCCCTTCGAGTCGTCAAGCAGTTCGGTTAACATGTTGTTATCAGAAGATCCACGCAAACCTATTCAGCTACGACGACCGATGCGCGTACTTGCGTTGAAGAAACGCCACCAAGACGGTTGATCCCCCCCATCTTATCTTGAATTACAGTGGCTAGGTTTACTGACTCCATCAGGCATACGCAGAAGGGACAGACATCCTGCCCATCTGTGGAGACTCGCACACTGCGTCGTTGTAGTTGGCAGTAAGTGTCTGCCTGGGCATAGTCTCCGGCTTCTTCCTTCGAATCCTTCATTTATATCTTTTCCCTCCATCTTCTCGGGGGTGAAATGCCATTGCCATTGCTATTTTCCTGTAGCAATTTGAGGACCCTGACAGAGTATCGCAAGCCACTTTTTACCCCATAAATGTAATTCTAATCGTTCAAATTCCTCTTTTAATCGCTATGAAGAAACTTGATTCAACAATCAAGCCAAAATGTTGTTCATAGACATCCCCAAAACGCCATTTCTCCTTCGGGTATATATACAATCATACAGAGACATAAACCACCCGGACCCAGCAGGTTTGTTCTCGTATCAATTCCCATGAACCGTTCTATTCACGCGTCTTCTGGCATCGTCCATCTCATTCACGCTGCCATCTTGGCTCTGACAGGTCGACTTCCTGGGGAACGACTGGACCATCAACGCTCTCACGAGGGGTGTTGCCCAAGAGAGCTTCTCGATCCTTCTTCTCCTTCTCCAACTTGGACTCCTTTCCGGCAGCTGAATCATCCTCCTCTTCTGGAACAGCCACCAGACCTCTATCACTGGTCCAGCTGACTGCACGACCGCTGCTATATCCTCTTGGCCGTGTGGGGGAAAGCGTGGCTCCAGTAGGTGTGAGTGCTCCAGACTCTTGAACTTCACCCAGGCCCCCGACGTAGCTGAAGTCTCCGCTTCCAATACGTTCTTTCGTCACAGAGCCGCGGCGTGCTACGTAGTCGTCAAATTGAGTATCACGCTTGTGCGAGTATACGCTAGGCGTTCGCTGGACAGTGCCCATTTCGACAGATTCACGTTTGGAGGCGATGCTCGCTCGGGATGATGCTGAGGAGTAGTGCTTGTCGGTTGACTGTCGAGCATATGAAGTATCGCGCTCGACATCGTCGTTGAAACCATACGGCTTGACGTTGACGGGATGGGTATATTCGTCATAAGCGGAGAGGCGACGGTATCTCCGCACCGAGTAAAAGACCAAGACAAGGGAGGTAATGCTGGCACATGTGAGTTACAAGAACCATAGATAAGGTTTTGTGATGACGGAAACTTACATGAAGGCACAGTCCAGCGCCAGAGCTACGAGTGAGTAGTGCTTATCGTGCTTCTCGGTGTAAACAACAATATCAAGGGCGAGAGTGGCAATAGCGCAGGTCAACTTGATAACATGCGTAAAGAGCATAGTCCATGGCGTCAGGGCCTCTGCGAAGTACTTTGCGATTTCGACGAAACTGCATAGAGATGCGACGAACCACAGGGCCACGTTGGTAGCCTCCCATCTATTCGAGGGGTCAGTAAACGATAGGTTTGGATATGCGCTTTTATGCCTACTTACACAATCTCAATTGTAGGGTCGTCGTTCTTTTTGTCCCCATCTTTGTTCACCTTCAGGCTGTCGCCCAGTCTATAGGCGAAGAGGCCCATCATGGACATGGAAAGACATAGTTGAAGGGCCCAGGTGGGGACGAGGACCATTGCACGCCATTTTGATCTGTCGAACTGTGCCTGAGCACGATGGTTTCCGTTCAGAAGCATGCTGCTCTGTTGTCACTTTTTATCTTGTGGGAGTTTTCTTTGATGTGTCTTTGGAGTGTCTGGTGACTATGCCCTACACTGGACTGTGCTGTCGCCCGTTTTCTCTCTTCCAGGATCTTGTTTGCTCAATGGTTTTGTGTATTTGGGGTTGTTCGTCTCTCATACAGTAACAGTTGGCTGCAGGTATGTAATCACGGTCATGAGGCTGTTTGGGTATTATGTTGTGTCGTGTCGTGTTGTGTTCTGTTTCGCCTTCGTCCTGCGTGCGTTGTATTGTAATTGTGATCCTGCAAAACCTCAAGGTTCCTTGTTCATCAAGAATCGGTCATTTGAGCATCAGCAGTTCATGCCTGAGAAGGGGGGCAGCCTTCTTATTTATTCACTGCTAGCTACTGCACTGCACTGCATACAACAAATCAAGCATCTGCCTCCGCTCCCCGCAGCCTGAGTGAACTCAGCCCTCTTGGTCAATATTCATGGGGCCAGGGATGATGAGCCATCGCTCCACCATTGTGCAGTCAAGAGTGACGCCTTGCCGGGTTACTCAACTGGAATTGGGCTTAGTGCTGATGGAGGGCTGCGGCTGAGAGGAGAGCTTTGCTGACACATGGTTGAACAGCTCAGAGGGGACTATGCGACATGACACAGAGTGTTAATTTGCTGGCGGTAAGAAAAACAAAAGTCCAATTCCATTTAGTACTTATTTAGTTGTAGGTCCGCGAAGAGTTGGTTCTTATGGAATTTGTCTAGGAAAGATTGCTCTTCTCAGAGTTGATATACATCAACTCAGCTTTGAGGTCAGCTAGGTTCTTTCAGCTGAGCTTCAACCAGAAGAAAAGGGAGTAAACAAAAGCCACCAGCCATGCTCTCTACCTCTGTCTTACTACTGGGCCTAGCTAAAAGTCAACGGCCCGTACGGAGTCGGAGCTGGTGGGTTTCGAACGGTAAATGAAGGAATCCTTCCAAAATTTGACGCCAGGGTTAAGCGCGAGGCGGCGCCGTGCACACACACGCTGGGCCCTGAAGAGAGAGGCATTTTTAACGCCCATGGCTTCAAGATCGAGTCCGTCTTGGTTCTTGAAAACGGCAAGGCTGACTCTGGGTTTCGTTGTGAAAAAGCAAGAGTCACTTCCCTTTCTCCACTTGTTGGTACTGTAAATAGCAACAAGAGGACTCATAGACTGTGGTCATGACGCTGTTGCATAGTGGACTCAAACCACCAAACTTCACCTAGAGAGGGGGGGAAATGCATTGCCTCATCGAATATTCCAAGGGATCGACTTGTCGAGCTTTGGAAGGGGGGGAAGTGGCGATAGAATAGGTAAAAAAGTGCGCTGAGTGGGGGCTGAAACCAGGATGTGTTCACCAAGAGGTTGGGTCGGTCAACGGATGAGAGTTGAGAATAAGATCATGAGGTACTGAGGTACTGAGAATAGAAGACAGGACCAAAAATCTGGAGATATCATCTTGGCTGCATAGAGTTGTTGTAAGCGAACTGCGCCTCGATCCTTACTCTATGTCGGTCTGTTTCTACCAACGAGCTGCTGTTGTTAGACAGACGTAGAATAGGCACTAAGAAGTAACAGTAGCAAAAACGACAGCAACGACAAGGATTGGATATTTAGCCACAAATAGCTATAGCTACAGTTGCAGTTAGAAGTTGGCAGGACTGAGACTACTCTCATAGGACCCTCCAATAGCTGCCAAGCCATGTCATCACAATTGGGGATCTAGGGTCTGTGGGGCCCGAGTTGGGAGTGGACGGTTTTTCAGGGCCTGCAAGGCTGATTGCAGTCGCATCGCATCATGTAGGTAGCTTGAATAGGATAGCTTCAAGGATGTGTTTTGACTGTATGCCAAGACGTTGTTGTGAGACTTGTATGCGGTCTTTTCCCATAGGTCCTAAGATAGGACTAACACCTATCGCCCAGGTGCTTAGGAACTCACTACTATGTTTATTTGAAGCTTCTCAGCACATATTTTAGTACTCCGTAGGTAGGTTCTATTTGGTACCTAGGCATGGAGGGAAGACGCAGGCTTACCTGATGCTTGAAACATCTCGACTCTTTTAGGTATCCAATGCGGTGTCATGGTCCCCGTTTAAATTGTCGGTTCAGCATGCGATTGGTCGAATCGGATTCAACTTAGCCACTATAGCGAGATAAACAAGCAAGTTAGGTAACGTCCGTCACCCTATAACCGACTACCCCCTATAACTGGCCACTTTTTATATAACTGACTAGATATAGTATTATTAGTAATTTTTAATATAATATAATATAAAAT
>JABFER010000018.1:0-323372 GCA_013618295.1 Fusarium armeniacum | reverse complement strand
CCCTTCCCCGGCAGCTCCCGCCCGTCCCTCCCAACTACCATCACGTCAAATCAAGCCATCTTTCGGTCTTTGCCCACTAACATCGGGACCTGGCTTTCAAGCGATGGATGGATCCATTGCTAATAAGCCAAGCCACAACGCGGGCGTCTCAACGTAACAAGATCCATCCCATCACATAAAGCTTGACCACATTTAGCGCTTCTTTCATCTTCTCCACTGAATAAACCACAAGAGTGGAACGATAACAAGTCTCCCTTGCATCTTCCCCCCCTGCACGGGAATTAAAAGAATTCACCGGACATTCAAATCTGCGCTATGGTGAAACTCTTACTCCTCAGTGTCGTATTTTCTAATACCAATTCCTGGGCAACCTAACCTTGATGGGGTTTGTAGGATCGCCAATTTTTGAATCAGTTATTTCGACACTAGTGGCAGACTTAATAGGGCATAGTTTGCTGCGCCTCAGTTCAAAAGGTGCGCTATTTCTTTTATCTCCTAAGGCTACAAAAAGCCCGTGGGCCTCAAGCTCACGCTAAGCTACACAAACCGCAATCTTCCTATTGGCACGATATCTAGCGCGATCCTTCGGTTCTACCCCGTGGGCCTAGGACAATCTCTATTGTGCTTGGAAGTATCATGTAACTCAAGGGTGTCCAATTGAACAGGGTCAGGGTTATACGCAGCATTGGGAGACACGTACAGAGTACATCCGCACTAGATCACTACGAGATTTGTACATCCGTACTAGACTACTAACGTGTCAATCTAATCAAGGGAGCCACGAGACATGCTTCGCTTATCTTTCCAGAACCAGAAATTAGACGAAATACCGGAATGGGAAGACGTGCATTCATTGTCTCGGAGTCTTTACGGCTTACTGTCTGCGGGTAAACAGCAACTAACTAACTGGACTAGCCCATTGCTAGTATCCCGGCAAACTTTACACTTGTTCATCATCCTTCATGTTTCAGTTCCTTATTATGGTAAGTCGATTTATTGGTTTGGTAAGAAATGATTCAGCAGATTGAGTTCTCAGTGCGCATCTATCTAAATCCTTCGGCAGACAAGATCGATTGGCCAAACTGCCGATATAACTACCGCAGTCCTTACTGTTAAATACAGCTAGAACCTAGCTACTCGTCTAAGAATCAAATTAGTTTAGTCGCCTCGAGCCATAATCGTTCCATTCTTGGATTGGCCATTTTAGTTCCAAGGGATCTTCACAGTAAGCAGTCAGACCGAAAATTCACGAAGAGCCTTAGTCATGTCTTAGTTATTTACGGATGCATACTGATGGGACAGTCCCAGCATACGACTGGGCTGCGTCAGTATGTCTGCCTTGCAGCTAACCTAGTGCTGATGTCTAGAAAGACCCGGTAAGAAGTCAGCAATGCCGATATGCCGAGAGCAATGGGACGATGAGGCCATGCTTGTTTCAATCACCTTCGCCCAGGCTATTCCATGGTAGTTTTGGTGTCATGCATAATCCTAGAACGGAATTCAGGTGCCGAGCAACCAATAGCGTTGGTAATACATTTTTATCGGTATGCCTCAAACTTGACTACCAGAAGAAATATATTTTGCGCTACTCTAGGGTAGATCTCTACATTGTGAGATTTTGCACTCCAAAGTTTCGATATAGATTTTAAAGTCTATGTGCCTAACTGACACGGACCCTTCACAGCATTTTTATTTACATCAAAGTTTAGTAATAAGCTTAACTTCAGTCCTTACACATAAACCTACTCACCACCTGGCCAGTAGCACAGTTACAAAATGTTGAGTATTCGAACCTTATCTAGGTAGGTTTTAATTGAAAGCTCCCAAAATGCAAATGTGTATCCAGCGAATTACTGGACATGCTGGACGAAGGACCGAGATTACCCCAGAAAGCTTACTTCGACCCTGTCCCGATCTTACATTGCAAAGCGTAGCTCACAAGGTGTATCAACCAATCATGTTTAAAAGGTAGCACAATTCAACCAAAGCTTTGACGAACGATAGATAAGTTACAGGGAAGAAAATAAGCTGAACGCAAGGTGAAAGCAATAAAGTACCAATCAATCAACAACTAGCAATGGGATAAACAAGTCTCTTCCCATGAATCAAACCACGACGAACCTGCTCCATGCCCTCCGAAACAGAACCCAAACCACCCTTCCTTACTTCAACTGTAGGCGGTTCAACTTTTCCCTCATCAACAATTTGCTGCGCAATAGGATACCACTCCTCTGCATACTCCAAATCTCTCGGCCTCGGCTCAAGATCATAAGGTGGTGTCCACCGAATTGCATGTCCAAACTGGGTAGGCGTGCAAACCCATTCAGGAATAACGCTTCGTCGCGTATGTCCTCGGACAGGGAAAGCATCCAGCGCAACGTAGCGACCGCCAGATGAGCCAATGGCTTCGTAGCAGATTGCCATAGAAGATGTATCAGTGATGCAATCCAATGCGTACGCCAGAGTGTCGTTTGTGTGCTCGCGAATATCAGCGCCGCAGGTGGGAGACTTGTAGTCGAACCAGGCTTTGGCACCGAGACGGGTTGCACGAGGTGCTGCGTTGGAAGAACAGGTAGTTATGGCGTTGATACCTGCTTCCTTCAGCACCTGCAACGCAATTGCGCCGGTTCCTGTACCACCGCCATACACCAGGACAGTGGGCTTTTCATCTCTCTTGAGACTTTCGCTGTAGGGAAGAGGAAGACCAAGGTAATTGAACAGCGACAGCCCAACAGTAGCCAGTGACGCCCCAAGGGTAGAAGCAGTGTTCAAGTCCATTCCGTCAGGAACATGCCAAACAAGTCTTGCTGGAACAGCTACATAATCTGCGAAAGCACCATTATGAGGTCTGAGGCAGTTATTGCCAAATGTGCCTCCAAAGACGTGATCGCCAATGTTGATGGGTTTCATGCCACGCTCCGCTCTGAAAGCATCACTCTCAACTGATGAGCCCAAAGCTGCGATGATGCCCGAGAAGTCAGTACCGCTGGTCGCGCCAATTTGGGGTGACATGTCAACGGCTTTACCGTCTACAGGATTGATGGAGACAGCGTGAACACGGACAAGAACATCATGAGGCTCGATGTTGGGGAGAGGAGCATCTGTGATGACTGCGACGCTGTTTGGGCCTTGAGTCTTGAGGGCGTTTTGGGAAGTGGGCAGGGATGATTTGACAGTCATTGTGAAGATTGTGAAGATGACAAAATCTGGATAGTGGGTATGGGATGATGGCGAGGTTGAGGTTAACTTGACAGTAAAATCGAGTGATTTGGAGTACCACGTAAGTATTGTCAAACACAGCCGTCAACTCTATTCGGAATAGGCGATTGATCCTGTTAACTCTTGACTCAATCTCTGTCTACTTGGGGCCAAGATTCATGTCATGCGATTGTCAATTGGCCAGGTCGTCTATTCCGGGTTTTAGCTAATCTCACCTTAGAGTTCATGCATAGCCTGTTGGAGATAAAACACCGCTGGTTGCATTGCATAAACAGCCACGCGACATTCTCCGTGCCGTTGAATGTGTAATCTCACTCAGCTCCCATGCAAGAGTGATATGACACATGCCTGCCGAGAGGCAGACGGAAAATCCATCAGCAAGTCAGATCGAGACTAGCTTACAAGGTAGTGGAGTCGGGGACCTCGGAATATTGGGGATGACAGGGGTATGTCAGACAAGGATGTTGGCGTCCATTGGACCGCTACCTTCAGCTCGGGATATGGTGGAGTTCCAAATGCCGGAAAATCCTTCGAATTCTTAGACGAGACACTTCTCACAGGGTAAGCAACTGTCTGGGAATCTCAACTACGGGATATGTACAACAGTGTATTAACTCATAACGAAAAGAGAAGGTAACTAACTACACGGACTCCACAGGCCTCGAGTCTAGCAGACATGGGGTTGGAATACCAAACAGCCAGGCTGATTCAAGACATTCAGCCACCATTCGGAATTCACTGGCATTTTCTAGAATAGGCTCATCGTGTTACGGGAAAAGTGATGAGAATTATCCTGGGAAGCCGAGATATACTCCTATCCAATCAATGCAGTTCTTGCGTTTTGGTGAAGGGATCTCCTCATTGACGCTAACACCGGCAGCTTATTGCAAATGCCGTATCATCGGTATGGGAGTAAACGTCAATGGACGGAGAAATAGAATATGAAGAGCAGTGTTAAATGTGATTCAAGTAATGACCCGTGTAAATGAAGTCCTCTAGTCCTAAGTACTTTATCAACCTCATACACGAGTTGCACACTGCAAAGTCTCTTGAGAACTATAGTTTCCCGTGACTGCTCGTCCACTTGATCAACATTCGTTTTTCAATACTCTAAAGACTTTCCATCACTCGGTTGAGCATCAATAATATCATCGACTACATTCTACCTACTTACTTCTTCCTTGGAGCGCTGTTTTTCCCTTTCACATCTCCGAATACCCTCACAATGTCCCAAGACTCGCAATACCGCGAACCGATCGCCATCATCGGCTCATCATGTCGATTCCCAGGCTCTTCCTCTTCCCCATCCAAGCTTTGGGACCTCCTCCACCAACCCCGCGATGTCATCAAGACTTTTGACGCCGAAAGGCTCAACCTGGCAAGGTTCTACCACGAAAGTGGCGACACCCACGGTTCCACAGACGTAGCCGCCAAGTCATACCTCCTCGAAGAGGATAGCAGACTCTTTGACACTAGCTTCTTTGGCATATCTCCCATGGAGGCTGCGGGTATGGATCCCCAGCAGAGAATCCTTCTCGAGACAGTCTACGAGGCTTTCGAAGCAGCTGGTCTGACACTTGAACAATTGAGGGGATCTCTTACTTCCGTCCACGTCGGAGTTATGACATCCGACTGGGCGAACATTCAAGCTCGTGATACAGAGACCATCTCCAAATACAACGCCACAGGATCAGCAAACAGTATCATGTCTAACCGCATTTCATACGTCTTCGATCTCAAAGGTCCCTCTGAGACAATCGACACGGCATGTTCAAGCTCTCTTGTGGCTGTGCATAATGCAGCTTTGGGTCTTCTCAATGGCGATTGCGACACGGCCGTCGTGGCTGGTGTCAATCTGATCCTTGATCCAGCGCCATATATCAACGAGTCAAAGCTGCACATGCTGTCCCCCGACTCGAGGTCTCGAATGTGGGACAAGGCTGCTAATGGCTACGCCCGTGGTGAAGGCGCCGGAGCTGTTCTTCTCAAGACTCTTAGCCAGGCCATTAAAGATGGCGATGATATTGAAGGTGTCATCCGTGCTACCGGTGTCAACTCTGATGGTCAGAGTCCTGGTATCACTATGCCATTTGCTCCTACTCAGACAGCGCTCATTCGTAAGACGTACGCTCGTGCGGGTCTGGATCCAAAGAAGGACCGTCCTCAGTATTTTGAGTGCCACGGTACAGGAACACCAGCTGGTGATCCCGTCGAAGCACGCGCCATCAGCGACGCCTTTACTGGAGGCGACATGTCTGTCGAGAATCCTCTCTACGTTGGATCCATCAAGACTGTCATCGGTCATCTCGAGGGAGGTGCTGGTCTTGCCGGTGTTCTCAAGGTCCTTCTCGCTCTTAAGCACAGAGTTATCCCTCCTAATCTGCTTTTCAACGAGCTCAATCCTTCTGTTGCACCTTTTTATGGTCCTCTTCAGATTCCTACTACTGCCATTCCTTGGCCTGAACTCCCCGCTGGTGTCCCCGCTCGAGCGAGTGTCAACAGCTTTGGCTTTGGAGGCACGAACGCCCATGTCATTATCGAGAGCTACGAAGGAACTTCCACTGGGCAGCCTCTTCCTGAGAACGAGGGCATTCTGGGCCCTCTTATCCTCTCAGCGAAGTCAGGTGGTTCTCTCCTCCGAACGGTTGCGACGTATAGAGACCACATTCTAGCCAACCCAACTCTGGACATCGCCGCCCTAAGCGCAGTTCTGCAGGAGAGACGCTCGACACATCGTGTCAGGGCTCATTTCTCTGGCTCCTCGCGCGATGCTATCCTATCTGATATGGAAGAGTTCCTCGCCAAGTATGATAAGGCCACGGGTGACAACATTGGACATGTTCCCAAACTTGTCAATCCTCGCGAGAGATCGGGTATACTTGGTGTATTTACTGGTCAAGGCGCTCAATGGCCTGCCATGGGCCGCGAGCTGATTCATTCTTCACCCATCTTCAGACGTACTATCGAAGAGTGTGAAGCTGTTCTGGCGGAACTCCCTGAGAAGGATCGCCCCGAATGGTCTCTTGTCAAGGAACTTACTGCTGATGCATCCACATCTCGTGTCGCAGAAGCTGCTATCTCTCAACCGCTCTGCACAGCTGTTCAATTAGCCCTTCTAAACCTTCTCAGCGCATCTGGTATCAAGTTCGACGCTGTCGTTGGTCATTCCTCTGGTGAGATTGGCGCTACATACGCCGCTGGTATCATCACCCTCAAGGGTGCAATGCAGATTTCCTACTACCGTGGTCTTCATGCAAAGCTTGCCTCAGGAACCGACGGCAAGCGAGGCGGTATGATGGCAGCCGGTCTGTCACCAATGCAAGCTCGGGAGTTTGTCGCACGACCCGAGTTCAAAGGTCGTATCGGTATCGCTGCATGCAACGCTCCCCGTACTGTTACCCTCTCGGGAGATCTTGATGCCATCGCCGAGGCCAAGGAAGTTCTTGACAAGGACAACATCTTTGCGCGTGAACTCAAGGTTGATACGGCTTATCACTCGCATCATATGCTACCTTGTGCTGAGCCATACTTGCAAGATCTTCTAGCTTGTGACATCGAGGTCAAGCTACCTCAACAGGGGCAGTGCGTCTGGAACTCTAGTGTTCGCGGTGACACCCAATTACTCCGTGGCGATCTCAGCAGCCTGAAGGGCCAATACTGGGTGGACAACATGGTCCGAACTGTCCTTTTCTCTCAAGCCATCGAATCATCAATCTGGCACGGTGGTCCCTACGATCTCATTATGGAAGTAGGTCCTCATCCTGCATTGAAGGGTCCAACCGAGCAAGTCATGAAGGCCTCTTATGGTTCAGTTCCGGTTTATACTGGAGTTCTTGACCGTAAGAAGACAGCCATTGATTCATTCTCTGCCGCAATTGGTCTGACATGGGCTCAACTTGGACCTGGATTCGTCGACTTTACGAACTACCGCAATGCCTTTTACGAGTCCAACACGGCACCACCTTTGAGAATGATCAAGGGTCTTCCTGCTTACTCATGGGACCACGACAAGGTCTATTGGCGTGAAGGCCGCATGTCTCGACGCTACCGTCTAGGTAAAGACACGAGCCATGAACTTCTGGGTCGGCGAACTCTGGATGACAACGAGTTTGAGCTGCGCTGGCGTAACGTCCTGAAACTAAGTGAGATGCCCTGGCTGCGTGGACACACGGTTCTCGACGAGGTTCTTCTTCCTGGTGCCTCGTACGTTTCCATCGCTGTCGAGGCGGGTCGACACTTAGCCGCTGATGCGGATAAGGCTTTGGGAGTTGTCGAGGTCGAAAATATCGAGATTTTAAGACCTGTTGTTGTACCCGACAACAACACTGGCGTCGAGACTTTATTCACAGCTCAGCTGGTCGAGAAGAGCAAGGATGTCATCAAAGCCCGCTTCTCGTACTATGTCTGCCCCGATGAGACCGTTGGATCTATGTTGCAGACCTGTATGGGAGATCTCATTGTTCATGTCACTTCCGATGCCACTGCCGATGGTAATGCTCTCCCACCAAGAGACCAGACACCTCCCAACCTCGCCAACATCAGCACTGAGCAGGTGTATTCTCTGTTCAATGGCATCGGTCTCAGCTACACTGGCGCTTTTAAGAGTATCACCGACATCAATCGCTGTCTTAACTATGCCAGTACCACGAGCACTTGGGAAGCTGGATCCCTCGGCGACAAGTACATGCTACACCCAGCTGTTCTTGACGTCGCTTTCCAGACTCTCTTTGTGGCAAAGGCTCATCCTGCCAGCAGACAGATCACTTCTGCTCTTCTTCCTTCGCACATCGATCGTGTCCGCGTTGACCCGTCCGTTCAGATTGTTGGACCTGACGTTTCAAAGGCTGATATCGAGACGTGGGCTATATCACAGACTGCCACTTCCCTTCGTGGTGATCTTAACATCTACGACTGTGTGTCGGGCGCAACATTCCTACAAGTTGAAGGTCTAGCCGTGAACATGGTCGGGGCCGCTGAAGGCGCGAGCGATCGTTCCATGTTCTCTAGAACAATCTGGGGCAATGATGCATCACTCGGTCTTCTTGACCCTAAGCGCAATGAGGCTCAGGATGCAAAGGGTATGAAGATGGCAGATGCCGTTGAGCGGGTAGCCATGTTCTATGTCAAACGCATTGTCGACCAGATTCCACCTTCTGAGCGTGGAGAGTTCATCTGGTATCATCAGCGTATGTTCGAGGCATTTGAAGAACATATTCGTGTCGTTGCAGCTGGCGAACATCCCATCATCAAGCCCGAATGGCTCAACGACGATGCTTCTATTTTGGAGACTATCAACACTGAATACTCAGAGGAGATTGACATCAAGCTTCTCCACGCTGTTGGAGGCCACCTTGCTGAAGTTGTTCGCGGCAATGAACAACTACTCGAGGTCATGACAAAGGACGACATGCTGAACCGTTTCTACATGGAAGGCTATGCCAGTATCCCAACTAACAAGTTTGTCGGCGACATCATGAAGCAACTCACCTTCAAGTTCCCACGAGCCAAGGTTCTGGAAATTGGTGCTGGTACTGGTGGTACTTCTTGGAGTATCCTCAACACCATTAACGATGCATACGACTCTTACACCTACACTGATATCTCATCCGGTTTCTTCCCGAATGCTGCCGAGAAGTTCTCTTCTTTCTCGCACAAGATGATCTTCAAGGTCCTCAATGTAGAAGATGATCCTTCGGAGCAGGGTTTCGAGGAGGGTTCGTACGATATCATCGTTGCTGCGCTGGTCCTTCACGCTACTCATGATTTGAAGAGAACACTGCACAACACTCGCAAGTTGTTGAAGCCAGGTGGTTATCTGGTTCTTCTGGAACTCACTGGTATCACTAGTGTTCGTGCGACATTCATCATGGGCGGTCTTGAGGGATGGTGGCTTGGAGGTGATGACGGCCGAAGACTCACTCCGCTCGTCACAGCAGTCGAGTGGGACAATGTCCTCCAGGACTCTGGCTTTTCGGGCGCCGATACAGTTGTGTATGATCTCCCTGATGAGTCAAAGCATTGTACATCTGTCATTGTCAGCCAAGCAATCGATGATGACTTCCTGCGTCTTCGGGAACCTTTGTCCTATAAGTCCGACTTCCCAGCTCTTACCGATCCCCTTGTTATCATTGGTGGTAAGAAGCTCTGGACAAGTAAGGTCATTTCAGAAGTTCAGAAGCTCCTTCCTCGTTCTTGGAAGCGTCAGATCAAGCTTGTTGAGAGCATTGAGAAGGTGAATGGGAATAGTCTGCCATCGCGCATGGATGCCATCCTCCTTCAAGACGCAGACGACTCGGTCTTTGCGACTACTATCACCCAACCTCAGCTCACCAATCTCCAAGCTATTCTTATGAAGTCAAAGAACATGCTGTGGGTGACAACAACAGGCAAATCTCATGCTCCTCGTTCAAGTCTCATTCAGGGTATCACGCGTGTCATCCCAGCTGAGCTTCCCCATCTGAACGCCCAACTCCTTGGGATGCCGTTGGAGCATACCCCAACCTCTGCTGCCAATCATACTGTTGAGGCTTTCTTGCGGTTGATACAAGGTGAAGATATTGCGAGGGATGGCAAGATCCTCTGGGCACAAGAATCCGAGCTTGAGATCTCAGCCGACGGCAAGACCGTAATCCCACGAGTCATCCCTGATATGACACTCAATGAGACATACAATGGGTCAAAGCGGGTGATTAACAAGATTGTTGATGCGACCGAGTTGGCTGTATGCACTGATGTTGTTGACGGAAAGGTGGCTATGCTTTCTGTCGACAAGCAGGATGAAGATGATGGTGTTCGAGTGAATGTCCATTCTACTCTACAGCTTCCTGGTTTCAACGATGAGAACATCTACATCGTTTTCGGTAAGACCGACTCTTCTTGGGTAGTTGGTCTGTCACGAACCAATGGCTCCGTGCTGTATCTCAATTCGGAAGCCATGGTTGCTGCGACAGAAGATGCTGGTACACCTGCCCGACTTGCCTCTCTTACATCCATGATTCTCGCCCGCTCTATCGCTGTCCTGTCTACCGCCGGATCTTCCATTCTCTTTTACAATGCCGATAAAGGCTTCGCTCGCGCAGTTGAGTCGGAGTTTAAGACAAGACAGCTTGAAGCTCACTTTGCTACATCCAGAACCGAAGCACCCGAAAACTGGATCAAGATTCACCGCCTTGCTTCACACCGCGCCATACAACGAGCCATTCCGCGCAACGCGACGGCCTTTGTAGATTGCTCTGACAGCATTAACTCTATGGCTTCCATTTTCGCAGCCTCCGTTCCAGCCGGTTGCCGAACATACCGTCTTGGATCTAGGCTCCTCACTTCAGCTCTTGAGACGTCCAAGATGGCAACGTCTACTTTCCTTGGCCAATGCGTCGAGGCAGCTTCTACTCAACAGGGCAAAGAACTTGAAGTCATCTCGGCTTCCGACCTCGCAGGGTCCAGTTTCAGTGCCGTCGGCTCCAAAACCTTCATCACAAACTGGACCGACAAGACCACCCTGCCTCTCACTGTCAAACCCATCCAGCCCGAGACACTCTTCAAACCCGACAGGACATATCTTATGGCTGGTATGGCTGGTGGTCTAGGTCTCTCCATCTGCGAATGGGCTCTTCGAAATGGCGCAAAGCACATGGTCATTACCAGCCGCAACCCCCAGCTTCCCGCTGCCACCCTCCAGGAGGCACGTCGCCTGGGAGCCACTGTCAAGGTGATGCCCATGGACCTTACCGACAAGGAATCTGTAAAGGCTTCTGTCACTGAGATTGAGGACTCTATGCCAAAGATCGCTGGTGTTTGTAACGCGGCCATGGTTCTCAAGGATGGTTTCTTTATAGACATGGATGCCGACCAGCTCAACAACACACTCGCTGCCAAGGTCCTGGGAACAGAGCATCTCGACAGTATTTTCCACGATACTGAGTTGGACTTCTTCATCTGTCTTGGCTCTGTGGCTTCAGTGATCGGTAACGTCGGACAGTCAAACTACCACGCAGCCAACCTCTTCATGGACAGCCTCATCAATCAACGTCGCACCCGCGGTCTCGCAGCTTCCATTATCCACATCGCTTATGTCACAGATGTGGGCTATGTCACACGTGAGGAGCGTGATCGCCAGCTTGACTCTCATTTCCGCAAGGTTCGTCTCATGCCTACTTCAGAGACGGACGTGCATCACGCTTTTATGGAAGCCATTCGCGGCGGCAAACCGGACAGTGTATCTGGAAGCTATGATATCATCATGGGCATTGAGCCATTGACTGAGCCTGTTCCACTGGATCAACAACCACTTTGGATGAAGGATCCCCGTTTCGGGCACTTCGCACCTCCCTCTTCTGTCCATTCCCAGCAGGAGAATGGTGTTGCTGGTAGTGCTGGCAACGTCAGACAATGTGTTGAGGACGCTGATGACGACGAGCAAGCTGTCGCAGCTGTCATACAGGCCTTCTGCGGTAAGCTGGAGACTATGCTGCAACTTGCTGCTGGCAGTGTCAACGTCTCTCGTCCCATCATCGATCTCGGTATTGATTCTCTTGTGGCTGTTGAGATTCGAACTTGGTTCCTCAAGGAGCTTGGTGCTGATATCCCCGTTGTTAAGATCCTTGGTGGTGACACAGTTGAGCAAGTTTCTACGCTGGCCACCAAGAAGCTGATGGCCAAGATTTTGGAGACAAAGGCCTCTCAGCCGCAGGAAGCAAAGCCAAAGTCAGAGCCTGAAAAGGCTGCTCCTGTTTCAATCCCTACGATACAAACTCCTGTTATCTCGTCAGATACTCCATCGACATCTTCGCAATCCATCGCATCGTCTCGTCCTTCGCGAGATCCTTCGCCTTCAGTAACCTCTCGATCCGATACATCTGTCGCAAAGGAAGACAAAAGGTCTGGTGCAATTCTTACTGACGACTCTGCCAGTGAGAGCGCTTCTGTCGAATTCGTGCGCGAGCATCCCATGTCTCACGCCCAATCGCGCATGTGGTTCATCACCCAACATAGCGATGACCCTTCTGCTTACAACATGGTCTTCCGCTACCAAGTCAAGGGCCAAGTATCCATCACTCGTCTTCGCCACGCCCTGTCCACCACAGCTCATCACCACGAAGCCCTTCGCACTTGCTTCTATACTCGCGTTGGAGATGGACAGCCTATGCAGGGTATCCTAGCCTCTCCACACGTCGAGCTCAAGCATGTCTCTATCGGAGAGGACGCAGATATAGACAACGAGATGAAGCGACTTTCCAATCGGTCTTGGGACCTCGAGCGGGGAGACACATTCGAGCTCGTTCTGATGAGTCGCGATTCGGAGAACCATGAACTCTTCATCGCTTATCATCACATTCTCATGGACGTTGTCGGTCTCGGAATCATCATTCGAGACCTCAATGTGTCCTACCAGATGAAGCTCCTCGATCGCAACCCTGCTTCTTACCTGGAATACTCCTCTGCTCAGCTCAGTAGTGACGAACTTGAACAGCGATTGTCATTTTGGAAGTCCGAGTTCGCAAGCTTCCCGGAACCACTACCGCTTCTTCCCATGGCCGGTACTACAACCCGCCCGGACAATACGAGTAACGCTTGTCACCACCAATATCGCGAGCTCAAGCCCGATCAATTCCAGGCTTTGAGCTCAACATGCCAACGCCTTCGCATCAGCCAATTCCACTTCCATCTTGCTCTTCTTCAGGTTCTTCTCGCCAGATACACTGGAACTGAGGATGTTTGTATCGGTATCGTCGATGCCAATCGCTCCGATCCAAGATTCGCCGAGACTGTTGGATACTTCGTCAACATGCTCCCCATTCGTGCCAGCATCAGTCAAGACGCCAGCTTCTCTGACATTGCTCGAACTGTCTCCCAGAAGGCCCTATCCATCCTCAGCGAGTCAGCGCTACCATTTGACATCCTTCTCAATAAGCTTCAGGTGCCCAGGTCGGCTGCCAGCACGCCTCTCTTCCAAGCTGCACTCAACTATCGCATGGGATCAATTTGGGAGATGCCGTTTGGTGACGCTGAGATGAAGCTTTCCGATGTCAAGGATGCTGATAACCCGTATGATCTGAGTCTTGGCATCGCTGAGACACCCACAGGCTGTGTGGTTGAGCTTTATGCTTTGGCTTCGCTGTACGGTGAGGAGGCTTGTGCTACTATTCTTGAGTCATACATTCGTCTACTAGACGTCTTCTCTCAGACTCCCGATTGCGCCATTGATTGTGTCTCTATGCATGAAGAGACTCAGGTAGCTCGTGCTATTGAACTGGGAAATGGTCCTGCGGTTGAGTATGACTGGGCTAAGACTCTGTCTCAGCGCTTCCAGGACATTGTCCAACTGTATCCCGACCAGGTGGCTATCAAGGACTTTACCAAGGAGGTGACATACTCTGAGCTTAACAACCGTGTTCAAAATGTTGCCAACACTCTTCACCAAGGTGGGTGTACCAAGGGTTCTTGTGTCGCCGTTCTATGCGAGCCCTCTCTTGACTTTATCGCGTCCATGCTCGCCATTCTCCATGTTGGTGGCATTTACATGCCATTGGACGTCAGCTTGCCTACATCAAGGCATTTGTCGATGATCGAAGTAGGTCAACCATCTTTACTCATCTATCACTCCGCCACCGAGGGCCGTGTCAGTATCTTGCGCTCTGTGGGTAGCGCACCATTCCGGGAGGTACTTCTCGACAACATCGTCTACGACTCGTCGGTCCAGGTCTCTTGCACTTCTGAAGAAGATGCGCACGCCGTTCTCCTTTTCACCAGCGGTTCAACTGGTAAGCCAAAGGGCATTACTCTCTCACAAGCCAACTTCGTCAATCATCTCGCGCTTAAGAGTGATCTTCTCCGTCTCGAACAAGAAACCGTTCTTCAACAAAGCTCTCTCGGCTTCGACATGTCGCTCATTCAGATCTTTTGCGCCCTCGCCAATGGCGGACGTCTCATCGTTGCACCTTCAGATCTTCGACGGGATCCTGTCGCACTATCCAGTCTTCTCAGCGAAGAGAAAATAACTCTGACTATCGCCACGCCTACCGAGTACCTCGCCTGGTTCCGATACGGTTACACTTCCCTTGCTGAGAACCGAGAATGGAAGCATGCTTGTATGGGTGGTGAGCAGGTTACGCGTCAATTGAAGAACGAGTTCGCTCGTCTTGGTAATGAAGGACCGGAACTTACCAATTGCTACGGACCTACCGAAATTACTGCTGCAGCAACTTTCCAGACTATTCGCTTGAGCGACAACGACAACACTGATGATGATCTTGCTGTCGGCAAAGCTCTTCCCAACTACTCCCTCCGTATTCTTGATACATCCGGTCAGCCTCAACCTCTTGGCCATGTTGGTGAGATTTGCATTGGCGGTGCTGGTGTCGCTATAGGATATCTCGACCTACCCGCCGAGACTAGTCGCAAGTTTGTCACTGATGCTGAAGGACAACGTCTTTACCGAACTGGCGATCAAGGTCGTCTCTTACCTGATGGTACACTCCTCTACCTTGGTCGCCTCGAAGGTGATACACAGATCAAACTTCGTGGTCTACGTATTGAACTTGAGGAGGTCGAGGCAGCCCTTGTCAAAGCATCGGGTGGACTCCTTTCAGGTGCTGTGGTCTCTCGTCGCGGCGATGTCCTTGTTGCACATGTCACTACCGCAACAGGAGACGAGAACATCGACCACGAGAGTGTGACTCAAATCCTCTCCAGCGTCAAGCTTCCTCAATACTCGATCCCCGCGTCAATCACGGTGCTTCCTAGCTTCCCTATGACTCCCAACGGCAAGATTGATCGAAAAGCCATTGCTTCCACACCAGTTTCTGGGTCCAGCTCTACCACTCCCGCGGAGAAAATGACCGTTCGAGAGGGCGAAGTCCGTCTTCTCTGGGAACGTGTCCTCGTTGGGTCTGCTCGCATTACTCCATCCTCTGACTTCTTCCTTCTTGGCGGTAACTCCCTGTTGCTCATGAAGCTTCAGGCTGCTATCCGAGAGACTATGATGGTGCCTATTTCAACTCGTGCTCTGTACCAAGCAAGTACACTTCGGGGCATGGCTCAGGCTATTGACAAGGTTCGTCAAGAAGCGGCTTTTGGGGACATCCAGAGTGAGATCAATTGGGATGCTGAGACTGCTATTCCACAATGGCTTGTCAAGCAACTCGACGAAGCAACATCGCGTAAGAACAGCAGAGAGCCGAAAATAAATGGTATCGAGATCATGATGACTGGCGCGACTGGCTTCCTTGGTGGGCACCTTCTTCAATCGCTCCTCGCTTCTGAAGCTGTTAGCAAGGTCCACTGCATCACTGTTCCAGCGGATGACGAGGCTTCTCTACCACAGCACAACAAGGTCCAACACTACGCCGGTAGCCTTCTATCTCCAACCTTGGGCTTGAGCTCTGACCAACGCGAACACCTCGTCAACAACGTTGATGTTATCATTCATGCCGGCTCCAATGGGCATTGTCTAAACACATACGCCTCTCTTCGCACTCCCAATCTCGAGTCGACCCACTTCCTAGCTTCCATGGCCATCGCACAACATATTCCTCTTCTCTTCCTTTCCTCCAACCGCGTGGTTCTTCTTTCTGGCAAGCAAGCACCATATCCTTCATCGGTGTCTCAGTTTCACCCTTCGACGGATGGCTTGGAAGGTCACATGATGACTCGATGGGCCAGCGAAGCCTTTTTGGAGAAATTGGCTCAGCATGTTCAGACCACCGGCTCGACTTGGCCAGTTTCTATCCATCGTCCTGCAGTCGTGGTTAGCGACCAGGCTCCAAACTCGGACGCGCTCAACGCCATCCTGAGATTCTCCGTCTCTATGCGCTGCGTGCCTCGTCTTGATAGGGTTGAGGGCTACATGGATCTTGCACCACTCGATAAGGTTGTCGCTGAGTTGTCCGAATCAGCAATCAACCTTGCGCAGGGACAATCTGGAGATGTCACCTCAGTTCAGTTCAAGCATCATTCCAGCGGTGTCAAGGTCCCCGCTGACAAGCTGCGTGAGCACCTTGAGGATTCCTACGGTGTTCAGTTCGAGGAGCTTGAGTTGAGGCAGTGGATGGATCGTGCTGCTGAGGCTGGCATGGATCCGCTCATCACGGCTTACATGGAGGGCATTCTTGAGAATGATGCTCCCATGGTTTTTCCTTATATGGGCGAATTAGACCAATAGGTCTGTTAGAACTTGATGATTACTTTGGTTCGAGCACGGATGCAGTTTCTGTTCTGGCATTGCTTAATGTTCATGAGTTCTTTTTTTAGTTGCGTGTACAGTTGGAGTCTTTGGGTCATTGTAGGAGTTTAGAGACATTGGGTACATCGTCATGTTTGTTCTGCGTTCTTCGTCTTTTATTATTACAGTATTAGTACTTCCTAGATCAGAATTATATTCTCAAGTTATCTTCATGTTTTGCTTTATCAGCACTGTGAGCCCCGTCTCGTAACATTTCTTTGACGCTTACAATCGATCTGTCTCCATGGCCGGACAGTAACACTTCCTCAGTAAGGAAGGACACCATCAGCGCCAATGTCTTCTAGGATGGTTACCTAGAAATGCGCTGTGACTGTTTTAAGATTTACCTTTTGCTCAATGAAGAATCCAGAAATCTGGCGCCTTGTAATGTGAACCCATTTTGATGATACGTGAACCAGTCACACCCACAGCATCTCACTAGTCATTATGGGGGCATAATTAAAAATTGATACGAACATGTCTCCTGTGTGAGTTTTGGAGTCATAATACTCGAAAAGTGTAATTGAAGATGGAAAACTTAGCATCAGGGATACGAACATGTCAGTTTCGTGAACCGACATTCATGGCTGCTCTGAATACCATTACTAACACTACCCAATGTCCAGGCTAAACAAAATCCCAAGTCGTAGTCAACCCACAACCTCTCTTTCCGCACCACATCGATCATCCTGCCAGGTCCGAAAACTTCGTTAAATGTCCCAAATACCAAGCCTAAACACACATTAGCTCATGTTTCCCTTGCATCTTTGAGGAATAGTATACTCACATTATCCATATGGACATTCAAAGCCGTGACGCCAACTTGTCTCACAACCCACGGCGCCTCAACCTTGCGATGATGGAAAGTAGCACTTTTATCGTCAACCTCTTTGTTGAGAATCGTGGACAGTGCAAGATGCGGGTTGACAGCGGCTGGTCTAGCAATACCAACCATGTCTGTATCTCCAGATGCCAAGGCATTCTCGATACTTGCTCTGTCACGAAAACCTCCTGTGACAATGATGGGCATATTTGGAAATCGGGATTTGACTAGACGAGAAAATGATTGGAAATATGGGTTCATTCTTCCAAACTTTTCTTCGTCTTTACCCAAGTTCGAGCCAAGGAACATCTGCAGTTTGTTAGTATGACGATATATATAGCTTATAGGTATAGACGTACTGCTGGCTTCTCAAACGTACCACCGCTGATATGAAGATAATCGACACCAGCTTGAACGAGTGCATCCAACTGCTTCAGGCGGTCTTGGAGTTCTCCATCATCATTCTCGTCAACCGCACTGACCAAAACTCCGATACAGCTGCCAGCAGGTAAGGCATTACGAACCGCAGCAATAACCTCGGTCAATAATCTCGCCCTACCAACGGCATGACCTCCGTATCCATCGATTCTCAAGTTTGTTCGCTTAGACAGAAACTGATCTAATAAGTATCCGTGAGAAGCATGAATCTCGATACCGGCAAAGCCACTCTTTGTAGCTAACCTAGCTGCACGAGCAAATTGGGCGACAATCTGGTTTATTTCCTGTCCATCTATCTCGCGTGGTGAACCAAAGGCAATCTTTGAGATTGACTTGGCCAAGAGGCCCGGCCCCATATGCAAACCAATTGCACTTGGGGCAAGATTCTTAGCGAAGAGGCCGTGTTTCCCAGCACCTATTGGGCACTGACGACCTGGATGATTGAGCTGCATGATTGCTGGTGCGCCTTGACTTCTACATGATTGAGCCCAGGCGGACCATGATTTGATGATTACTTCGTCGCTGAGGGATGAGTTGAGAGCCAGGTCTGTTGAGGTTCCCAGGTACCGGTCATCAACTTGAACGTTCCCTTGATGTATACATGTCAGTAGTGTGAAATCAAGTGGCTAGTGATATCTCGAGAACATACCTGTGATTATCAAACCCCATCCACCACTGGCCCACTGCCGGTATACATTATTGATCTTGTCGTCGGGAAGTGACTGCGCAGTCGAAATGTTCTCAGACATGGAAGCTTTTACCAACCGATTGGGTAGTGTCAAGCCACACGTCAAGGTAATTGGCTTGCTACTTTCAAATTTGTTCATTGTATTGACTTATCGTGACAAGAGTAAGAAATGATCAAGAGTCAAGGAAAGTAAATTCTTCTGAGTCCATAGACTTCGCGTTGAGATGGGGATTTTGCGTGCCATCATTGTATGACCTCAAGTGTTCCTATCCTATCCAATACTACAATTCGGATGTGATTCTTTGGCCTGTGGGCTGGATTCAGTTCTCGGTATTCAAATGCTTGTCATTGAATTTTCCGGGCGTCAGGAAATGAATTCCGAGATGGGGGTGGGTCTCATTACGAATTCTCCGTGGACTACCCTACGCCAACCCCGGGATGTACCGTATATGCAAGGGTTTCACAGTGTTGTGATAACAACTCCGGTTATGTCTGTATTCCGCCAAATTACCTCTAGAGACTCGAATATCCGGGTATTGGATGATTCTGTTAACTATTCTGGGTGAAAACGTGGAGAATTGGTGACTAAGGTAGCAGGGCCAAAACGTCGGATTTAGTCGGTTGAGATCTGAAAGCATTGGTTCTAATCCCATCTGAATGAAATATTTTGAAAGTAAAGTGAAGAACGAAGTCGATCCAACTCATTCAATTTTACATGCTTAGTCTTACATCTATCGTAAAATAAAAATAATACTGAGGCTGAGAAAGACATTGGGAACCAGATAAAGCTAAGTCAAGTCATGCGAATCACATCGTAGTAGCATAAATGGTTTTGGAAATATTGAGTAACAAGATGAATCCCAGATCTATCAAATCTACTTAGTCTTAGAAGCTTCGACCCTCCCGCCAGGCTTTGTCGCAGTGATAGCGACAAACCTCCATCTATCCCTCCCCAGAAACGCACTCGCAGCACAGATCATATTAATGAACCACTTCTCAATCCCAAAAGACCTAAGCAAATGATACGGAATCGCCACCAGCACGTAGAACAACCTGATAATGGGCATGATATTAGACTGCCAATCTCTCACTTCAATGTTTGTATATCCCGCTTCTTCGAGGAGTCCCTTGAAGTAATCAAAGTGCGCTGCTTCATTAGTAGGCATGACAGTGTACTCGTTCACCATCTTCATAACCTGTGTCAATTGATCGTTGGGGTCGTCGAGGGTGTTTGGTGTTTTCCGCTCTACTTCAACCATGGCTATGCGGCCACCTGGACGAGTGACGCGGTAGAATTCGGCCATTGCGCGCTTGGGATCGTAGGCGTGGCTGAGGGACTGCATTGTGTAAACACCGTCCAGTGAAGAGTCTTGAATGGATCTCAGGTCATGATAGTCCATCTTTTCAATCCGCATCTGAGTCTGTAAGAGATCTGCGTCCTTGGCGACGGTGCGAGCATCATCTATCGCCCAGGCGATAATATCAATTCCAAGCATGCGCATCCCATGTTGAGCAAAGTAGCGAGTGACATGGCCTACACCGCATCCTGCATCGAGAATCTGGGAGCCTCTAGGGAGATTGATGATTTCAAGTAGTTTCTCTTCCATTCTGATAGCCATCAAGGTCAGCCTAGGAATACATATCTATTCGACATCAACGTACCGTCGGAGTTGTGGTGTTAGTGGGAATGGCCAGTATGTGTCCTTGTCCCAGTATCCAAAATGCTGAGTCCCTCCCATGATGACTTTGTAAACAATTCGTGAGTCCCATGATTCATAGTAATTACGCAGAGCGCTGTTGTTTGGAATGGATTGTTCATCCTTGGTTGTTGTGTTTGTTGATGAAGCCATTGTTACTGAGTCGGTTTGTTACGAGAATAAACTTTTGAACGTGGAACTGATATCAATTCAAAAAAACTCATCAATAGCTCAACATATTAGATTCATTCGACCAAGTCCAGAAGAGCGAGAACAAATTTGCGTCTACACGTTCAAGATAGTGAGGGGCGTTCGGAAAATAACCATCATGGATGAGGGTCTCGGAAATTTCTTCGCGAGGGATTCTATTCCCCGACAACTAACCTTGAGGTCAGGAATATCATGCAATGTAACGCTAAGACAGATTCAATCAATCTGTCAAACACGGGAAATCCTGCTTATGGACACGCAAGCGATCCTGCCGATTAACATCATACCATGTCATGTCAGGCTAAACTCGACATTTCCAAACTTTGACAAAATGAGCTTCTTTAATCTGTAAATGATATCCTCCCAATTCCCACCAAGATAGACGCATCATTCTCCAACCCTTTCCAACCGCCACAATGATCACCCTCGATCATGCCCTTGCGCTTGCAACAGAGCACAAAATCCCCATTGTAGCTCTAACAACCGTCACCCTCATAATTCTCATCAACCGCCTCTTCTCCACCACCGATGCCTCCAAAAAGGGCGTTCCTGCATCCCGCGTCTTCCAATGGGATCCCTTTTACGGCTTAGACATGGTCTACAGCCAGGTCCGCGCTCTCAAAAATGACTACTATCTCGATTGGCTGCGCCGCCTGCATCGCAACAGACCAAAGACCTTTTCCATCAATTTCTTTGGTATAAAGCAGATCTGCACTATTGAGGGTGAGAACCTCAAGGCGATCCAGGCGACCAACTTCAAGGACTTTGGTTTGGAGCCTATGAGACGCAGGACAAAGGGTGCTATGCCCTTTGCCGACAAGGGTATCAGTACTACTGATGGAAAGAACTGGGAGTTTGCGAGATATCTCGTCAAGCCCTTCTTTTACCGCGAGGTTTATGCGAGCATTGATCGTATCAGACCTTATGTTGATCAATTCATGACTCTACTGCCTCAAGAAGATGGTGTTGAGGTTGATGTTCAGCCTCTCATCCAGCGATGGGTATGTCAATCCTCCTCTCTTTAGTATCCCCGTATGAAGCTGACATCCCAAAGTTCCTCGATCTCACCAGCGAATTCATCTTTGGCGAGTCTATGAAATCAATGGACCACCCAGAACGCGCCGACATAACTTGGGAGATGCTCACTGTCCTCCGTGGCGGCCGTCTCCGCATCCAGTTCTACCGTTTCCTTTGGGCCTTTAACTGGAACTGGTGGCTTAAAGCCGTGTACAAAGTGCACGACTTTGTCAACGTGCACATCCGAAGTACTTATGCTGAGATAGAAGAGCGCAAGAAGCTCATCGCCGAGGGTAAAGAGGTTGGACCTGAGAGGACTGATCTCTTGTGGTTCATGGCATCCAACGTCCCAGAAGAGGAAGAATTACGATCGCAGCTTTGCCTGGTCTTTGTGCCCAACAACGACACTACTTCCATCTTTATTAGCAACAACTTGTGGCATCTGTCCCGACATCCTGAGGCTTGGCAGAAATTGAGGGCGGAGGTTCTTGCTTGCGGTGACGAGCAACCTACTTTTGAATCCCTTCGTCATATGACTTATCTAAATGGTGTCATGAACGAGAGTAAGTTTTCTTTCGAGGTACCCTAATATCACAGTAAACTGACAATTCCAGCCCACCGTCTCACCCCCAACAATGTCGTCCAAGTCCGCGCAGCCCTCAACGACTCCACCCTTCCCCTTGGAGGCGGTCCAGATGGTAAACTACCCCTGCACGTCCGCAAGGGCGATCTTGTCTCGGTCACAAAGACAGTCATGTACCGTGATCCAGATGTCTGGGGTCCCGACGCCGAAGAGTTCCGACCCGAGCGTCACGATGGTATGAGGGGTACTTGGGATTTCCTACCTTTCGGTGGTGGTCCTCGTCGTTGCCCTGCACAGATGATGGTTCAGACCGAGGCTGGATATATGCTTTACCGAATGGCGCAGAAATTCAGCCGTATCGAGTCTCGGGACGATGCGCCGTATACGCCTGTTATGCGTATTGGACCTTCAAACAAGAACGGTGTCAAGATTGCGCTTTACAAATAGGTATCGAAACAGTACGCCAATGTGGCTGGACCGAAGACTTTGTAGTCACAAGACCAATTCTGATAGCTAAGAATAGAACAACGGTTAATCAAACGCTAATGTTGTGTTGTAATTAATTTTGGGAGTCCAAATATCTATGTCTATGCTTCTTCTTCTATTATAAACTATTAAACTCCGTGGTAAACCTTTGTGACAATGCCAAGCTCCATCTCATTAGAGGGCTTGTCCCCTTCCAAACTACTGTGTGAAGGAGCCTCTCTTAAAAATTCTGGACGTCCTGGCGGTGAAGAAGTCCTCTGATCATCCTTAACCTTGACCTCCTCAGTCGTGATATCAACCGTAACCTCATTCTTTTGGTAAATCTTCAAAGGAATTCCCTTTCCGTTGATCTCCTCCTGACTATCGTTCAAGCTCATACCAGGTTCGACGTAGGGTTGTCGCTTAGGTCTTCGATCCATGCTGCTGAGGTTCCCGTAAGTAGATCGGAAACGCGATGTGCCGGCTTCGCCAGTGCGCTGGTTGGATGATTTGCCGTAACCGTAGCGTGCGCTGAATGAACCGAGACGGAAGACCCGTTGAAGGAGTGTCCAGGTGAGAGGGAGGTTGGCTGCTATGACGGCGGTTGAGACTTCGCGGATGTACCAGTATGACCATTCTGTGCCGTATGGGTCGCCGAGACTGTAGATTTTGGACATGGTTGCTGCTAGGATCTATATATTGTTAGTCAGTATGGTTGACCCAGGAGAGTAGTGAAACTTACAGTAAAGATACCCAATGCGAAAACGCCACAGAGAATAACCTTGCGTTTGAGCGGTAGTTGAGATTGCAAAAAGACTGGCATTGGAAGGATGATAATCATGATGTCAGATGAGATGTTGATAACGGCATTTGTAATCATGTGATTCGTCTCGGCTGAACAGTTCACTAGTATTATATTAGTCGAGGTCTTCAAGGTCTTTTCTTTATGTTCTTACAGTCATCTGGAGGAACCTGCCAGTAGTGGTTGAAAGGTCGGCACCAAGCAGCGAACCACAAGATCTGCATGACAACAAATCCAACAATGACATATCCAGCCACAAGCTTGACCAAGAAGTTTTGTTTCAAACTCAGTCTACTAACTGTTAGTCCTTGTTGTTTGGTACCATTGGAGGAATAACTCACGTAAGTCGACTGTACATGAATAACAAACATCCCTTAACACCCCAAATGGTAATCATCTGCATGTGTTCAGTGACGAGAACCAACTTCGATCCGTATTCGCGTAGTTTAATGTCCTCTGGTGTAAGCTTCAAGTTAAGAGCTGGGTCGATGAGATTGGTTGGCGTGTGGCCGAGGACGCTGACGACTGCCAGGAGAGCGGTATATGTGATCTGCACACATTAACATTTGTTCAGATGTGAGAGAGAAAAAAGAAGCTTACCATTGTCAGAGTCATGAGGTAGTCATCTGCCAACAGGCCTTTGAATGACCCCAACAACATTCGACGCGAAGTCCTATGACGAATTAAACTCTGAACTCCCTCAAGATTGACTTCGACTTACATTCTGAATATGACCACGATAAGCGTCAGGGCATACCAAATCCACATCTCCGTATCGAGTGAAGCCATGATTGCTGATGATCGTTGATTTACCAGATGTTCAATAAGAGACAGAACGGGCCTTGACCCAATCAAGCAAAAACAAAGCTCATTAACGACAGGAACCAAAAAAGAAAGAAAAAGAAAGTAAAGAGATCTGCAGGTCCAGGTCAGGGGTGGGTGGGCAGAGCACCTGCATTAAGTGTCCCTGACTGATGCACACAAGCAGGGTATACACGTGGGAAAACTGGGTATCTAGATCAGCCTCAGCCCGGTCAAATGTCGGAAGCGTTCTATATCTGAGATGTCTTGGCTGCTTCACGATGATATTGAACATGGTTGATCAGTTATAAAGTTTGCTAGCGGCATGCCGAGTCAGGAGCTAACCGAAGTGTCAAAGAGGTTCTTCAACCAAACAGATTCGCTGACGGTTGGCTAAAAGAACTAGCCGATGAGTCCGGTATCACTAGGCAAGCCACATTTACCAGGAGATAACGTTCGGTTCGACTGGACTTGCGGACCAGATGCCTTTTTGAGAATACTACTGATAATGACAGGTATCCAGTCCAATTAGAAGAGTTTTTATTTCTACATGGTAGCATACTCAGCTGATGCATGTATAATTTTTGTAATTGAAGTAATGGAGAACAAGGCCGTGCTGGCTCACAAGGTACTTTACCCAGCTGGGGATCACGACTTCTTTGTTGCGAAGTCGGAAGACGATTACCGGGGCACAATAAGGATTTATCCACTATTACGTACCACTTCATCACCCCATACTAATAAGAATGATTTAAGAAAAACATATAATTATTGGTCAAGGCGGATTCATCGAAACGATAACTACCGGACACTAGACGTCGCTATTCTTTTTCGTTTTCTGTTATGTTGGAGAAAAGGGGGTTAACTATTGCTTACTGTGGCTTATCGGCGACCTACCTATTCGAGGCACATCAAACATTTGATGGCGTTTTTTAAATGTTCCAAGTTCAACGTTAATGCAAGATAACGAACGAATATGTATCTGAGAGGCACATGGGATAGTGAACCCCTGATGTCCCGGCCATGTGGTTCAGATCTGGATGGTAACCCGTCGCTGTGCGCCCGCCAAAAATCTAGAAGAGTCTGAAATGACAGCCTGGACAGGAATTATTTCCGCTCTCTTCAAGACTTGTGGTCTGAATGCAGCAATGGTGACATCGATGACAATCAAGTTATTGACTGGACCCCTTTTCTTTTTTTCCCTTTGGCTTAGAGAGAAAAGGCAAAACTTTTCCGGTTTGTATCCGCAAAATTTGCAAATCCAAGCGGATACAATTGTCAGAGTGGTTGTTAACCGATTGGTTAGACTATTGGTTTCAGCCAACTAACTAAAGTGCGTCATTTTCTAAACAGTTGGAAGAAGTTATCAAATCTAGAAGCGACATCGGACAAAAAACTAATGCACGTGAGATTCACCACGATCCATCGCGTGATCCATCGCGTTTATTCTTGAGTCATGTTGATTTGCGTCCAGCATAATACCCAAGTCAGGGGACATAACGACAGTTTTCTTGCACAAAACGATAGCAGGAAGCAGTCATAAACTAAACAATTAATATCAAGTGGTTCACGCCACATGATTTAATGAACAAACATCTTCAGGTTAGCGGGCAGAATCAGCAAGTTAACTGGGCTCATGATAAAACTACAACACGCCTCGGAACTCGACAACATCCGAAACCTGATCATTGTCCTGAGCAGTAAAAACACCAAAGGACTAAATCGCTGCTCCAATATTCAAAATACATCAGCACATTCATAATACACGCGGACTCCAGTAAATCAATCAAACTTATTTAATGCTTAGCCATCATAACTCACGGATCTTTACGGTCGGTTCAACATCCAAGGAGCTTTGCACGCAAAAAAGGTCAGAATGTAAAGTCGGTATGTTATTATATACAACTCTAAATTAAAATCTCAGAACTAAGCGATAATCTCAATCCGTCTCTTGTTCCACTGGTGACTCAAAGCCTTAGCCTTGGGCTGTCTCTTCACCTCATCGTACAACCTCGCAGTGAGATATTTGTAGATCCAGACCGAAGCACCGTTGTACACGATACTGTGATCGCTATCCGTAAAGGCAAACATCTTCATCTTCTCAGGCGACACACCAGCTCCGACAAGAAGATCAATCATGGCAGCCGCATGCTGGTAGTGCACATTGTCATCACCCGTGCCGTGGAGGACACTGAATTGACCAGCAATGTTCTTGAAGCCTGACACGTCGTGCACAGCCGTCTCAAGGTATCCCTCTTCGTTCTCATCCAAAGTCTTCATGTAGCGTTCAGTGTACATAGAGTCGTAGAAGCGCCAGTCAGACACGGGCGCGGTAATGAGGCCGAAGCTAAAAACGCCAGAGTCTGCTTCGATGGTCTTGGCAGTGAGATAACCGCCGTAGGACCATCCCCACATACCAATCTTCTCGGGGTTGACATAATCAAACATGGAGGCGAACTGCTCAGCGGCCCAGATCTGGTCGAGAGGCTCAAGCTTGCCGAGCTGAGAAGTAACCATGGAGCGGTACTTGCGACCACGCATAGCAGTTCCGCGATTGTCGACAGTATACACGACGTACTGGAGCTCAGGGTCGGATGAGATGTACTGCTTCCAGTTGAGGGCCTGGAAGGACTTTGCGACGCGCTGCGAGTTGGGACCACCGTAGGGGGTGAAAAGAACAGGGTACTTGTGTGATGAGTTGAAGTTGGGAGGCAGCTGCTGCATCACATTCAAGGTGTAGCCATCAGGGTGTTCGAGCTCAAAGTAGGTGATGTTGGGGAGGTTGTACTCGGTGATGTTCTTGTAGAATTGCTTGTTATCAACAAGAGTGCGGACTGGCTTGCTGGTGGAGTTGGAAGTGTAGAGCTCTTGGTAGGGAACGTCGGGACCCTGGTAGTGGAGGATGTAGTAGCCACCGCTAGACGAGAAAGAAGCGCTCCAGTAACCAGGGACGGACTCGTCGACAAGAGGAGTGAGCTTCTTGGTTTCCCATGAAACCTTGTAAACATGTCGCTCAGTCGAGTGTCTCTTGGAAGCCTGGAAGTAGACAAGCTTCTTGGCAGTGTCAATGTGGAGGATAGTGGAAACCTCCCATTCACCGGAAGTAAGCTGGATGGCCTCTCCGCCATTGACAGGGTAGAGGTAGATGTGGTTCCAGCCGTCCTGGTCGTTCACATCAACATAGTAAGTCTCATCTCCAGAAGAACCCAAAGGCCCGACAAAGGAGATGGAAAGGGTATGCTCGAGCCATCCATCACTACCATCGCGCTCACGAACAGTGTTGGACTCGAGAGTCTCAGGGTTCACAACAACGTGAGCATCCTGGTCCTGGACACGGTTGAAAGCACGGAAGATGAGAGCGCTGTGGTCCTTGGTGACCCAAGCAACCTCACCAATGATGAGTTCCTCAGGCTCAAAGGCCTCAACGGGAACGGGCTTGTACTCGCCCTCGGAAACATCCAAGATGTTGAGCTCCACGGTTGGGTTCTTGGAGCCGACCTTGGGGTAACGAAGATCTAGCTCGCGGGGGTATGTAGGAGCGACCTTTTCGTTGTCCATGTAGTAAGGGATGGTGAATGTGCCAACGCCAGTCTCGTTGAAGCTGAGGAAAGCAATGAACTTTGAATCGGGAGACCACCACAAGGCAGAGCGACCACCGTAGATTTCTTCTTCATAGACCCAGTCGGGAACACCGTTGAACATATCAGGACCGCCGTCGGAAGTGATCTGATCAACCTTGCCGTCACTTCGGCGGATAAATAGATCATTATCGCGCACAAAAGCAACAGCATCCCCATTGGGCGCAAACTGAGCATACTGAATGTCGCCAACCTGGTTCTCGACAAGCGGCTCACTCTCGCCAGACTCAACATCGAGGACGAAGTAATCGGCAAAGTACGAGTAGCGATACTGCTTGGTGTAGTTGGAAGCAACCAGAACCTTTTTCGCGTCACCGCTGATCCAGTACTCGTGCAGATCCTTAGGGAGCTTATCGGCCGTGACAAATTTGGTTGTCTTCTCGGAGAGGATATCCTCTAGAACGAGATCACCATCATCGCTGAGCACAATGTAGTTTCCGTCGCCACCAGCAGAAGACCAGTCAACACTCAAAGTCGAAGGTCGCAGTTTGGCACTCGGGCTCGTCTCGTTAAAGGTGAGGAGACGATCTCCCTCGCCCGTGGGTTGATAAGGCTTGCGAGGAGGATCGACAGCCAGAGCACCCAGAGGGGCCAAGGCCAAAAGGGTGGCCAGAACGACTTTGGCAGCCATTTTTTCCAACGAATGAGGGGAAGAAAGAAAGACAGTTGAGGTGAAAAGAACCAGGAAATAAAAGAAAAACGTCGCGCATCGAGTCTAAATAAGTTTTCCCGTCCACGATAAACAATCCAAGCCCCAACTTAAGCTTATACCAGGATCTTCGGGATCGACAAGGTCCTAGCGAGCTATCGCCTTCCCAGGACAGTTTAGATGTAAAAACAGAGCCGGGGTGAAATAGTACAAGACCTGCCCGTTTCGGACCATTTGGAAAAAGTCCCCCGTGTTATGTTGCAACTGCCAAGAGAATATGTCTTGGGCAAGCGACAAAAGTTCGTGACGACATTTGACGCGACGAGATAAGAGAGAATCAATTGGCCAATTGAGCTTCACAACACCAAGATATTCAACATGACCCCCTCTTTAGACTATCGTCATTGATGTCTTGTCCTCAATAAGTCAGTCTATGAGCATCAACAGCAGTTCATAATTTAGCCTTGGAATTACTCTTCCACTCGGGTTTCCTTTTGCCCAAAAATGCCCCAATCCCCTCTTTCGCATCCTCACTCTTCGCATGTAGAGCCATAACTCTCCCCGCCCATCGCGCCGCGCTTTCATACCCATCACCACCCTCATCACTACTCGACCCGATACCAAGCTGCGTCCAATAAGCCCATTTACCCACGGCCTGTTGCTGCGGCGATTTTGCCACCAGCTGTTCTACCACGGCTGCAACACGAGTTTCAAAAGCATCCTCTGGCTGAGTTCCCTGCGTCACTTTAACCACATCAACTGCACCAGGATACTCTGAAGCCGTGATAGGTTCAGCAGTAGCAAGTAATCTGTATGTCGCACCAGGTGGCAAACGTCGTGAAACGGCCGTCGACGGGCTCGTGCATGGCAACCCAATCTTGGCTCCGGGTAGAGAAAACTGTGTATCAGGCAACGCGATAGGAAAGTCGGTCGTCATGGCGAGTTGAAATCCAGCAGCTGTAGCAAGACCTTGTATAGGACAAACCACTAGCACAGGACTCCTTCTGATCATACTCATGACTTCTGCACAGAGACTGAATAATAGCTTCACGTCATCATGTCCAAGTTGAGAAAGTTCTTTCAAGTCATGTCCCGATGAAAACACAGGTCCTTCACTACGAAGCACGAGAACATCAGGTAGACCATCACGCTCTTTCTTCCACTCGGCAGCGCTAACAAGCCAGCCGTATTTGTTCCAGACTTCTGAAGCTGTATCCTTTTTACGTGATGCTTCCTCGAGATCCAAGAGAACATGCTGTTTGAATGGTGGGAGTAGACGAAGCCGGCCTGATGTGCGGGATGTGAGTGCTGTCGTGAGTTGAGCTTTGAGGTCTCGTAGAATGGGAAGACTCAGCGCATTGCGTTTTGAGGGATTAGACAAGCGAATGTATGCGGCGCTTGGAGGAAGCTTGGGAAGATGCATTGTCCTTTTCTCTCTTCCTATTACATCTGATGACTGTGCAAAAAGACAAATTGAATTGATGTCGTGAAGTTATCACACAATAATACCCCGCATTTTCGGCTCATGGCCAACCTCGGCCAACCTCGAAGCCGATATAGCAGCAATAGAATCCGATCTACATAACCAACTGAGACATCCATAGCGAGATCTTCGAATTATATTCGATTAAAATGGCTATTGTCAAGTATATTAATGATAGCCGTTATATAACCATTTCTTATATTATGAACCTATTAAATATCATATCGATCTGACTCATCATGAACAGGTCGATAAACAAAATAATCAAACTTGGCCTCCAACGCAAGTCCATTGACGTCCGAAGCAGCCATTCCCACAAACGCACCAGTGAAACTTCCGTCGTTCGGGTGTCCACCACACTCATCCGATAAAAGCGAAGCATCATACACAGGGCCAATCTTTGTCAGCTCCTGTCCTTCAAGAGCGTAGAAAAACTGCAACTTGTTTCCCCGAATAGTTAAAGCGAGCTTCACCTTGCCCTCGTTGGGAATCTTAACAGGCTCTGCAAAAGGCTTATCGAGACGACCTAGAGGGAAAGTTTCTTCAGACCGGAGGATGAGGAGTTCTCGTTGACCATCTGAGTGAGCCGTTACTGTGAGATAGAAAAAGTTGAAACGGCAGTAATATGCTGTTAAACCGGCGAATTGGCGCTCGTCTTCAGGAGAGAAGTCAATGACTGTTTCGGCGTCGTATGAAAAATGCGTTTGACGACGAGCAACAAGAGCTTGCTCAAACCAGGCTCCGATAGACTCGCGACCGATGAGGGCAAGCTGACCATCCTTGACGTTGAAAATGCGCTCGGGCTCAGGAGTTCGCAGCCATTGGAAGTCGCTATGAAGAGTGTCCTTGAAAGTGTATCGCTTCTCTTCCCAGTATTCAGTGTCATCACGCTCGGCAGGAAGATCAACGTATAAGCTTGGGACAGGACCGTTCTTGATGTACAACCATTCATCCTCGCCCCAGTAAGCTTCCTGAATAGCAGTTTCTCGACCCAACACCGAGCGTCGTTTCTGTGTTGTTGGGCGGCCTGTAAGATGCACGACATAGGTCTTACCATCCGGTGTCTCGACTATCTGACCATGGCCGGCTCTCTGGAGCGCAGCGTGTGGTGCATCCTTTGAGGTGAGGATATGCTTCTGGGGATGTACCTCATAAGGACCCCAGACATTGCGAGATCGAGCCAGGGTTATGGCGTGATTGTATCCTGTGCCACCTTCTGCAGTCGAAAGGTAATACCATCCATTTCGTTTGTAAATATGCGATCCCTCTACAAGGGACAAATCTGTTCCTTCAAAGATGTTCTTCCTGGGGCCAACTAATTTGTTTGCCTTTGGGTCAAATTCTTGGAGGAAAATGCCCGAAAACGTCTTTGGACGAGAGCGGTGATCCCACGTCATGTTGTTGAACCATTTCTTTCCGTCGTCATCATGAAACAGCGACGGGTCGAAGCCAGAAGAATTAGCATAAACGGGATCCGACCATGGCCCTTCGATAGATGTGGCAGTGACGATGTAGTTATGCGCGTCTTTGAAAGAGCCATCCTTGCGCTTGACATCAGTGTAAACTAGCCAAAACTTCTCGCCATCATGGCTCAAACAAGGTGCCCAGACACCGCAGCTATCGGGCTCTCCGCGCATGTCAAGTTGGTTCTTGCGGGTCAGAGGACGCACGACTAGTTTCCAGTTGGCAAGATCCCTAGAGTGGTGGATCTGAACACCAGGAAACCACTCAAAGGTGGATGTGGCTATGTAGTAGTCATCGCCAACACGGACAATAGAAGGGTCCGGGTTGAAGCCTGGAAGAATTGGGTTCCTGACTTGAGGCATCTCGATTGAAAATGTTGAAGTGAGTTGAGTTGAGTTTGAATAAGATACAAGAAGTGACAGGCATGCGCGGTTTGTATGTTCTTATATCTCTTATCATAAAGTCGTAGCATTTAGGCTAAATGCATTCCGTGCAGATGCGCGGGGGTTCGATCGTCCATTCCACCTGTCATGTCTCATCATTGCAGATGATAATTCCCGGCTTGGCGGGGAAACAAAGGAATGACGCTATAGAAATGAGACTTGTACAGAATTGAAAAAGAAAGTCGATCTGATTTAGTGATCAAAGTTCATATCACCTTGAATATCCATACTTCCGGGGAAACTCTCCCAGAAACCCTGCGTAGCGTCGGCAAACGTGGCATACATGTTACTACCGAAAGCGAAATTCGTGTCAAACAGGTCAATATCAGCCGGTGCAATGAAATTCATAGGGTCGTCAATGAACTCTGCGCTTGTACTAGTTGTGGCTTGGTCATTTTCGCCATCTGTTGCGCTCTAGAGAGATTGTCAATTTGGATCCTCGAATATCCCTCCATGTTTGCTTACTTGTTCGTCTGTGCTCTCAGTGTCTGGCTGGCGTACGGGATCGGGTTGGAGAGCACCATAGTCGATAATTGCATTTCGCATCTCTCTTCTTTCACTCGGTGTCACCGCTAGGTCGCCGTCGGTCTTAATATTGCTATAAAATATTTGCATTGCCTTGATTTTCTCGCGCTGTCATCAGTTAGCATCCAGACCATCGGTCGAAGTCATAAGTCTCACCCATGTGTCAGCCATTGGCCACGCTTGTCGCATATCCTTGAGAAACAATAGGCCTTCCACAATATGCTCCCGTCGCTTGTCGATGTCGAGAGGGGTATCTCCGGGATTAGGAAAGTGGTAAAAGTAGAGCATTGTCCCAACAGCTGTGTAGATGGTGAAACCAATCCATGGAACAAGTCCACGAAGGAAATACAGACCAAAAGCCCGTATCTCTTGTAGCATATCACACACTTGTTTGGCAACTTGAACAAGCTCTTTGCTCGACCAGGTTGACCATCGATCCCAGTCCTTATCACCTATTCTTGCCCTTTGCATTTCAACCTCGGGCAGATAAGATCGATAAAGGAAGATGACGCTCATAAAGTAGATGCAGTGCATATAGCAGTATGCCTGACCCTGGTTGGAGACGCTGTGTGCTCTCAGAAGGAAAAGCTCGTACCGAAGACGATCTGGTAATGAGCTCTTCCATACTTCAAGACGGCCGAGCAGCATCTGGAAATCAGATTGGGGTTGCCATGGAGGAACGTTATTATCATGCCGCGTGCAAGCCCATTTGGCCACAGCTCCCCAGACATCGGCCACGCGCATGCTGTAAGCCACGATGCCCAGATTGCCTTTGACACGTATACCCATCGCTGTCCCGACCCCATCTGCTACTGAGCCATCTAGCCTTTCACAGACGACAACTTGGCCAAAATTGAAACTCTCAGAGTCGCAAGGAAGTTGTATACGCATGTTGTCAGCTGAGAGCATCCTGTCACGTCCTTTGCCCCCGCTCAAGAGACTGTCCATAAGGAAACACGTCCAAGCTGTGCGCCGTCTTTCTTCAGCTTCAATGAACTCATCACGAGTTGTTGAAGTGGGCGATTCTTCAAAAAGTCCAAGGACTTGAGCCATACGAACGGCCATGCCGAGATAAACCCAAGCGCGCCTGCCTTCACCGGCACCCCAGGAATGACCTGTCAGCATAAGCAGGACCTGAGCTCGATGCACGGTTGGTTGGTCAACTAGGGATAATACTTGGATTCTGGCATGTGCGGCGAACGTGTTACTAGCTTCAACCTGGGTTGAGTACCCTGGTGGTGCTGCCTGCGAGAATCTGCAAGACCGTGAGCATAACAAGTGAGCAAACGGTCTCCATGTGCATACCGGACTGTGATGGCCAACATAGCCCAAATAAGCAACGGGTCCAATCTCCTTTCCCTAATGGCGATGAGAAGATTAGGAATATGATGAAACGACCACTTATACGAGCATCTCAGATAGCTGTTTTTTACCTCATCAGTCAAGAACCCAAATGGATCAGTCGTGGCCAGGTTCGCAGCCCGCGTAACAGTTGGGTCAGCGCGAAGACCTTCATTGTCTCTATTATCAGCTGAGAGACGTTCTAAGCGACTGCGTCTGAAGATGAAGGATGTACCCTTGGGAGGAAAGACACATTCATCACCGCGGTCGCGACAACGCGTGCAGGGCGGGCCGCCTGAGTGGATACACTAGAAGAGTGATGAGCAAGGGTGGCATAATTGGGGGGTGGGACATGTTACTTTTCGCTTGGAAGAGCGACATGCACCGCATGCTATTGACTTCTTCATGGTTGGTATGGGGATGGGAAGCGGTTTTCTGTTGCTGAGGTTCAGGGTCTTGACCGTGATAAGATTGTCTTGATAAGATAAGAGCGACACAAATTACCTCGTTGATTGAACGTAAATGTCAACAGCCAATCAGAAACACTTCTACAACAACTTGAGTAGAGGAGAGATGAAATCCTAAAACTGTTCCAAAAGTGACTGAATTGAGGCTTAAACTAATGACTCTGATTCTCTATCAATACTGAGAGCCAAATGAACTGTTGAGAACCAAAGTCCCAGTAAAGGCTCCTAGAAATAGACTATGGTTACAACACGCTTCTCAGTGTTCAAACTGTTCAGACTACAGAATATATCTGATATGACTTTAGGTAATTCTTTCATTTTAATCTAATGGATAAACAAAGATACTATATATAGGAATCTACTGCTGATAATTGAGAGCTTTGGTAACTGAAACTTGGCCCGACTAACCAGAACTCCTCTATGTCTATTTATAGTCCCAAAACAAAAACAAAAACAATTCTATCTTTTTGTTCCAAACTTGTGCCTGTGTTTAAGCAGCCTGCGTCACTGCAAATCCCACAGTCTTGACGTCCTCCGTCTTTCCTTGATGCCTCAACCTTTCCTTCATCTCAGCCTGCCTGTTTAAAAAGCTCAGATATGTTTGCCACCCAACCGCCACAACACCATGGAACAAAGGCCGCCAGTCAATGCTCAAAAAGGTAAAGCTGAATGCCGTCACCATGGGCCATAACTTGCACGAGTTAACAATGCTTGTTGGTACCGTATCTTTGACACGCTCGATCGTGCCCCAGATGTTCTCGCCAGACAATAAAGCTTGCGCGCCGAAGAAATATGTGTTGAAAATCGGTGTAAAGACGATTTGACCCACAGCGACTTTGGTAGCAATGGAGAGAAGACGTGATGAATAGTTAAAGTGATGAGAGAGGAATATAAACCTATCACATCAGTCAGTCTTTGAAGTTCACTCTCATACTCTTTCAACTTACCATTTAAAGTTGGGAATCGCAGCAACACCTCCAATAACAGCATTCCTCACTGTCCTTTTAGGATCATATTCATTGCCGCTGACATATTGCGCGCTTAAATCCGCAGCAATGTAAATCACCACCGCAGTAGCAACTTGTGTTCGTAAAGGATTCTTGGACTGTGCTCGCGCATACGCCTGCGCAGCAGTGGTGAGCGGTCCTAAACGTTGCCACAATGGTAACGGCGCAACGGTGCTAGGGACAGGGACAGCCTCTTCTACTTTTTTAGATGACTGGAAGCGTCGTTGTAAGTGAGAGAATTTTAAGTTGATTGGCCTCCTGAAGGCATTTCGTAGGATATGTAACGTCATTGTATCGAATGAGTGTATAATATGATAATGAGAACAAAAGGGGATGGAATTGTGAAACTGCGAAATTAAAGATGAGATGCGAATATTGAAACCGGGTTTTAGCGGCGGCCGAACTCGGACGGGGTGGCCGAGGCAGAGATCTACGCCCTTTTCGGGTAAGGAGATGGATAAGATAGGGAACAAAGATCGGCATCTATCGGCTATCAGCTTCGGGAACTAGAACTAGAACCCTGCGGGAAAGAGGCAAGTCTCCACGATCAATTCTAGACAAAGAACATTTTAAACAAACAGATTAAATTTGTTAGAGAAAAAGAAAATATTCTAAAAGAATGTTTTGCCAACGCCGCCCCATGCATTTCTCCCTCACTGACTCAAAAGCACTCTTCCTCATCTTCATCCAACAGACCCATCCCGCTATCACGTCCCCGACACAGTCTCTTTCTACTTAATCTTCTTGCGCTGCCATCTACAGAAACAAAAGCTGGTCTCTTAGCGCTCGCTGTCGAAGAGGACGATGACCCAGACCGTGGTTCTGACTCAGAGTCAGCACTTTTCAGCGCTTTGCTCTTTGGCGTCAAAAACTCTTGACTCATCTGCACGACCCGCTGAAGCTCCTCCTTCATTGAGTCAATCACCGCCTTGGCTTTCGTCCTCTCTTCCTCCATCTGACTCTTCAATCCGCCATTCTCAACTCGTAGACTACATATCGTCGCGTGCGCCGCGCGAAGAGAAGCATTTACTCTATCAATCTCCCCGCGGTACTTCACCACGCTCGCGTCACCCGCTGCGAGCGCCGCGCCGTGTCGCTTGTTCAGCTCTGCGACATCGCGCATCTTGGTTTCTTGGACTTCCTTCACCTCGCGCTGAAGATCCGCTGACCGTTGAAGCGCTTCAGACAATCTCTTCTCCAGCTCCGCGATGCTGTCTTCCTTGCGACTAAGTACCTTGCGCTTGACCTCTAACTGCACGTGGTACTCATCCTCTGCATCATGCGCCTCGCGCTCCATTTGCTCAACGAGGTTCTCGAGCTCCGAGATGTCGCGCACATAACCATCGACCGCGCCTTTGAGCCTGGTGTTGGCGACTTCAAGCTCGCGAATGCGCGCAACCTTGTCGCTCATGAGTTTCTCGGCCTTGTTCATCTCTGCCTTCAGCCCATCCATGACAGTGACACGTGCGTCGAGCTGCTTTCGTAGTGACTGCTCAATCTCGTGATACTCATCAATAGCATCCTCGTCTTCCTTGGCGCGCTTAGCCATGTCGCGTAGACGCGTGAGCATGAGATCCAGAACTTCGGCACCATGGGATGACAAGGGGAGGGTGATTTCGCCGGGTGTCAGATACTCCAGCTCCAAACGGGCGGCACGGAAGCCAGAAGCAAGGGACGTGATCATGTCGCTGGCGTCAGAGCCATGAAAGCCGAGTTTCGTGATGTTTGTGGTGAGTTGTTGAAGCGCACATGCCCGGTCAGACATTGTGCGTAGCATGGCGTCGATTTGAGCCTCGAGGTGATGATGCGGTGATGTTGACTCTGACCCAACAGCCGGCGCAAATTCAGAGAGCTTGTCTGATAAACGACCGCTGAGAGATTTGTATGATTCGAGCGTGTCGGTGAGTTTTGTCACTTCGAGTTGTAGTGACGAAACCTCTTCTTCCAATTGCTGTTGTTGAGGATCCGGGAAACAAGCCTGGACACCAGCACTCACTGTTGATGAAATGGGATTCCAAGACATGGGTGTGCCGGGAATCGTTGGGCTTGTAGCAGGAGGTGTCATATCCATAAATGAAGTGCTCGCTCCCTCTCTTGCCCTCGCTCTCGAAGGCGTGCTGCAGACCAACTGAGCCATAGTCTCCTCGCCAAACTCGGTCTCATCCATGTCCATATACTCTGGCGAAAATTTCTCTCTCGCTGACAGTGTCCAGTTGTACCCTCTCTTCTCACTCAGGGAGCGGCCAGATCTCTTTGTCAGTTCATTCTGCAGGTCTTCTATCTGCTTCTCGAGGTCCCAAATGCGACCCGTGTCGATGACAATGGTCGCATTTTGCAACTCGTAAATCTCGCGATCACGCGTCTTAAGCTGATCCCTCAATTTCTCGATTTCCTCCTTGGCTTCAATTGAGCGCCGTCTCTTCTCTTGCTGAATGACGTTCATCTCTTCACTTAGTCCATTGCGGCGAATGCGCCTTTGGACGCGACCGTCAAGAACTTGTCGTAGGGGAAGAAACGTGACTTCACCACTCTCCGGCAACGCGGAAACGGAGCGATTGGTACTCGGTGTAGTTGTCACAGGTGCAGAAGAATGGCGACGCCGTTTGGGTGTCGCGACAGAGAAACGACCGACCATTGGGGTCAGACCGCTGGAGAGACCTGGCTCTGAGAAGCGAACTTTTCTCCTCGAGACTGTTCTGGGTGTTTTGGCAGGCATTGGGGAAGAAGGGACATCTGATGGTTCTGGTTTGACACTGCTGCGACGCGAGCGTCTTACAGCAATTGGTAGGTTGAGGTCTTCCATGTTGGATGGATGGAAGGATGGATGGACAAATGAATTCACGAGGTTCAATCACAACAACGAACAAGTTGGTAAGTTACAAGAATAACAATATCGAAAATACAGGGAAGTGATGTATTATAAAAGTAAAATCTTGTCAATGTTAATAACAACATCCACCTGAACTACCTAAATAAACACAATCAATCCCTTGTCTCATGCCAGGCATCATGTTTACCTATTCCCCGATTCGCGTTAGCGCGTGTTGTTAGAGAAAACAAGAGCCAACCGATTCTTCAAGATGCAGGGTCTCGCAAAACGAGCCGGCCCTCTCTAGAGATGGGAAGTGGAGGTAGCTTGCTTTTGGTGCGACCGTGAATTTGGGGTACTGTTTTTGGTGTGAGAGGTCGCATAAATGGTCTGGAGAATTCACGGTAGTTTGTTTGGATCCACTGAAGGTTTTGGGGATTAGCGATATTGAAGGGGCAACGGTAGGGAGGTCGTAATAGAATGTTTACGTTGATGTTTATGTTATTGACATGTCAAGCAGGAAAACATTAACCTGTCTGTCCTGTCTGTTAGATGTGCTGCATTTGATCGGACTTGGATGGGATTGACTGGATACAGACAGTGCCCTGCTCTCTGTGTCTTTGCCCTGTTCAGTGCATCGTCAATGTGTACCCGACACGATGGATCACTGTCAGCTAGACCCCGGTATTTAAAGAGCCGAGTAATGCAATGGGCAGGGGAATTGAAGCCATATCTATTCAGTTCAAGTACAAGAGAGGGTACCTGTCCTTGTCATCCACCCATTACTTGCAGTAGAGGCCCATCACAATACCTACAGTACCTACCCTATGACGCACAATCCCCATCTCGCCCATCGCAATGTCACACAATAATACATGCACATATTTCTCTTCTCATTGCACTACAGTCTGGATAAAACGATGCAAATCATCGCGACGCAGCTATGACAGTGTTGAACTGCCGAAACCGACCAGACTAAACCACACCAGATCTCGTATGCTCGCTGACTAATACCCCGTCCATTCTTCACCGAGACGCGTCTTTCCTTCACCTTGAAATTTCACCCAATGACTGACTGACTTTGACTTGACTCTTGCTGTCTAATCCCATCTCCACCCGCCTCACTCTCATTGACTCAGATACTATTCACATACTCAGTCGCTCACTGATGGCATGAACAAACTAAATACATTTCATCATATCTCCTCCCCTTCACACTGCAGAAATGCCCACACCCTCCTCCTCTTCAAAGCACGTCAAATTCGTCGCATCTGATCCTTCTCGCGGGGGCCTTCCAGTGAAGCGTAAGCAGGTCCAACACGCATGTGCTTCATGCCGCAAGAAAAAAGTCTGTCATATTCCCATCATACGTACCCTCAAATTATGAGCTGACAAAATGGTAGAGACGATGCGTCCACGCCGAAAATGCTGTAGAGGAAAACACTGTCTCGCCTCCAGAACTTCAAGCTCAAGTTCAAAATGAAACACACCAACAATCCCGGTCTGCGTAAGTGGAACCTTGGTCGATCTGGGTTCACTTCAGGTTAACAAAAGCGATTTAGATCTCTTCCGTTGAATGTACCGCTTTCAACACGCACAGCACTACCTGATCACAACCACAATGCATCTCCATCAACACACCAGTCATCACTTCACCTTCAATATGGCACTGTCCCAACGCCTCCAAGACGTGAATCAGCAGGAACGCCCAAAACGCAGTCATCGTCATCCCGCTTTGTAGGCGACCTCAACCCAGAGGGCATGTTCATGGAAGCAACAGGTTCAGCATCTGTCCGGGAAACTTCCCAAAAGGGCGACGTAGGCATATGGCTATCGTCGACCACACCCACTAACAATGGCGGATCGCAAGGTCAAGCCGGCTCATCGTCACAGTTCATTACGTCGAGACCGCCGCCGATAATGGACCAGTTTCTACTCCCGTTTGTTAAAGAGCATTGTTTGCCTTGCCTACCACCCGAGCAAGACTTTCGCAAGTTGAGACGTTTATATCTCGACAGGATTCATCCCATCTTACCCATCATTCCCGAATCAAGCCTGGACGTTGTCGCTCCCTTGGACGATGATCCAGCGACCATTGTCCTTCGCCAACTGGTCTGTCTGGCTGCTTCCACCGACCCGTCCATGTCGTCGCATCTTCACCTACAAAACCGAGGGGACGAGGTTTTGACGTGCCAGGAATTCATCCAATCCCTCTCCTCCGCTGTGCGCGCCATTCTCGAAACGAGCATCATCACCGACAGAGTCCTTCACATCAGGGCTCTCGTCATGCTCTCGCTGTACACCCAGCCCAGCAGTTCCGAGGAAGCCGATCTCCCAGCTCAACTTGGCGGTCGTGCGATTCACCACATCCAGACTCTTGGTCTTCACCTTCTCAAGTACGATGCGCCCAATTGTGAAGAACTCGAGACTTTATTCTGTGCGGTTTGGGCTGTTGATCGAATTAATGCTGCTGCTTATGGACGACCCTGCTTAATGCACGAGAGAGACATTGGCGCCAATCTCGACGGGTGCATTAAGAAAAGACCACCCTGTTTCCGGCTTTTCCTTTCTGTGATACAGTGGCTCGATCAAGTGATTGAGCTGTATCGCCCTGGGCCAAGTGCTGAGGCTTCGGGTCTTGATAAAGTCGCGTACATCGACCTCCCCGTGCTAGAAGCCATGATTGTCAACGCCGACGCCCTCAAAGTCCCCAGCCCACTAATTGGTTCGTGATCAATCTCTCCACTCGAAGCTCATTCTAACAACAACAGCAACAATTGAAACCTTCTACCACGCCGTCATCATACTATCCTGTCGCCTTCCTCGTCCAGGCACGCTAACAGCAGCATCAACACTCCCACCCCCATCCGCCAATGCCCGCCGCTCACTTGCAGCCGAGCGAATCGCCTGCGCCGTCCTTCGCGATCGTCTAAGCCCCATGCCCATTGTCCCCTACGCAGTATGTCTCGCGCTAAGCGTAGAATATCGCAAGATGCGCCATAGTCGATTGCCCATGTTCCGCGCCCGCGCCATGCACGCTTTTCGCCGCAACTGTGAAATGCTTCGCAAATTCGGCGACTACTTCTGGAGCGCCAACGTGGTAGCCGGCCTTGGTGAACGGGTGCTGAAGGAGATGGAACGTGCTGCCAATACTCTTACTCGTGAATCAACACCACCTACTCATGAAGGAACGCCCAACTCCGTACCGTCATCTTTCTCACAGCCTGTTCCTCGACCACCTGAGTTTCCCGTGTCTGTCCCGGTCGCTAACCCCACCATGATCAACTCGGTCCCTAGTGTGGAACAGCCTGTTGATTTTTCGCTCATTGACGCTATCTCAGGTGCTGATGTCTTTGGGGCTATAGACCCTAGCTTCAACCTGAACGCTGTGGAGGATGCACTCGAGGCCAATCTAGACATAGGTCTTCCGATGAACTGGGTAGACTGGGGACAATATGCGACGCTATCGTGAGCCAGTTATTTGCGACTACGTACCACAGGAGTATCTCGTCAGCCGCCGATCTCGAATGATAGGTCACTGTGCCGCGTATGGTCTTGTTTAAGAGTTGCTGTAGACCAGTCATTCACTAGGATGGGTGGTAAAGCAAGCTTGTTACTAACGATATGGCACTAATTATCGCGGCTATATTGTCGTGATGTCGCTTTCTGACCACCCCAGATAGCATTGAGTAAGATGCCAACAAAGCTTACTGCCAGTAAGCATGATATCACCCAGGATTCAACTATAAAACAGCCCCGACCTCTCCAGAAGGATCGCGTCTCTCCATTGTTATACACAACACGATGTGGAAACACTCTTCCCCGAAACATATTGATAGCGAGACCGCTGCCCTTCTTGACGATGGACAGGGCGCGACGACTGACATACAAACTGAGCACCCGATACGGCGCCAACGCCGACTGAGGCTCCATAGAATGAAGCAAGAAAAGTTAGGGCAACTGTGTGGTCTGGTCAGTAAGGACATGAGACTGGTGGGTTGCTGTGCACCATGCAGTCTATAGCGGCAGTCAAGATCAGGCACACGATCCGATTACATACAGTGCGATGGCAACCATTGGAAGTGCCGCAGCCCAATTTTTGTGAGGTAGCAAAGCGGCTGGTGGATCAAATTTGGTCAGAAGGAAAAGGGAGATGATGCATTATGAAGAAATATTTGTAATGTAATGTGTAATTCAGGATCTGCTCAAGCTCTCCACAACAATAGTTGCAGGCGCGGCGGGTGAGAATCGAGCAACAAGATTCTAGTACCCTTTTTCGTGGCATCTAGTCTCGCCATGGCATCTAATCGATCTAATCGATCAGGATTCTGTTCTAAATGCCATGTTTCCTGGTTTGTCTTGACAGACATGCCAAGCTTCCATATGAGTCAACCTGTCCAACTCAAACCCATCGACTTGAACCACAGGAACCGGTAGAGGGTACGACATTGTCGCAGAGGTCACCGACGCAACCAGGCGCATCGCTTTTCTGTATTCAGCGCTGTTACATTCATGCTTCATTGATCTCAAACAAGTGGCCATGCTGCCTCATGCTGATGAACCATATTCCATCTCTTCCAACCTTATGTAAAGGCTACGTTCGACGTTTCCCACCGTTTTCGTTTCGTAACTTATGATCAAGAGCGGAGTATTCGGTCGGTATTCGAGGGGGTATCATAACATCATAATCCAATCAATCCATCTTTGTCGTATCGTATCGCTTCACTTTCTAGTCTTGTCGCCCGGAAACTCGGTCGGCTTTCCTCTGAATTGGTTCTTGATCTCGTCGATAAAGTGCTTCGCAAAGCGTTCGTTCCTGCTAACAGAATTTGGGTCCGCTGTGTTCATCACATCAGTCATGCGTGAATGCGTCAAACTTGGTGTAGCCGACGTACCAGTCGCTTCGCCAGGAGCCAACGGTTCGTGGGGGTTTCTTCCGTATTGTTTCTCGTGTATCGTCTTGTGTATGCGGCCTACCGCGCGGTGGAAGCCGGGTTGACGGAGGATCTAGACGGGTGTAAGCGACCGTGATTTAACGCGAGAGAAGGGCTGTTTGCGTACGGATGCGACAATGTGGTCCTGCAACCGCGGAAGTTAGTGCTTGCGACAAAGGAAAGGGAGAGAAGAGGTGCGTACCTCGAGGGACTGAACTGCGCGGAGAAGCCACCAGTGCGCGGCCATTTTGGTGGCAATAGAAGATGCTGATGGGGAGTTTAGGTGGTGGAATTGGAGATGAGATGCACCTGTAATTGATTGTTGGAGGGGTCGTGGCAAAGATTATTACAAAGACCCTTTTATTAGAGTTGATTGGTGATTGGTTACCCTACACCGTAGGTGCGTAGGTACAGAGTGTCATGATCATGACTGCATGCATATAAAAGTCATTTAAATATTCACAGGCGACTGATTATGAACTAATATTTCATTCAAACGTAAATCATTGCTTTTATTCATTCTCCGGTTTCTAAAATTTACTGGAGGTACTGGCCCATGAAGGGAGTAAGGTAATCCTGCTTGCCCAGCTCGACACCCTCCTTTCTCAAGATAGCGTAGGCAGTGGTAAGGTGGAAGAAGACGTTGGGAATGCCGTAACCCTGAACGTAGTCGCGGCACTTCATGTCAGCGCTCTTTCCAGGTCCGAGGCCAATGGTGACGACCTCGGCGGCGCGCTTCTCAACGGTTTCCTTGTCGGCCTTCTCGATAACCTCGAGGACCTGGGCGATGCGAGCCTGGTACTGCTCAAAGTTGGTGCAGTCGTCGCGGGAGAGGTTGAGGGGCTCAGTGCCGGTGGTACGGGCGACAATCTTCTGAGCGGTATCGGTGGTGAAGAAGACCTGGAAGTTCAGGTCGAGCATGTCGGGGGCCAGCTTGGCCTCTGGGAATGAAGCGGCATTAGGGTGGGAGGCAGCCTTCTTGAGGATGGCAGAGAGGGACTGGAGAGCCTCCTTGGTGTGGAGGATGGCAGCGTCGTAGAGAGTGTAGCTCATGATGGGCGATTGATTGAGTGTGTGTGGATGATATGTGGTATGAATTGGGTATGGTAGAGAATTGCGTGCTAAAGTTAAACTATGACTCTATCTCCTGGTGGTTTATATACATATATATAGGTAGAAAGAGACACGGATATACAAGACCCTGTTGTCCTGCTTCCTCTTCCTTCTACATCCACCATGCCCCTCCTCTTCTGCCACGTTCAGTCCAACTCCACTATCCCTTCACCGCTCACTCTTTCTGGGTGAAACGAACTTGCTAGATGCTTCGCTACATACTAAATCAGATTAGTAATGTCGGTCGTGGAGCTGAATCGAAACTACGACGCTACGTGATGCGTGTCAATTGAGTGGATTCCGGGCCATCGGTAACCGACATCCGGTCCGAAGCGAGTGGGATATCAGCGGACAAGAACTGATTGATTGTATTGCCAAGTTTTAATGGTAGTATAACTAATAAGAGTCTGTCTATTAACTTGTGTGATGTGATAGGACAGATCATGATCAACTACCGGAATGATACATACACCGTCTCACTGCCGATGAGACACCAACCATTCTCTCAAGTAACAGTCTGACAGGTCAAAAAATAGCTTACAAACCAACTTGTCAAAGTCCGCAACCTGCAGTTCGAGTCATGAAACCACCACCACTTTGCTTACAAACCTTCCCATTGAGGTATCAGAAAAATTGGCCGCTAGGAGCATAAGAAATGAAACAACTAGGTCAGCTTACGCTACCTAAGCCAGGCCTTTTTGGCTGTTTATTTTTGTACCCTTCATCTTAGGGACAACTTTTCTGGTACCCAGTAGCCTCCCTCCTCATAACACGTTGGCTTTCTCCACTGCCTCCTTTTCCTCGTAATATACATACTCCTCAACGTCGATCATGTTAATATTCATGCATATTATGGGCCTAGATTCTCCAGCCGGCCACTCTTCGCAACGGGACAGAAAGAAGGAACTCGTGCAGTATGTCCAGAAGAATCTTTAGCATCTCTGCCAGCCTTGGGTGCGAATTCTCAACAACGAACAAGTGTCGGTTTGTCTGATGCCGTGGGTGCCAATATTGCGGATTCAGAAAATCTCATATATTGCTTCCGATCCTCTTTGGGCGTAAAATCTCGTCTTTGCTTTCATACCGCCATATGTTTCTCTCTAGAAAACGTCGTGTGCTGGATATGATCAAAATGTATCAATATCAACTTAGATGGGATACTCATTCGGCCTTTTCAACTCCTCCTAGAATCCAACGTTATCCCTAATTAACACACCTTGGTCAGAAGCTTATCCATGTGGCCCGGATGCGCGCTGATAGTCCAGGGATAGCTAAGCTTCAGCAGAAAGTTCACAGGACGGTTCTTGCACAGAGGAAAACCATGTTTATCTATCTAGACTAAAATCTGAAGTCCAGCAGGGGGAAAAAATCGTCGGACGAAGCAAAACCATCCTGCTGGACAGACTCCATCTTTGTTCATTCGGCATAAACCCCGTATCATCATAATCATACCCATTTCAAACTCATTTACACAGGCCAGCTGCTGAAAGAAAGTGTTGAAAGGCACCTCACTGCTTGATCTGGAAAGGCTCAGCAACGATGCCAACAACAGTAACACAGTTGTTGTCGAAATCAGGCACGACCTTGAAAGTCTTGGAAGCCTTGTCCCAAGACGTTTTGTGCGTGTTCTGCTCGGTGGTAGAACTGCCACTGCCGCCAAGGTTGATAGGAATGCCGAAGACGCTGATGCTACCACCAGCGCTGGTGGTCTCCTTGAGCTTAGTGTCGAGAGTATCGGCGGTCGAGTCGCCGACCGTGATCTCATAGCCGAGACCGGCAATGACAATGACTTGGCTAACCCTAGCAAGTGTCTTGACTTCCTTGGGAGCGTCAGATCGGAGCTTGTACTTGCTGACATCGGCATTCCTGTAAAACTGTTGTTAGATCTTGTGTCATGAGACAAAAACTTGGGTCATCGCAACATACCACTGTCCAGGCTTAATAGTGATAGCTTGGATGTCATTATAGGTGATTACGACCTTGACTTGCGAAGACTCAGAACCAGTCTGCAGGGTCGAGTGTTCTTCAGAGTGGCTTCCACCAGCACTGAAGGAGAACCAAGGAGTGCCAACACCGATTGAAGCACCGCCCTTGGTCTGTCCGAAGTTGTAGTCTGAGCTGTCCTTGCCAGTATCGATGTTGACCTCGATGCGGTTAGGCGAGCTGTAGTCGCTGCTGGTAGCCTTTCGCATGGCATCCTGAACAAAGGATTTATAGTCCGGGGCGTCGTAAAGAGGCACACGATAGGTGAGGAGCGCGGGAACCTTCTCGCCAGAGCGCTCCTTGTTGAGAAGCTCAGCGGTGCTGAGGGGCGAGCCACTTGCAGCGTCCATGTTAAAGCTAAAAACCCTTAGTCTGATGAAGTCTCAGGAGATGGACTGGACAACATACCTTGGGAAGCTGGTACCCATGTTACGGCCCATGCTCAGGTTGTCTCGGTCAGTCTTGACGGAATTAGACATGGGTCCAGCCATCTGAAGCTGGATGTTGATGATCTTGGAGGAGACGCTATCAGCCTGCTGCTTGGCTGCCGTGTACGCAGGGGCGTTGCCCATCTCCAGCCAAACATTAAAACGCTTGTCAGTCATGCCTCGCTTGACCTGCTTGTTCCAAGCAGCCTCGGCCTTGTCGGTCTCAGTATCAAGAGCTGTCTGGGAAGACTTTTGTTCCACAATAGCGTCAAGAAGAGCAGCATCGAGGGCGGGGCTAGTTTAGCCTCCCTATATGGAGTTAGAAAGAGCTCATGAGCAATTGACAGGCAGCATTACCAAACCTACCCAGTTGAGAAAGCTAGATCACACATCAGCATGACATCAAGTTTTGAGGCGCTCTCAGATGGTACTCACGTCTCAATAGCCTGATCGTATCCATGGAGCGCAGAAGGGCTGTAGAATACATTGTCGGTGGAAAGAAGGTTGTTGGCAATGGCGTACAAGCCCGCGCTGGTGTATGGCTCAGGGATATAAGTACCAGCCAGAGGGCCCTTTTGAGCCTCTGAAGCCAGGAAGAAGATCTTGTCGCCTTTACCGACGCCGACCTTGTTTCTGATGGCATCGCCGTACTGGAGCCAGAAGAGTTGGGAAGTCTTGTCAGAGGACATTTTGACAGATGGTGGATTGTGAAAAGTGGTAGTTGTTGCTGTTGCTGTAAAGAAAAGTGATGAGATGTTGTTGATATTCAAAATGAAGGACAGAGGAAGGGTTTTTATACTTTGAAATCTGTCTCAACTTCCCCTTCAACTATCTTTGCGATTCCTCTCTTCGTACGAGGCTTGCTACGTAGAGCTCAACACATAATTGCAGGTTTTGGTTTGCCATCAGACATACTCAAAGTTTCAGGACTACACCCAGATGTGCCGTCGTGAGTACACAAGTTGCTCAAAGACGCTATCACATTCTGTGCCGGTAATCCCACGCCGTTCAGCTGTTCTTACTTCCCTGCTGCATACAGTCTATACCTAAAGGTCAGATAGATCATAGCGCCTAAAACATGATGTGTCATGATGTGGTACTCTGGTCGACCGGTGGGGGCTCATCATCAGGTTTATGGCTCTCCGTGGTCTAGAAAGGCCTGCCGGCAATGCAAGTTTGTGATAATTGAAAGTCTTGGACAGGACATGTCACTTAACGCGCCTGTAGATAGTATTGCGCTATAAAGCTGTATCCATCAAGTCATTTCATCTCCTACAAGTTGGGACATTGATATGAAATATCACTCCGTGATGAGATCAATTACATGGCTGTAGTAGCTTCCTAAGACGGCAAACCGGTTATAGTCGCTCGCAAGCCAATTACAACTAGCAGCGGCTGGCAATATCGGCCCGCGGCCAATATGACAGGTTTGATACCGGACGTTATGAGCCAATTGTTACTATATTGACTGGGTCTTTGAAATTCCAAGGGTCTACGTGCCGTAAAGGACTCTTTTATTGAAACGATCATTCATATTAAACAGAGCTACGTCCTTAGAATTGTTTGTTTAGAAGTGCTTGTTTGGAATAAGCACTGGTGATCAGTACGTTGATAAAGTGTTGATAGCATTTCGTCAGTAGTTAGTACTTTGTCTCGTTATATCCACATACTGGCTGCCAGCTACATGATTGACTTTATTAGCTTCTCATCACTATGCAGCACTAAGACAATCTCTACTGACAGACATGTACCTTCTTAACAAGCCTGTTTGATTCACCATACTACGCCTTGGTTTCCCTTAACCCTTGGAAGCTTTAACGCTTTGACAACTCAAAGTCGAAAAGATGTTCTGCTTTGACGTATGTACTCCACTGTGATAATCGTCAATGTTTCAGCCTCGCCAGCCAGCCGCCAATAGACTAAAATCACTCAACTATAACTTCTGAGACCTGCAGAAACGCATCTCGTTATAGTACGCTCCTTTCGTCAATACAGCCAGCCACAAAAACGACCGTTCGCAAAATTCAGCTTTATGACTTCGAATTCGTCCACAGGATGTTCGCTTTGATTTCCCTATTGGTAATTCTTGACCGCTCCAGCAAAACCATTCAGCCACGTTATCAGCGCTGTTAACACGGCTGCAGGATCAACATAACCCATAACCAGGAATACGTCTCAAACTATCACGCAGTGTCGAACAATCACGTTCTCAAACGGCTACTTTCGGATTACAGTTCATTAACCATCCGCTTAGTATATTGTAGTTTATCTGTGATAAGCCACAGGTGTGATCGCCGTTGATGTGACCTGGTTGACGGGATACCACGGCCTAAGCCGGTATGCTTCCCCGTTACCCATGTCAAATTGACTACTGTAGGCTGCAACTACCGTGTCACCCTGTGCATCGTTCCGGAATATCTCCAATGATCGGCCCCCATAATCAAGGGGCTTTGTCTTGGCGCAATAGTATCGAAGACACTTTACTGACGAATAGGGAGTTCTCGTCCATTAACCTGCTATGCCAGCAGAATCCAGGATCATAGCGAAAGTCCTTTCGACAAGATTGGTAAAGATAATTTTGAACTAGTCTGACTATCACCAAATTACTATGTCTCTAGACCTTCTTTGCCAAAACCCCCAGAACAGTAGGATACAAATTATTAAAAGACCCTCGAATATGAAGCTCATTCTCGCCATCCTGTTCCAGTGGATGAACCCTTGCAAATGGGAAAGTCTGGAAAAGCTCACTCAAAAGCTCATTCTCTAAACCCTCAAGAGCAGATGTGCTTGGCATAACTGCGCGCTCCTTCTCATTGCCCCCTGTCTTGAGTGGCTTGTTGCGTGGAAATAATTTGGCATACAAGGCAGCTGGAAGACGGAGAACAAGATCTGCGTTGTATGCCAGCAGGATGCGGTTTGTCTGGAACACCTTTTCCCTGAGGTTGGCTGGTGCTGTCCTCGCCAGATCGGGTAGAATGGAACGAAAACCAGGGATGTTCCTAGAATGTGTTATCATGAATATCCAGACATAAATAATAACAGACCAGTCACTTACCAGAGACCGCGGTTAACATCAAATGCGTGTATATCAGTATACCACAGCGTCAACTTCCAATCGTAAATTGTCTCACGTATCGTATCAACATCCTTTTTTCCAAAGCCTTTCTCCATACTATCGAGCTGAGGAAACCCCAGGTCTTTCCACGACCGGGTAAATCCTTCCATGAGATCGATTCGCATAGTGTTCAGATCATCATCCTCCTTTAAACCTCTGTTGAACCAATCCTCTGCGGCAAACACAAAGCCGGGAAGGACGTGCAATGGGCGATGCACTACGTCTTTTGGCGGGGCATCTTTGTTGGAGAGAGTCTTGACGCTGACGTCGTGCATGGCGCAGGGCATATTACTCCTACTTACACTGATTAGTGGTGGACGGATCACTGTCATATTTCCATACCCTGGCAGTTCATCGTGGGAATTCAGTGCTGATTCCATGAGGTCCTTTTGTCTTAATACATCCCGAGACCCCGTTTGCTGCGCTCGTTTCAAATTCTGTTTCGCCCAAGATCGCTCCTCGCAGGCATCAAGGTAATCGTAGCCATATTTGTCGATCCAGTTATCGAGTGTCATCGTAGGATCGCGTTGTAGAGCCTCTTTCCATTTAAACTCGGCCAGTTCGAACTGCAGCGAGGCTTCGCGTTTAATAGCGCGATACTTCTCTTCGGAGTTCCTCAGCTTGTCCTCGTCTGTCCTGCTGGTCTGGGGCACATCAGTCAGTATTCTTGACGTAAATAACTATACCTTACTACTTACGTCTTCAACATGATCAAGGTAGCTGTGTAAGATGATCAGCGCCTAAGATTCTTCGAGAGGGTAGTAGACACGTACTTCTCCAGATACTGCACAAATGAGGAGTGACCGCTTTCGATAAGAGTTGGAATTCGTTCAGTCTGCATGGCATCAGCGAGCGAGTACACTCTGGCGTTAATGTAAGCATCATGCATCTTCATGGGAACACCGCTCTGCATCGATGTAGAAGTGAAGAATGCCTGTTCGTCTCCTGCTAAATCGCCAGATCCTCCCATGATCTTTGACCGTAAGGCCAATGCATAGGCTCTGAAGAGTGCCCAAAGGACCGTTGCATGCGTTTTGCATACTTGGAGCTGATTTCTGGCGATGTCAAAGATCTTGTTATATGCGGCTGGCCCACTGCGCTATCTGTGACTATCGTGCTAGTTGTTGTAGTCTTGTTCGGTTCATCCATGGAAGTTGATGATGCTGTACTCAATAGCCTAGAGAATGGGAGCAGGTACAGTCGACTCGAATTTGACGTGGTAATGGAGACATATGGCAGAACTGCAGTGTGATACAGTAAAGTTGAACACCCTCTGGGGACCCTTAGAAACGTCCAACTAGACATATTGCCAGTTCATCTAATGATGGAATGGGTTAGTACGAAGCTGGAAACGACTATCGAATTTTTACGAATGTAGAGGAGTCCGCAATGTTCTTAATGGCCATGAACAGAGCACCTTTTCCTCGCAGAAGGCAAGTATGTGATAAGTATGCAGGTGGAAGACTCCTAGATCTGCTCTCGTGTTTCCGTTTGAGCAAAGCTACTTAAGTGACAGACGTGATATCAATTACCTATTTGAGCAAACTTGCGCGGAACTAGACACGGCTCCCTGATTACTCTTGTGACAGCTCCTTTCCAGCCCTCAATGAGTTGTGACGTTATCCAATCGTACGTCGATATTGTTGGCGGTCTTTTCCAGAAACTTATAAGCCTGGTGATTCGGGCTTGCGCGGCGGATATTGGCGCAGCTGATTCAAGACATTGGCAGATCCTGGTAAAGTGGCTTACCCGCAGTCCTAAGTGGGCATGTACTATCTACAACGGCTGAGCCTTTGGGCTTGCTTTCTTGCCAAGACAAACATTTTACTTCTATAGCCATCAAGGGTGTGATACATACCAAACTCCACCGTCTTCCAAAACTCATTCCCCTTGCCAAATTGTAAAGTCTGGATTCAATAATGGAATGTGACTCCATGCTGGGTTATTCGATCTATCCCTTCCTTTCCATCTTTGTTGCTTGGTTGTGTTGGAAAAAACACAAGGTAGAACCTAGAAAGGGATTACATGGTGAATATCAGGAGCTGAGGCTGTGTTCCCAAAGATATAAGAAGCGATCAATCAGAACTCCAGCTTTCTACTTTCATCACTTCCACTCATTCAGCTTCAGTCACATTTTCTCTCACTCTTTTCACCATATCTCTCCTTCTCAGTGCCGCTTTCGCGACCCTCGCACTCCGTGTCGCAGCAGATCCAACCATCGACAATGCTGTCCCAGCCCCATAGGGCGGCATACCCCCTCCTACACTTGCTACACGATCGACAATACGCGCGGCAACTCAGCCCTAGGCTATCCATCACCTGCCAAGTCGATAACCCTGGCAGACATTATTCCGCAGGTGGACTCCAAGGATCATAGCGCTGCTACCCCATCGGCACAATCAATGATGGCACAGGCTGCGTTTTCCAAGAGTCTTCTGTCTGTGAGAAGGGCACTATACTCCAAGGAAACGTCTGTGTGAGCGTTGATGGACCGCAGTGTCCTGAAAAGCTCAAGTTCGATGGAAGGATTTGTCGAAGTGACGAACCGCCTAAATGTCCTGGTTCGTCTCTGTACAACATGGCTATTGACCAGTGCGAGTCACCCAATAGGCCTCGTTGTCCTGCTACGTACCATTTCGAAGAAGGACGTTGTGTTTCCGAGTCACCTCCTGGATGCCCTATTGGTTACAAAGTTGTCAATGGTCTTTGCGTTGATAACTAACACTCTTCTGCTGTCATCTCAGGTTTGCTCAGGTATGTCATGGAACCCATGAAGTGTTTATGATGATGTTGTTGACAGCTGCCCAATTAATTACAAGGAGTGTTTTGAACTTGTCACCTATAATTTAGCCAGATACTTCACTTACAAGTATCGCTCCTCAGAACCCCAAGACCTTGTTAGCACTCTCCACCGCTGCCTTTTCCCCATCACTCTCCAGACCCTTCACATCCAATCCCTCAAGACCCATTGCTCTTCTTCCCGCTCCGTCCAGAACGTCCTCTGTAGGTCGATCCACATGCCCCGACTCCCCCGCGCCGCCCGGGAAATCCGGACCTGGTGTGCCCTGCCTGAAGGCCTCCCGCTGCCTGGCCATGTACTGAGCATTCAGTTCCGTAACAGGGCATACCGGGATGTACAAGACACTTGAGTCCGTCTTTCCCTTGTGTACTTTGTCAACTGAGTGAATTGCTGCATTTGTTAGTGTTGAGTTGTCAAGGAAGAAGACAAGAAAGAACTTACTGTCGCAGTGCCATGCCACAAAATCACCAGGTTGGATTTCAGGGACATGAACCATGGTCTTCTCCAGCTCCAAGTGAGGATGCAACTCATCCGTCAACTCCTGTCCTGTTCCTGGTGTCGCACCCTGTAGCTCACTATCCATCTCCCCTCCCATAAACTCCCAATTATCCACGCCCAAAAAGTCGCTTGCGCTCGGATTCTTTGCGCGGAAGAAGGGTCGGAGAAGAACATATGCCATGGACAGCTTCACGAGCGGGTTTACCAGTAGCGTTCCCTCGCCAGGCTTCGTGTGGCTCATGCTCATCCAACCCTGCCACATCCTAAACATGGAGCATGCACCTAGTCCATCGTAGAGGTTATTCACAGCGTGTACTCTTCCACTCGCATCCCATGGATCGTATTCTTCCCATTTCCCAGCTAGTACGGCATCATACACGCCTCCGCGACCGTACCCTTCTGCTTCCCATCGCTCTACGCTCCCGCCATCGATGTGCGGACCAAGAGCAAAGGAAGCGTCGCCTGGTTGGCGGATACGAAGTCTATCGGCGTAACTGAAGGGCTGAGAGAGGGAGATGGGAGTGGAAGGGTTGGAGGAGTGCCAGAGGAGGGACATGAGACGTTGTTGGACGTGGAGGAAGTTGGGATGGGAGCGGGCTTTGAGTTGAGGGGAAGACCAGTAAAGTTCGTAGACTTGGGGATCATGAGGAGGGAATGCTGTAGACTTTGGGTTAGTATTCGATAGTGAGAGCGTGTGCAAAGAAATTTTACCTCTTGTAGAAGGGTTCTTACGAACATAGTCCTCTATTTCACCTTTCCAAGCCCTGGCTTCATCCTCGGGAACAACACCTTTAACAACGACAACACCCCTTTTGCGAATCTCTTCTTTTAATCCTCCAGCACTTTGTTCAATGTCATTGTACTTAATCTGGGGAATGACATTCGGTCCCTTATCCGCAACGATCTTATTCTCTTTGCGTAGTTCACGCAGCAACGACTTCCAGCTTTTCTCAATCTGTTCTTCCCGACCCCTTACAAGATCAAGTTTTCTGATGCGAAAACGATCTGGAAGAGGTTCTCTTTGTGCACCAGAGAGAGAAGTGAATGCGTCGGAGATGTCACCTTCTTTCTTAGCTGCAGCTGCAGCGACAGCCATATGTCGCTTTAAACCTAGACAGGTAGGGCTAGGAGGAGTCTTGCATCTTGCTAGTGAAGCGCGCAGCATTGTGGATTAAATAATGAGTAGTAATAGAAGGACGCAGGCAGGTAAAGGATGGAATGAATAGAGTAGAATGGATTGAATTACTGACCCCTCGTTGAAGTGTCACATCTTACTTATACTCTTCGTCATGAGGAGGGAGAGCGCGGTCCTACCCCATTGGGAAAGTCCGCGCATGAGAAAGAAATGTGTAATTGATCAACCCCAGTCTCGGAGAATTTCCAGGTTTTTGACACTTGCTTGTTCGCTACTGTACGACATAGCTCTTGGCGCTTTACAACGTTGCAAAGGAACATTCATTGAATCTGTCCTTGCCCAGGCTGCTTCATCGATCAAGTCCCAACTCGACTCTTCCTAGTATATACTCTACACTTGTTGGTAAACGTTATATTATCTATCGAGTGTACGTAGAGATTTTGTACCTAGCACTACCAATAGTTCACGAGTGCTTAATCGCCTGGATATAACGGACACTCTTAACCCCACTCCATCGCGATCGCTTCACCACCAAGGTTACCAATCAACTTACGAGATGCGACAACATCAACAGCATCATACCCAACAGCACTAATAATCCAATCACTCATGTCAATTCAAAGCAACAGAGACAACATTTTAAGTAGCAAATAAATAACCAAATCGATTCCCCTCGAATAAATGCTTCCATTCCCATTCACGCCCCTCCATAGCAGCAAGTTAAATACAAGAATACCTGTAACAGTATTTTATACAAGATACAGATAAACAGACAACTCCAAACCTCAAACCAACTCAATAAACACAAGAAAAGAAAAACACCCTGGCTCCATTTATGATTAGTTCCTCTCTTTTTTGTTCATGGCTTCGATTTCCTTTCTGATCCATCACCTGGTGGCCCCCCAACTCCTACGCTTATGTTACTTTTCTTATCAATCAATATCACCTAAAGCCCTCTTCATCCGTTCTTTCAAGTCCCTGTTCTCCATCTCCAAACCGCCTAGTCTTTGCCTCGCTGCGTGCCGATCCTGGTTTCGTCCCTCTCGCTCCATCTTGAGCTTATACTCCATATCGCGAAGACGGAAGAGCCATCTATTGTCGTTGGTGACTCCACTATTACTGTTCTCTTCGTTGAGTGCCGTCATGTCTCGCAGACCAAGACCTCCGGCCGAAGAGCCTGGCAGAGCGGTCGTCGTGTGTGCTCTTGTCATGGTGGAGGAACGTGATTTGGAATGGCTGCTACGGTCGCGGGTTTGCTCGCCAGGACCACGGGGTACAGAAGGCGATGGTGAGTGTGTGACGAGAGCGTCGGAACTTTCTCTTGACGAGTGGGCTGCACGCGCTCGCACGTCGTTAGCTGTGCGTAGAGTCGCGTTTTCAACCTTGAGCTGGCGGTATGCCTCTTCTAGACGATTGTATCGAGAATCGTGGCTTAGTGACCCAGAGGAGATAGAGTTTCTAACCATCGTCTCCAGTCGGTCAAGCTTCTTGGTCCGCACCTCAAGATTACTCTCCAGAGTCTGATACTCACGGTGCAGGTCTCGTTCCACAGACTTGATGCGCGTCTCGAATGATGCGACCATGTTCTCGATGGACTTGACAGCAGCCATTAGGTTCTTAGTGAAACTAGGTAGTCGATTGGCAATGACCTCAACCGATGGCAGGACCTGTCGATCGATGAGTGAATTACCGTGAACCCACTCTCTGCCACACAGTTGGCTAAGCTTATGCCAAAGTTGAAGCAATAGCTCATTGCGCTCTTGCAATTGGTCGCGCGCCGTTTGTTCAAGCACAGCAATCCTCCTGCGGTCCTGACTCTTATTGGTCTCCAGTTCAGCAATACGAAGATCCTGGCTGCTCGCAGTGCGGGTGAGATGCTGATGTGACTTCTGGAACGTGTCGTACTGCGATTTGGTGTTTCGGTGAGCGATACGCTCCTTTTCGAGCAGCTCAGAAAGTTTGCGGCTCTCCAGAGCATGCGACTCGAGTAGAGAGTCACGCTGCTTGATAATGCGATCTTTCTCAACCAGCGCTGCCTTGCTAGCGTCAAGGTCACGAATTGTGTTCTCAAGCTCACGTTGTAGCTTGGCGATGGACTGGAAAATATTAGTCGACATTCTTCTTGAACCCTCGAAACAACATACCTTGAGAAGCGAAGATCGGGTACCGTTGAGATCACCCAGAGCTTCACGAAGGTTATTCTCCAGCTCCATCAGCCTCTCCTTCCACTCTGTCGCCTCGACCTCCCTCGATGTCAGGTTCTTGCGCAAACGACGAGCCTCGTCCTTGGCCGCCGATGCCTCTCTGTTGAGCTCGTTAACGAACTGCTGCACCTCTTCCTTCTCTTGATCTGCCACAATCTCGCGTTGGTGTCGCTCTTGCTGAAGACGGTTCTCCAGCTCCTTAACTCGTTCCTTTTCATCGTGTATGCTCTGCTCAGCGCTGGCAACAGCAGCCTCGAGGTCTCCGATTCGAATCTTGTCCGTCTCCTGCTCTTCCCGTAAGAATGCAATCTCCCCCTGAGAAGATTCCTGCTGCACAGAGAGTCGTTGGTTCTTATCGTTGGCCTCCATAAGCTTCTGCTCCAAATCCTCAAGCTCCTTGTTAGATGAGTCCAATTCCTGCTCGAGTTGTTGGATTCGTCGTAGCTTGTTCTCCTGGTCGTCTTCAAGTCGTATCAAGGCCTCGCTCATCTTGCGCATCTCTTCCTGCAAGGCGTCAAAGTTTTCTGAGCGGTCTTGAAGATCAGCTTGCACCCGCTGCATCTCTTCGGCTTGCTGATCGGCCTCTGCTTCCAGGGCATCAATCTCCTCTTGAGCCTCCTTCCTCAGCGACTCGAATTCGTTCTCCATCTCGCTTTGTTCGCGGAGAGCTTCGTCACGTTCAGATTGCAAGGCTACAAGGTCGTTCATGGCGTTGTTGAGATCCTCCTGGAGTGCCAGCGCTGCATCTTCAGCTTGTCGCTTGCCATCCACGGCTGTCTCAAAATCTTCCATACAAATCTCCAGCTCGCGCTGCAACTCTTGATTCTGCAGCTTGACCTCGCTGATCTTGTCGCGCATCTCTGCCATCCTATTCTCAATCTCCTCTCGCTCGACATCCTCATCAATCTGCGTCTGTGTCTTGAAACTTCCGCGTGATTGAGGCCTGTCGCGACCGCCGACCTGCGAAGCCGATCGCTCAAGGAGACTGTCAATGGTTGAGGGAGCCGGCCGACCTCGTCGCTGAGCCATCTTGAGATCCTCAATCTCCTGGTAGAGGCGCTCCTTCTCGCGGTTCCTCGACGTCAGCATGGATGTCTGCGCACCAACCTCACGTCTGAGTTCGGCGTTCTCATGGCGGAGTTGCTCGCTCTCTCGGCGTAGTTCATCAGCGAGGGTGGTGGCCTGACTAAAGTTGCCGTTTGAGCTCTCCATATCACCAGAAAGACCAGAAATAGGTCGGCCTGGTGACATGTTGCCATCTCGGTGCTTCTTAGTGATGTTGTAAATGTTTGTCGTGTGGTGCATGCCTCCCTGTCCACCTGACAAATCCTGCTTCAGTTTGAACACCTCCTCTCTTAGCCTCTTGTTTTCGTCATCGGCCTGTTCTCTACGGGCGGTCTCCTGTTCGAGAAGGTCTTTCCATACATCAGCCTCTTCTTGTCGGTCCATGTTGTCGGTATTCCTTTCGCTCATCGATCTGACGATATCTGCAAACTTGCGTCTCTCGTTCTCCTTGGTTAAGCTTTCCGACCGTAGCCGCTCGATCTCAGTGGCGTATTCTTCAACCCGTTCACGTAGAAAAATAAGCTCTTCCTCCCGCTCTTGGGCTTCCTCTTCTCCCATTCGAGCGGTTTGATCCGTTGACGATGTACCGCTATGCGCGGTGCTTGGTCGTTCTCCTTCGTCCCTGACTTGCTTTTCCAACTCTTTGACCCTCCTTCGTAAAACCTTATTATCTCGCTGTAGCACCGCAAGACCAGTCTTGAGGTCAACGTTTTCCGAGATCATTTCTTTGATACCCTCTTCAGATAGCTTGTCAAGGCGATCGCTCAAGAACATAACTTTGAGTTTGAGATCGAAATTCTCTTTTGACAGTCTTTCTATTGTGCTGCTCTGCTCCTTCAAGGTCAGGTTCCTACCAGACCGAGCTGTATTCACCGAGCCCATGGCAATCGAGGGAGGCTTTTGAGGAGTTTCCAGGCCACCCTTAAACTTGTACTCCTTAGCTAAAGATTCCGGTACCTGGACGTTCCTAACATGTCGTGCGATGACGGTATCTGTGGGTGCTGTGGTAAACCCTTCCTTAGAGGGTTTTGGTGTTGAGAGCAAATCTTGTGGTCGCTGCCGTTCGGGGCTATCGACTTCGGGTAAGGGCTCGAGTTGTGGTAGTGAATTATCGGTATAATCCTCAGCACCAAAGGCTGACCCGACGCTGCCCATGCTGCCAATACTGATAGTTCGCAACATCGGGTTGCTTGGGTTCCGTAGCATGCCCATCGATGGAACTGCGCCCCCAGATTGTAGAGCGTAATCAGCGCCAAGGCCGACGGTCATGTCACTCCCTTCCTGGGATTCGGGATTGGTCGCGAATGACGATGTCGATGATCGCTGGCTTCCAAAACGACTGCGCAGGTACTTAGGTCGGCGGCTTCGCAAGGATTGCCCAGAAGTGTTTCCAATATCAGCCTGCTCTGATTGCGACTGTGTTGTCGATAAGGAGGCGTCGTTATCGCCAGCACTAGACACTTGTGAGCTCTCTTGTTCGGTATCCTGGTTGTCGGTCTCGTCGTAAGTTGCGCTTTGATCCTGTGTTCGCTGACTTGCCATGCTAACAGCACGCGATATGGTCCTCCTAGTGGCCGCCGCAGTCGGTGAAGAGGAAAAGTTTTCGAATCCAGAAGTGTTTGCCGACGAGGTGGTCACATCGTGGTCATCTTCGTATTCTTGCTCCGGTTGCTTCTGCGGTTGCTGTCGCTGCTGAATTGGCTGAGGAGCAGGCTTTTTCGTAGGCGAGTCGAACTGGAACGTGTCGTCGATGCCTCCCTGCTGGTTTGTGTGAGCGGTGGGAATAGGCGACAAGGCGGGCAGAAAGCTAGACTCCACGTCTCCCAAGTGGCGCCGAACGTCCTCCTCGGTTAATGAATCGTCGTGGGCACGGGTGAGATCGACAGAGATAGGGTCAAAGTAGCTGTGGTCAGGGGCTGAATGTCCAGGACGATGCAGCAAAGACTCTTGGTGGGTTATAGGGGGGTTATTGTTGTTGGAGCTTTTCCGGTTTAAGGATTTTGCATGTGTGTCGTCAATGTTTATGGCAATATCGTGGGGGGATGGCGCTTCGATTGAGTCTGTTTGGTCTGGTTCTTTGTCTTCTTCTTGGGCTTGCGAAGTATCACCGATGGTATCGTCTGCTATATCTGATGTCTCAGCGCCCTCGTGGTAATCATCTCTGTGTGAGACGCGATGGGCCGTCTGTGGACGCGAACCGTCGTTGCTATTGCTGGTTTGTATCGGGGTCGAAGGCTGGCTGCTATGGCCTAGGCCGTGGTCTTGCTCATCGTTGGCCATGATGCATTGCGGCGACCGCGGAAGCGATGCGATGCGATGCGATGCGTGGCTGTCTGTGGTTGGTGATGTCAAAGCAATACAGTGGATGTCAACCCATGGAAGGGAGGGAAAATGGAAATAGAAATGGAAATGGCCGGGTATTGGATTGGATCTTGCTCGGGTCCCCTGCTGGCCTGGACTGAGTGGCCGCTCGCTGAATATTATGGCTGCTTGGGCGTCACCTCTCACTAAAAGACAAAGCCTGACAGGACCTGACACCACTAAAATGGTATCGCGCGCTGGACACCGTTGAATGGTTGATTAAATCAGCCAATAAGATATTTCTATTCAATCTTGAATGCTGTTTAGCGGCACGAGGGGAAACAGCGGGGATTCCTCGTGGCTGGCTTGAGTCTGGCTAGTTCAATGAGATTCAAGGTTGGTTGCTGGGGACAACCTTCGCCAGCACAGAGCAAGTTGGGTCTATGATTCGGATATCACTGAACATCGCAATTGAGTTTAAGCAAGTAATGTCGCTTCTTATCAACTATATTAGACGTCAGGGTTGCAGAGTGCTTATGGATGGATGGTTAGCAGTTTTGAATTCCTTCGCTCAAGAGATGAAACGTCTTGAGAACCGGTTCTCCAACACGAGACGTGCCAGTATGAGATCTGGGGTAGGTCATTCAGCTGGGAAAATCCAGGATTCATTTGTAACGAGCAAATGTGGCATCTCAATCCAAACTCTATGGCGGTACTTTTGTGGGTTTACTCCAAGAGCTTATCGCAGTCGCTCTCCGACTCCAATATTCATCATTCACATGCTAATCGCGGCGTCATTCATCAAGCCCATTCATTATGTGGATCGATAATTATGTCATATTAATTCATGCTAGCTCTTTATCGCTCTGGGAGCTTCCATCCATTTATCTCATTAGAAATTATTTCTCTCTTTAGTTGGAGTACTTGGGGTCGACCTTGCTTCTGTATCATCAATCACTATTAGCCACAGATCTTGTGCAAGGTAGGTTTAAGCCATTCGTGCGTGCATCACTTACCCAGTCTGCTTCTCGTAAGCGCTGCGACCAAAGTCGGTGATCTTCTCCTGGTTATCGCGGGAGATGTTGGTGCCAGCCTTCTTGTTGATGGCCTCGAAAGCTAGTCAAGTCAGTAAATTGGTCGTGGCAGTATATAAAATGGTGTAGAGTATCATACCCTTGTCGACGTAGTCGTCGCTGCCGCCGCTGCTGCTGCCCTTGTTGGCGTTGTCCTTGTTACCACCACCCATAGCGTTCTTGACGAAATCCATTGTGAAGTTTTGTTGTGAAAGGTAAAGAGAAGTAGATTTTGGTTGGTGTAGCGTGATGTAGAACTGTAGATGTAGATGCTGATGATGAGTAGAAACCTCAAGCAGCAGCACTCGCCCTTCTTATACCTTTCAGCGACCGATCTAAGAATAGTGTAAACCTTCCAACTTGGTCCAAGATCTCTCAGAAATGGTGGAATAACCCGCAGATCCCCTCGATTTCCTGCCAACCCTCTTTCGTCATCCCACACTCTAGGGGCACGAGCTACGTCACTCTGGACCCTGAACTACCAGCTACCAACTCTTACTCACATCTTACTCTACCGAACGGCACGTCAATCCCGGGAATCTCGGCAGACCCTGTCTCTGGGCTTCCATCATGCTCGTTTCAGCCTTTCAACTTTGCAGCTTTTTTGTTATTTTTATTCTTGTTTTCTTGGCCAGAAAGCTTCAGTGATTGTCACCATGATACTTTAGCTCCACTTGAAGCTCAGGTGGAGAACAAAGACTTGCTGGTTCTAGACCTTTACCATGGAAGCTGAAATACAGTGAGCTAACGACACCGCCGTGCTGAGGGAGCTGAAGTGACTACGCTTGCAGGGACGGTCTCGCTGCTAGCTGACATTGTCGTGGCTAACTAAACAAGAACAAGAAAGGTGCCATGCAAAGCAAGGTCTCGGCCCCTTGTCAAGCTCTGAGGGAGCCGACCCGACACCATACGGAGGTAGTATATCTTATCATAGGTACATAGGTACAAAGGCGGGGATTCAATTGAGCAAGGCAGCATCTTATCATGGGCATAAAGTCAAAGACTTAATGGCCAGGTTTATCTTATATATATAGTAACTCTATATTACCCAACTAGTCAGTCATTGAATCCTGGCTATGCAGTACAATTATGCAAATTATGCCCGTATATGCACTCTCGTTTTGTTCAATCATTAACAACTCCATTGAAATGCAAACCCCGTCATCTCGTATTAAACCATTCAACTCCTTGGCTCAATCGCCATGCGTCGTTATTTCGTTATAAGAGGAAGTATTCAGTCAACGTACATCAATCATGTGGCTTATGAGTTGACAAACACCTGGTAGGCCATAATCATGACCCAGATGAAGAAGACGGTTCCCGTAAGAGCCATTGCGAAGACAAGCTGCCAAGATTGACCTGCACATGTTAGCATGAAATTGATGACAGAATAGGGTAGTAAAGAACATACAGATATTTCGTTGCTGGAGCCACGCCATAGTAGCCTCGCTCGTGCCCTTGGGATTCTGTCCGAAAACTTGTACATCACAGACACTCTGGATAGACCCATCAGGTCCAAACAGTTGTATCGCAACTACGACAAGCCCAACAAGCCATAGTATAAAGAACATGAAGCCGCCAACCATGACTATCGCGGGGAGTAATCGTCGCTGGCCAATGAGCCAGAAAATACCGAGAATGAAAAGGATCGAGAGGGACCCGACAGTGATAAAGTAGGGAAAGTACCTGCACTTTATTAGCATCTCAACGTGGAAGTTAGCTGTTTGGAGGCCGTACCAAGGAATGCCGAGCTCTAGTTGATTTTGAACCTGGATAAATGTCGCAAAAACGCCAATGATGCTTGTCGATGCGAGGAGGATCACAAAGATCCAAAAGTTCAACTGCAGCGGGGGCCAGTTATACGTTCGCACATGGGTAGAAGGAGGAGGACCGTCGTAGGTCATGGAGGTTCTGGTACGGCTTGTTCCAGTCCATCCCGTTGTTCCAGTCATTCCTGTAGTTGCGGTCCATCCTGTTGTGCCGGTCAAACCGGTAAGTGTTGATTTGGCGACCATGATTGTAGATTGAATCTCCCAGGTATGCAAGTGCGAACTGACTGCTGTGCCCGTAAAGTTCGGTAATCGAAAATTCGACAGAGATGCAAGAGTCCCTCCCTTGATCGCTTATCGAACGCGTTACTTGCTAACGCTCCTTTCTTGCGTTGCCTTTCTAAAAGACTGCCACGTAGGTAGACAGCAGCCCCGCCGATCGCGGCGCGTATTAATCGCCCTGTCGATTCGAAGTGACTTGCAGAGGAGGATGGTTGAGATCAGATCCGTCAGAATGCGGACTCTGCGTCGATGCCTCACGTTTCGCTTTGTCGATTGGAGAGTGGTTTTTCGCGTCGTGTTTAGTGGAAGATCCGGGGGTGGAGATTCTGCTGCGTTGGCCAGGTACACGGCCAAAAGATCTGACGTCTGGCGTCGAATACGCCAAAGAGAGGAGTTGAATTGAGGCCTTTTGTACAATGTATCGACGAGAGGATGATGTTTTATTAGGTGTCGGCTCAGGCGTCACTATATCGAATTATGAACCGTGGAATTAAACGATTGACAGTTCCGAGTCTTGAATACAGCAACGGTTTGCCCAACGTTGGCGTTGAGCAATAAATTATGGAAAAAGCAAAGAGGGAATAAATTGAATATGGACAAAAGTCAATAGACAGGGGATAATTCTAACACAAGAGCATCCGACCAATTGATGAGTTCATGTGAAATTACTCCCAATGCATTTTTGGTGAGGCTTTCGTGAGGAGGTTGGGTGTGTGGCTGGGAACACGACACAACAGGGGCCAGTGACACTGCAATAACTTCTGAATGGATACACGTCGTAAAGTAACGGATCCAGTCCAGCCCTCGATCGATCAGAAGATCGAGATTGATTATTGTATTCATAAGATCTTGGGTATTAATTTTCTTTGGGTGCTGGATGTGCCGAATTGGCTCATAGTTAGAATTGAAAAGTAGACTTCACATTGAACAAATAACTCCCGAGGAAAGAAGGCATTTTATTTCGAGAGTGATCTCGCAGTCCGCTTATGTATAGATGCATAGTATGCACTGGCCCAATCAATTACTCATTCAACTCAAGGATATCATCAATCTTCCGCCCTCAAACACAGATAGTACTCCATATCAATGCATTTGTCCAAATCATCATGTCCGTTCCAGAATCACAAAAGAAAACACTGTCCCATCTGTTTATAGAAGGGTCTCGCCCAGCGCGCATCGCACAAGCGAACATCCGGCATGGATTGTGTTCTGCTCAGCTTGCTTGGTATCGGCCAGGTGAGGGTTCACCTCGACCAGGTCAATGGCAACAAGGTTACCCGTCTCATGGACGCTCTCGCAGATGAAGTCACCTTCACGAAGAGTAAGACCACCTCGGACGGGTGTACCGGTGCTGGGAGCCCACATGGGGTCAAGGGCATCAACGTCGAAGGACAGATGGATGGGAGTGTCGTTGCCGATGTGGGCGAGGGCCATCTCGACGACGCGGCCAATACCGTGACTACAAATTAAAAGTCAGTAAATATCATGAGCATAAGGATAAAAAGACTTACCGGTCAACATCGTGCATGCTGAAAGCCTTGATGCCGTGCTCGCGGAGGATCTTCTTCTCGCCAATATCGACGGATCGAAGACCAATGTACACCAGCTTCTTAACGTTCAGGCGCATATCATCCTCGAGCCAGCCAAAGCACTCCTCCTTCTCCTCCTTGGCCAAACCAGTCAAGAAAGCAACAGGCATGCCATGAATGTTACCGCTGTCGCTGCTCTCAGGAGTGTTGATATCGGCGTGCGCATCAACCCAGATAACAGCGATCTCACGGTTCAAACGCTCCCGGGTAGCCTTGGCAGTTCCGGCGATAGTACCAATGGCAATGCTGTGGTCACCGCCAAGGGTAAGAGTCATGCGTCCCTCGCGCGAATGCTCATAGGTGTGCGAAGCAATCTTGCGAGTCACTGCCGATGCGTGGCGCGGCTTCTTCATACCACGGAAGTCAGGGTCTGACTCAGGGATCAGATCGTCGAACTGTTGGACGCTCTCATCACCAAAGAGCTTGTAGCCAAGCTCATTGCGGATCTCAGTGAGAAGACCGGACTCGATGAGAGCAGCGGGGCCAATGTCGACACCAGCTTTGGGCTGGCCGCCTGAGAAACCGACAGCGACGATGCCGACCTCATCGGGCTTGGAGAGGAAACGGCTGTTGACAAGACCAGTGTTCATCTTGGCGGTTTGGTGTAAGTTGAAGTAAAGCGGCGGAATGTGGGGGATGTGAAAGATGACGTAGAGCTACGATAAGAGAGAGATAAGAGAACAGAGAGTGAAGAAGAGAAGAGATTGATAAAAGATGAAGATGAAAAGAGAAAAAGATTAAAGGAAAGTTTGTGAGAAAGAAGCCTCCATTTGTATTCGGACGTTGATGGCACTGGCCGTTCATCTTTCTCGGCGCCTTTTCACCTTCTCGATAGGCTGCAATCGGCCGGGTCCCAGTCCCTGAGAGCGGAATACGATGGATAAGGTACAATAATAGCGTCGGCTTTTCGGTTGCAAGCGGGCGGGGGTTTCTCTTACATACAAGATTCCTACAAAAGTCAAATTCGACTCGACTACTACCGTATCAACAAGAGAGCTCCATGTCATGAGTTGCTCTCTTTGTCAACAACAGCTTGGAGATGAACCATGGTGGTCATCAGACAACCCAGTCACTTGACGAATGTAGTTTAGACCCAACGCCTTTTGTTGGCTGTCAACAACCAAGAGATAGCGCGGTCCCGCTGATCTGGGTCCTGGGGTTTCTGTTACGCATCCAATCCATTCAATTTGCCCTATTTTCCTTTCCTCTCACCTACCAAAATGCCCGCCCCAAACGGCAGCTCAGCTCGTTTTCCCCTCCACTTATAGTCAAGTGCCGGCTGTCAACTATCCTATGTTTCTTGCCATGTGAAGTTGTACAGAACATCTCTATAAAATACTCTACCTCACCCTCTTTCGTGTATATACCTCAACGCCCGTCATCTTGCAAAAAGCGTGGGATGACCGTCTCAAACCGCAGATAACCCTCTTTTCATCTTAGGTAATGTTAGGTAATGGCAAACAGCCATTCCTCTCTCCGACTCTTGTCCATGGTCATGCTCGTGGGTGATGACCCGGCACTCCTTACCCCTAAGTTACTAGCTGTGTTTTGCTCGCTGGAGCCTCGGAGCCAACGGGCATAAGAGTCGCGGGTCTGCCTTCCCCTAAGTTACTAGCTATCGCTGCAACCTACCCCTAAGTTACTAGCTCTATATATTGCCAACCCGCCTAGGTTCTGGTTTCTGGGTCTTTTTGCGAAATGTGTCCCACGCAGTGACGCCCGCAGTGAAAAGCCAGCTTTTCTGTTATCTTTCGTGTCTGTTCTTTTACCAAATATGAATTCAGTTGGGCCGAGATGGCCCGTCGAGATGGATCAACGCGAAACCTACATTCCTCACCGATTACGGAGTATCATCGCAGACAAGCATTCCCTTGATAACTCTTGGAATCTTCCAAAACTCCACGTTGCGTCCCATGGCATAGCCCAGAAGTTCACCTTCTTTGCTTACTGGCCGGTTTATTTCCACTGAGCTGGGGAAACGCTCCGGAGCCGCAACTCGGAACCCCACCAGTGCTATTCTTTCAGAGTCTCGAGAAAGAGGGCTTGTAACAACTACTCTCGCACTTTTCTTTCATTTATTTCAAAATAACAAATATACAGCGAGTGAGTCTCGAGACTAGGATCACAGAATGAACGAGCGCATAGGCTTGGCAGTACAGGCATGATCTCCAGTCTGACGAAACACGGATCTCGAGACGGATAAGGCAGGTCACAAAGATATTGTATTTATGGAAATTGTTGGCGAAACTGACAGCTCGCTTTGTTGCACAAAAATGTGAACAGGAAAATTGACAGTTGAGGCAATGTCGTAAGCGGATGGTTGCAATTGTTGCCATTGGGGTAGGACAAGCTTCGAGGTCATGAGAGCAAGCATTCGCAACGTTTTCCTTTCCTTGTTGGATTGTCCAACAACGAATCGAGTAGACGTTGGCCTGTCAGATCACGCCCGAAAAGTCGCATTTGGTCTGTCAAACCACTCACGTCTCCAGGTTGCTGTTTCTCGACCCGACTCGACCAGCAGTTCCGTTATCTCCTCCTCTCTGACAGAATCAGAGTCATGGTCAAAGTCTCAGCTGAGTCAGTACAGTGTCCAAACGTCAGCTGACTGAAATACCGGAGCAGCTCGTATTAAGATGTTGAATCGCGGACTAGATCTCGCCTCTGTTTCGGAACGGCTAGACGGACGGGTTCTCCACTGCAAAAGCTTATCATGTCAAACCCTGAGAGTGTTTGAGACCTTGAGAGGATCATCCTTAGAGGAATGGTCTGGGCTGCATGGCAGATGTTGACAAAGGTTATTCGTTTTTGCTTTGTTTGTTTCGTCAGACTGTCAACGAGGATGCCAAGCTGTCAGTTTTCATATGCACAACAGATGCGAATCGCGCACAGATCTATGGTCTGTGTTTCTTAAAGACAGGTCCGATTTGTTACAGGCAGTATTTGCTTGGGACTCAATGTCCATCGAAGCAAGTCGTGAGATTGTGTCCAACAATCATTAGCACAAACATACTCTGTATCACTGCGAGGGTTAAACGTGAATTGCCGTCTTTCCACGTTTACATTCCAGGGAGTGCTTGCAAGCAACCGCCATTGCAATTAAATCTGATATCCACCACTGCGAGGATCTCATTCAACATCCATGATTTATTGTAATATTCGAGGCTAGATGTAGGCTAGACCCAGCAGCCACACCACTCAAGGCAATTACCCCCCTGGACTAAAATGTTGTATCTGCGCCGCCGGGAACAGGAGGAGAGTGCATCTGTCAAGTTATTTATGGCTCATGACTAAATCCATTCGAGACAAGAGAGATGATCCTCCCGTCTTGGCCAGAGATTGAAACATTTTGTGTTTACTTTAGAAAGGATGTTTGAAGCCACAATCACTTCGGTTTGAAGTTGACTTGACGTTAATGCTATTGCTTCCAGTGGATTTTACTGTACCTTGCATGGGGTAGCAGGGTAGGTATGCTTCTGTGGGACTGGACGTTGGATTGCGGATGATAATTAGAGTAGAATCAAGGCACAATATTCGGTGTAATTACTCCCTGCCCTTAGATTCAAATGGGGCATTTTACTGTGAATTTGGAATATTTTGGAACAAAGGTAATCGAAATCTATTAGAGAGCCAAGTCTCCAAAAGCTGGGACCGCCGGTCTTGAAACAAGACCTTAATTGTTAGCCAAGCCTTTGTATTTGCTTTGTCCAAGGCTTACTTTGAGCTTGAGCTTCTTCAAGATCCCTGTAATCTGTAACCCATCTGACACGCGTCCCCCTCATTGTTCCAAGGAAAATAGTGTCTCAGAGTTGGAGAGAGTTGTAGAGGACACTGTAACCTTTACTTTGCACTATGTGCTCTGTCTCCCTCCCTTGATTTTGTTTCTCGAAAATTATCACTGACTGACAAATCTCTCATACACGTTCTTGTCCTTAGAAAAACATCTTCTACAACGGCTTCACTCGGAAGTAACGTTGGTCAGAATGGGAACGTCTTTCGTCACACAAAAGAAGTAGAGTGCAATTCTTGTAAACGCAATCAAGTTGACGCGTGGAAAGTGTCTGATCGGCCCCTGATTGTCCCCAATTCCAAAATCTAAGCGGCTAAGTTCCCTGTAAAAAGACCCCGATAGCAAGGCCCATGCCCCACCGATCAAGGCCTTTCTCCAAAATCGCCCGCCCTGGGCATTTTACAGCCCCTGAGAGTGTACTTTATCTCTCACCAGTTCACAGTGATTCAAAATGTATTGCCCGGCAGCTAAATTGGTGATCCCACATTTTAGGTTGTGCTAGTATGATCCTGGAGCTGTTTTATGCCTGTAACTGCAACTGTGGTGTTTAGTCTAGAATTTTTGATGACGGACAGGTCTAGCAAATCTTTGAGAAAGCTCCTTCTTCTTGTTCTTCTTGAGTCTCTCCTCATTCCGACTGACAACGTTACGACTCGTGCTTTTCATTTCTCCCCATTTAATAAATCTCCTCCTTATCAAACCTCACCTTTACCTTCTTTCCTCTCTCTCCTAACCTTCCGTGGGTATCGCAACTTATCGATTCTCGATTTCGTCTTCTTTTTTCCTCGACCCCCTTTATTTGACAATCCTTGTCTGTCCGTTCTCTACTACCTCTCCAACCCACTCTCCCCACGTTTTACCCTTCCCAGCATCGCACCTACAGTACAGGAAAACGACAGCTCGAAAGTATCTCTTGCCTGCGAGCAACACACCCGACAAGACCGACTTAATCATGCGGTGAAGAAGCGATCTTTATCAATTATATCGAAACCTCTTTTTCTTTTCCTCGCGAGTTTCATCATCTACAGTCATCGTCTTTTGAACGACTTTCTGCCCCGCGATCGATCGAATTCGTCACCTCGCCCTCGATTCGAAAAACTTGGCCGCGCATACGCTTTCTGTCGCTGGCGTCAGAATTCTCTCTTGCGCTGTGTCGTAAATAGGGCACATACTATCGAATAATACTCCCTCCGACGATATGCCCAAGATGCTTGCGCCTGGCTTCAGGACACGGCGCACCTCCTCCTTCATCCGATTCGGTGCCCTCGCTACTCTCCTTGTCTTCGCCTTCTGGTCATTTAGCAATCGCGCTCCCACGCCGCAGCTTCTTCCACTGCACAAGTCCCAACAACAGCCTGCCGATAGCTCAGACTCAATTCCTCCCCCTCCCAAAAAGCCAGCGCAACAAAATGTACGTGAAAGAGAACAGAGAGCCCTTTAAGTATGCTACTTGCTAACCATCTCCTATAAAGTTGGCAAAAGACAAACCTGTACATGGCCCTCACCCAATTGACAAGCTCATACTCGATGGTGGAAAGCGACATAAGGAGCAGCTCGCCAGGGAGTCGCATACTCTAGAAGACGCTGCGCAAGCTTATCGCCAGCGTCGTGGGCGTCATCCGCCTCCAGGTTTCGATAAATGGTGGGATTTTGCTAAGCAGAACAACGCTGTCGTCGTTGAAGAGTTCTGGGATCAGGTTTACCATGATATCGACCCCTTCTGGGGCGTTCCTCAGCCCGTGATTCGCAAGGAGGCATACAGCTTTGAAATGTCGATTCACATTCGAAACGGAAAGGCCAATTCCACGAGTGATTGGTTCTGGACGCTGATTTGGCTCGACATGATTCGTTCGATAGAACATATGGTCCCGGACTTGGATATGCCGCTGAACGCCATGGACGAACCTCGTCTTGTCGTGCCTTGGGAGGATATCAATGGCTATATGACCAAGGGGGCGGAATCGCGCAAACTGTGGTCAGCCAAAGAAGTAGTCTCGGATTTTCAGAAGCTACCAACAGCGGGACGACATGACAGAAACGTCAAGATTCCGTTCAAGCGATGGGAAAAGACCAGTATGCGCCCTTGAGAGAGCTCCATAAGTTACACTTGCTAACATATCATAGGCCCTTATTGGCCCATCGCCAGTCGAGGATGCCCGCCCGATAGTCCAGCTCGCCAGGCCCCCCTGAAGGATTCCTTTAACGAAGTCCCCAAAATCGATATTTCGAACGCCGAGCCGCACTCCTACGCCGGATACGTGTCCAATTTTACCCAATCGAGCGAGATCTGTCACCAGCCTGATCTTCAAGGTCTTAATGGGCTGCTGATCAACCCTATTTCCGTATCTTCCACCAAGGTTTTATTTCCCATGTTTGGTGGTTCCAAGCTCGCCATCAACAACGAGATCCTCCTTCCTCCTCCGATCTACTGGAAGGCGGAAGAACGATTCACAGGTGGTGAAGACAATGTTGAATGGAAGGACAAGGGCAGCACTGTGGTTTGGAGAGGTGTTGCGACTGGAGGGAAGAACAAGCCAGAGAACTGGCGCGGTTTCCATCGTCATCGTTTCGTCTCGATGCTCAATTCCACAAAACTCACAGCAGCGGAAAAGGGCACCGCGAAGCCAGAGAACTTTGTCCTCCCATCAGAGCAGTACCATCTCCAAGCGCAGGCTCAGGGACGACTTGGTGACTGGGTTGGCGAATGGTCCGACGCTGGCTTCGTTGATCTCATGTGCTCGCCTAGCGAAGATGAGGGCAGATGTTGGTACACAGACCACTACTTCGCCAAGGTCGATGGAATGGATATGCACGAGCAGTTCGCCTACAAGTACGTTCCTGATATCGACGGGAACTCCTTCTCAGGCCGTTACCTCGGCTTCCTCAACTCGACCTCTCTCCCCATAAAGGCGACCCTCTTCCGCGAGTGGCACGACAGCAGGCTTGTGCCTTGGGTGCACTTCGTCCCCATGGACAACCGCTTCCAGGACTTTTATGGCATCATGGAGTACTTCCGCGGTTACGCTGACACTGCTGGCCACGACAAGGCCGCCGAAAAGATTGCGCTTGCGGGCAAGGAGTGGGCGAACAAGGTGCTAAGAAAGGAGGATATGCAGATTTATGTCCTGAGACTGCTTCTCGAGTATGGACGTGTCATTGCGGACGACAGAGATAAAATGGGCTGGGTTGATGACGCCCTAAAGGATCCTTCCATCGAAAAGACATGGGAGAGCTTCAACATGTGAAGAACGACAAGTGTGTTAACATCATTACGGAGTTTGGCCTTGATTTAAAGGGAGGGCGATGGCGTTATGGCGTGCGATATGTATCTGGGATGATGGTATGTCGACAGTCTACGGACTCTCGACCGGCGAGACTAAGCAGAGGGAGTATTTTCAAGTACATATAGAACTACACAAATGGATTGCATGGACAGCGAGTGCCAAGTAAAGGACATCATACTTGGCGGGAATCTGAACTATTTGCTTTTATTACATCAATCAAATCATGACATGAGTTTCCGTCTTCTACCAATATGACCGTCCAAGAAAACTCCGTATTATGCTTTTGGTACATATGTTTAGTTATACCGTTTAGCCCTTTTATTTAAAAAGTGCCTCCAGTTACCCCCATTGCGCTATTTTTCAGGCCATCTTCGTCCTCCGTCTGAATGGCGAAGTCGTACTCGTCCATTAAGCGTCCTACGAGGGTTGTGTAGCTGGGAGCAAACGGCCATTCGAGCCACGCCTTGATGATATCCGCCCAGTGCTGTTCCGTCACACATCTTGCGGTCAACGCACCGTGCTTCGTCAGTGGCGAGCCTCCCTGGGCTGGGTCGTAGATAGAGGTCACGCCAGGTGCTTGATCGCCGAAACCAGGCCATAGACCATCCATCGCTTCGGGGACAGGCTTGAGCATGTGCTGCCACCAGTAGCGCAGCATGGTATCTGAGATGGTGCCGTTGCGGGCAGTGGGGCCGTGCTGGCGAATGTACTTGTTCATTGCTTTGGGTTGGAGGTCTAGAAGAGCGCCGGGCATCCTGGGGAAGAATTCCTCTTCGCGCGTGGCGAGCGGTTCGAACGGACGACGATCCCAAAACAGGACGGGTTCTTTTTGTTTCCAGAGCTGGTAATTATCACGAACCATTGCCCATTCTTTCCGTGTGTTCTTTTTGATATTGTTCAGGCGCGCATCGAACTTCGCTTCCGCTGCGGGGAGCTCGGATGGAGATGCAAAGCCGAGTTCCTTGAGGCGATCACGCTCTTGCAAGAGTTCGAGGTAGAGCTCTGAATCCGCGTTGTCGTACTTTTGACGGAAACGCAACGCTTTGAGACGGTCTGATGGCGATATACTCCCTGACTTTGCGAACTTGTTCTCGGCGTCCAAGAGCTCTTGGCGGAAAGGTCGGCTATGGATTGGGCGCTCGACACCTGCAAGAGGTCGGCCTGCGTACTCACGGTTTGCAGTGAGGTTCTTGTAGACGGCTGTTTCGCGGCCAGAGGGCATGGTAAGGCCAGCTTTCTTCATGCGGTCGAGCGTGCGATATCCGGACTCCATATTGATCCACTCATCGCGGAGTTCGTAGCGATCCTCAACCTCTGTGTCATGGCCTGCGATTTCGTGGAGCCATTCGAGGGCGACTTCGGCTTCGAAAGCGCTGCGCTTACGACGGATTGAGCTTCTTGGGAGGAGTCTGCGCTTGCCATCGTCGGAAATCCAGACAAGCATGCGCACAAGACCGTATTGTTGGAAGAGCGAGGCGGTGCGGATACTGGACATGAGTTGGTAGAGAACCATTGTGCTGACACACTCGAACATCTGGTATTTCTTAGGCGGGCAATAGCACAGGTTGATGTTGACAAGTAGCGTATCGTTGCGCTCTGGCTCGGCGGCAGGGTCGCGAATTTCTTGTTTGACGACGCTTTCAAGTACCTCTTGAAGTTCCTTCCAGAGGATACCTGCCTTGGGTACTACTTCGACATTGGATTTGTTGAGGAAGTCACCGAGGAAGGGCTTGTAAAGGTCGATATCTGGTTCCATAAGGATGTGTTTTCGAGGCTGGACTAGCTCATGAAGAGTCTTGCTCCAGAGACCGGCGCCGGGGTTTATATCGACAAGATCGCAACCGCGATGTCGTTCGAGGGAAGGACCAATATAGTTGGCGACATCATCTAAGTGATTTATATGATGAGCAAGAGAGTTACTTAGGGTGCCAACAAATGAACTCACCACAAAGGCCTTGATTAACGATACTAACACGATGTCTATCTCCAAGTGGATTCCTCTTCCCCGGATTAGGGGTCCAAAGTCCCGTATCCTTGAGCCGCTGTGCTAATTCATTACTTGGTACGAGCTTCTCGTTCACGAGTCGACTTGAGACGAGGTAGCGGAGTTGGGGTTGGAGTTGAAGTTTAACGGATGACGTCGTGCGCCGGAGCGGCCGCACAAGAGTCGATCGCGCATTTTGCCTAGCGATGAACATTTGGTTTGCAACGCTCGCTATGTTTTAGCCGTACAGCAGTCATCGAAAGTGGGTGAAATGATGGCATGCTTGGATGGAAGATGGGAAATTCTAGGTTTTGCCGCGATTGACCGCTGAGATTAGATGAATAAGATAAGATTAAACTGGGATTTTTTTGGCGGGGTTTTAATGAGCAGTGGGATGCAGAATAGATGGATTAGTACTGTTCAGTAGTACTAAGCCTTGGTTATCTCTTGTACCTAATGACTGGATTCTACTTCATGCGTACTTGACACATCATGAGATTCAAAGATATGGCCAGAGCTATACTATTAATTTGAGAACAGACGGCTGTAGAAGGTCATGGAGCAATCAAGCTTAGCTTCCGAGTCAAGAGCTCCGATGCACCGTCAATGTCAATTCGATCCTTTCCCAGGGATACATCACCAACTCAAACCGTCAAGTTACCTGTGACAACCTCAACTTGATCTCTCATATGAAACTGTCATTAAGTAATGATATAGTCACGAAAGCTAGCTTTACATTTAAATAGCCCTTACATCAGAACCAAGATACCGCCTACCCTACATCGAGTGAGCAGCCACATACCCGAGTCTCGTGGTACACAAAGTATTGTTGTCGCCTTCACAGTTCAAATAGCAATAACAAACCAACTTATATATATCAACATTTCTTCCATTTCATTTCCACGTCAGGGTGCCCAAGCTAGAAGATAAATAAAACTCCACGAGACGCCGCCATGCTGTAAGAGACAATTCTGGAAACTCGCTGCCTCCCAATCCCTCTCCGCCTTATGTATCTACGACAAGTGACTGCTGTAACTCGATTCATGTCTTCATCATGCACCTTCGCTACCAAACTCGTTGGTCCACTCAATCTGCCTTGCGATATCATCCTTGGATACAGTTGGATGCGAGTCGTCGAGTGCCATCTCAAAGTCCTTTAGTTGAACGTCTGGAGCCATGAGTTCCTCCGATGAAACGTCGTCGTATGTCATCTCAATCTTTTCTGGGTCGCCCGGCGAGCAAGGCGTCAACATGCGTTTACCATCTTTCATAACCTAGTATTGTTAGTAAGAACTTAGAACCCGCATGATCAAGTTGGACTTACAGGCTTGAAGTGAGTGGCTTGTAGAATCTTTCGGACAGGCCTCATCAGGGCAGATTGAACAACGTTGGCGATATCGCTACCAGACATTCCTTCCGATTTGGCAGCAAGAACGTTGTAGTCGCTCGCCACGAGCGCAGTGTCGGTGTCACCAATGGCCAGCTTAAACATGCGTGCGCGACCGTTTAGGTCAGGCAGACCAATATGTACACGACGCTGAAATCGTCGTCGAATAGCAGCATCGAGTTGCCAGGGAATATTGGTAGCTCCCAGAACTAAAATACCCTTGCTGTCGTTGCCCACACCGTCCATTTGTACCAGGATCTCGGTCTTTATACGGCGCGAAGCCTCGGACTCGCCCTCACCACGGGGACCGCACAGGGCATCAATTTCGTCGATGAAGATAACCGAAGGCTTGTTTTCGCGCGCCATAGAGAACAGGAGCTTGACCAATCTGCGCAAGACCATAGTTAGAACAGCATGCCACTAATCGCTGTGGGGAAAGCTCACCTTTCACTCTCACCCATCCATTTGCTGACCAGATCGGAACTGCTGATACTGAAAAAGGTACTGTTCGCTTCTGTCGCAACAGCCTTGGCGAGGTAACTTTTACCTGTTCCTGGAGGACCGTACAGCAGGATACCCTTCCACGCCTGTCGCTTACCCTGGAACAGACTGGGGAACTTGATGGGCAGCACGACAGCCTCCTTTAATGTCTCCTTGGCACCCTCAAGACCAGCGATATCCTCCCACCGCACGTTGGGCCTCTCTTGGAGAATAGCACCTGACAGTGCATTGCGCAACTTTTTGCTATCATCGTCCTCGCCTGCTGGAGGCTTGCCTTTGCTAGTGGAGGCGCCGTTAGCGCCCATAGCAGCTTTCCCATTGCCATTTGAGCTGGTATCGTTCTCGTTGGCGAGGAATTGCTTGAGCTTCTCTGCGCGGTCGAGGTAGGTGGCCATCTTCTCCTGCATGGTGACTTTGAGAGCCTTGTTCTTCTCCCACTTGAGCGCCTTGACCCAGAGTTCCATGGAGGACATGTAGAGGTCGAAAGCCTTTTGGTACTCCTTATTGTGATCGGCCGTGATGGCCTTTTGCACCTCTGCGATGGCGCGGTCGCGAAAGTTGGTCGACATGGTGACGTTGGTCGATCGAGGAGAGACGTGGGGGAGGTGGTTTTGTTGGAACGTCAGAGAGTGAAGGTGTCGGGTCTTGTGCAACTCCCCGTCGGGATAAGGAGGTGACAAAGGCGAGGATCGAGTAGTAGCAATCACTTGCAAAGGCTCAAGTCGTTATCGAGATGGTGGAGGGCTTGGTTGAGGCGAGGCAACAGTCAATTGCGCTGGGCGGGCTGTACAGTACTGGGACCGATTGGCGGGGAAACATGGCCCAGATCCATATGGAACGCTTGACAACCTAATGATGCTTATAGCGGGGCAGAGAGGGGCTGCACAACTTTACTGTATTGTCTGGGCTCTCGATGACTTGGCAGTTTAGACGATAACTACCTTAAGAAAGGAGAAATACTAGGAACGATTCAGAATAGGCAGAAACATTTCTACCTAAGGGCTTAGTGATATTTTACCACTTTTTACATCATCACCAGTCATCTTCCAAACGCCATGTCAGACCCTCAAGCGCAGCTCCAGGCCTTGTCTGAGGACTTCCAGAAGCTTCAGGGCGGTATGTTCATTTCAATCTCTGAGGAAGCAAAAGACACGTACTGATACGCACAGTAGAACTTCAGAGCGCTGTCGAATCACGACAAAAGCTCGAGGGTCAGAAGCAGGAGAACGTTGGTGTGCAACAGGTTGGTCATCTCGACATAAGCATCACAGTAAAAACGGTTTCTAACCCAAAATCCAGGAGTTTGAACGGCTACAAGAGGGCGAGACCATCTACAAGCTTTCTGGTCCCGTGCTACTCAAGCAGGACAAGTTCGAGGCCGAGAACACAGTCAAGGGTCGTCTAGACTACATTGGTAGTGAAATGTGAGTGTCATTCCTCTTCCAAGGTTTGTACCCTTGTCTGACTGACCCAATTTAGCAACCGGCTAGAAGACACAATCAAGGAAACCCAAGGGAAGCTTGAGAGAAAGAGGACAGAGATCATTCAGCTCCAACAAAGCGCACAAGCAGCTGCTCAAGGCAAGGGCAAGGATGCCTCCAAGTGATTTCACAAAAAGAGAGTGACAGGAGTGGATTAACGAAAAATAGACCATGAGTTGAGTTATATTTCTACAAAAACCATTGATGAAGATAATGCAAATTAGACAAATACCTGGCACTTTACAAATGCCGCGCTAAATGATACCAGTGGGAGAGAGTCTTCCGTTGCTTCCCCGAAACGCCAGTCGTGATTCGTGAAGTGATCTAGTTGATCGTCATGATGCTGAAACCCCAGGGAACGCCCATATTCTTGTGTTCCAGAGCAGCGCTGGGTGAGAACATAAAGTCTTGCTTATCGTCAGCGGCAATGGGCTGGGGCGTCGCGGCGTCTTCATCAGCGTCCATGGCGACCAGGATAGCCTCAGCGATGTCGCTTTTCTTCGTACAATTCTCAAAAACGTTATCGCCTTCGATGAGGCTTTGCATCAAAGGCCGCTGATCGCTCTCGGTGAACAATTGGGTCTCACGGTTGAGAACGCCATAGTTGACCTTCTCACCCGTCTGCGCCAGACGCTGGAAGATGACGGTGAAAGCAGCAATAGCCTGGGCGACGATGCGGGCTTTTTGTTTTGAGCTGAGGCGCGCAAAGAACTCGGACGTCTCCTGCTCCAGGAGCAATTGTGTGTTTGTGTCAAAGATGGATTGAAGGATGCGGTGGAGGATGTTACGGCAGTTGAGGTCAAGGTCGGCGCAGACGTCGAGCTCAAACACAGACGAGATACTGCGGAGGATGCTGGAGAGAGCGTCAAGAGGAGAGAGGTCGTTGGGGAGACTGACGTGCCCTTGATCAATGGCGAAGATCTCGACGGCAGTATTCACGGCGGCTGTGCATGTTAGTTTGTTGATCTACGGGGTGTGCTTGTTGCTACATACATCCACGGGCAGCGTTGACATCGAAGGACTTGACCTCGACAGTGGATATGGTGGAGTTGTTCTTGATGGTATCCATGGTGTTGTAAGTGAGGTAGAAGGGTATAACGAGTTTGAGTGTTTGATGAGATATGATGAGGTATGATGAACTCGGAACAAATTGAGACTATGTTTGTAAACAAAAAATAAAATACTAAATAATTGAAGCACGAGACTTGGGGGAGGCTGGCTTTTGACCTCGATCGCCCCTTGGAAAAACTTTACTTAGATGCCCAACTCATTGAGGATCCAGCATATCCTGGCAAACTCATAATAAGGTCTTCATGGCCACACCGTGGTCAATGCCCCCTTACCTGAGGTGTCATGGGCGTGGATAGATGGGCCGATGACCGTGGGACCATTGGGGGGCCTCTTTCACCGTGGGATGGCCGACTGGGTGTAGTGGCGGCGATACAATACGACGCGATCATGATCATGATCATGATGACCCCAACCCAAGAGTTTGTTTTGGGGTTGTTGGGATGTACATCTCTTGGTACTCGTGCCGTAATAGTCATGATCAGATCCCGCTACCAAGTTTGGAGCCTAGGCGTAAGATTGAAATCTGCATCTACCATCGGTCCTGGAGTTCCCGTCTTGTCGTATTTCTTGTTGCGGCAGTCTCATTAGGGATTGCGATCCGAGTTCCCCGAACCCAGCCTGAAGCTTCCAGACATGGATGATGAATGTATTTCCAAGGCGATTTATCCCGATATTGACTGTAAGTGTTCGGAACAAATCGGGCAAGGGGCAAAGACAAGCTCCTGTAAGGCCTCAAGTTACTGAGGAACCTTGCCAAGGAAGTTCCGACTCGGTGAGACAGAATTCGGAGTGCATTGCATGGAGATTGCAATTGTACGATTCTCATAAAGAAAACACGCCATCAGTCCATGCATGATACAAGACAGAAAATGTGGCTGCTCATGATGAGGCGTTCAGCCACACAAGGCTCCATGAATGTTTCATCGTTTTGGTTTATGTGCATATATTCTGCTTCGTCATTCTATACTGCATAGAGCCATTTCCTTCCCCGCCATTGGGCATGGAGGGGCAATCAAGGTACTGACACCTGCCATGAGGCGCTACGCGTCGTCACAGGACCCGACCCATTGGATTCCATCTTCATACTCGAGTTTCTCCATCTCCAGGCAGCTTCATAAAGTTGTTGCCTACGAACCACGCGGCACTTTGAACTTGACGATCATGAACTGGACATAAGTATTCTGACGACTCTGCGACAGTCATTTCCAAACATCACCACCTCTTTCCTTCCAAGTCTTTCAAGATGGACTCGAGAATAGCGATGCGGCCTACCCGGCCGCAAACTGTCAAAGAACTGGTAGCTCAGGCCGAGAATTTCAGCTTCAATATGAATATCCCTTTTAAGCACTGGATGCGTGCAGCAGAAACGCTGTACCAAGAGGTTTGTACTCTTCTTATTCCGCATGATATGTCAGCTAATTCGTTCAGGCTTCTTTTGCGGTTTCGGACGGCGATTTCGGTCGAGCTTACATGATGCTGTATCGACACTCTCTTCTTATCCTCAAGTACCTTCCGACACACCCGCATTTCAAAGAACCCGAGAACAAGAAGGCGTATGTGATACTGTCGAAGCGCATTCAGCGCGTGATCCAAGACCTCGAACAGCTTAAACCCGAAATCGAGAATGCTGTCAAAGAGTGGGAACGAATGGCTCTTTCACCAAAGGCGGCCGAAGAACCATTAGCTCCTTCGTCGCGATACGAACAATTCGCAGCTCGCGATCCAACCTTGACAGGCAATGCTAGAATCTTAGATGCTTCCGACCATCAGGACCTGGCCGTTGATCTAGCACAGAGGGAATTGACAAGGAGAGATACAGCAAGGAGAGCGACGAGGCATTCTGGGATTGCCGACGAGGACATCATGTCGAGAAGAAGAGGGGGCAAATGGGATCAATGGGACGGCGTGCGAATCGGAGACGACGAGGATTTACGGCGACAGATGGAGGCGACTAGGCATGCCCTCGACTCGGCGCACGAGAGACGCAACAACGACGATTTCCGACCGACATCGCATACTTACAACTACCCGTCCATCTCCAGACCTCGACCGCTCGAGTATGAGAGAAGTACAACGCCGACGACTCCATCAATACAACCAAGTCGACCGCCCAAGGAACCCGTCGCTCTACCACCGAAAGAGCCCCTACATCCGACCTTACCCCCAAGCCTTCCACAAAAGGTGCCTCTATCAGGATACGCGCCTCTTATACCATCTCCATCACCCCAAGCTGCCGGTGACAGACCTGAAGTTCCTCGCAAGGAGGCGCTCAGCCCAACTGGAGAAGCCGGCCCACCAGCAATTCCCCAAAAAGAACGTCTCACATTTAAACCAGGCGCATACCTGGAGAATGGCGATCCAATACGATCTCTCTTCCTCCCGAAAAACCTCCGACAGAAATTCCTCGACATCGCTGCTGATAACACGCGTCGAGGACTTGAAATGTGTGGCATGCTGTGTGGTACGCCTATCAATAATGCGCTGTTTGTCAGATGTCTCTTGATCCCCGATCAGAAGTGCACATCGGATACATGTGAGACAGAGAATGAGGAGGTCATGTTCGATTACTGCATGAATGAAGATTTGCTTCTTTTGGGGTGGATTCATACACATCCGACACAGACCTGTTTCATGAGTTCACGAGATCTCCATACTCATGCTGGGTACCAGGTTATGATGCCTGAGAGCGTGGCCATTGTGTGCGCACCAAAGTTCCAACCTTCGTAAGTCATCACCATGAATTTCCGCCAGTCCAAGCTAACACGCCAAGGTATGGAATCTTTCGCCTAACTCACCCTCCAGGGCTGGATCATATCCTGAACTGTAATCATCAGGATACATTTCACCAGCACTCGATTGACAATATCTATCGTGGAGCAGGGCAACCGACAGGTCATGTGTATGAAAGCGATAAGTTGGACTTTTATGTACACGATCTGCGGACTAAATAGAAGCATTGTCACGGTATCAAGAATGATCGAGGTGGGCCATGCATGCATAGCGCTGGAGTTTTACAGGTGATGCGGATGCTTGTTTCCAGTACAGTAGACATGACAAAATCAATATATGACTCTGATCAATGGCTCAGAAGTTACCGTGCAACAGGATCTGCAAGTTGATGGCAAGTAAATTGTGAACTCGAAAAGCCAAGTCCACATTACTCACTCTTCTGTACGCCACGCCTGCAACATCATCCAGCGCCCTAGACAGTGTGACAGTGCAATACAGTACAAGACAGTGACCAGTGGAGCTCTGGTCGATCTCTTGTCCCGCTGTGGAGAGCAGATTAAGATTGCACCCCCCAGCTCTCGGCAGTAGAGGGCCTCTTGGTTGGCAGGACCAGGGGGGCAGGTCGATAGTCTAGGTTAGTTGGAAGCCCGAAAGGGCTGATGATGGACATGCAGGGTAGCGATCAGCAAGCTGAGAATCTGAACTCTCAATCTCCCTTGACCGGGTGAGTGGATTGGGAATTGAGATGGATTGAGCAGGGAATTTTAATCATTATTCCCTTTTAGTTAGTTGGTAAGTGTCATGGAGACACATGTCGCATAGAGACATAAGAGAGAGACGCGGTATTGATGTTATCACAACAACCTTTATATCAACACCAGAATGTCTATCAACAAACTACCGGAAATTTTATCGAGACAATTCCTCATACTTTTCACCCAACGAAGACGAACCACGTCATCGTCTCTCGCACTACTTCTGTCTCTCCCTCACCTCAATTCACGACATGGCATGGGCGAAAGATGCACAGATGCAGTCCATTCCCAAAAGGGTCTTTCAGCTGTGATGCAACTGACCATTTAGGTTCAAGATGATTACACAAGCGTAGTCCCACCCACAGTGTCTCAGTTGGAAAAAAAAAGTGATCGTCAAAGACTAAAAGTGAGGGTTTACCACTACGTAGGAGAGCTGAACAAAGTGCCGGTACCTAGTCTGATTAGTGCACACACCGCAGATCTTGGGACGGGAGCGATGGATGGATAGAGCCAAGGGAGGCTCGGACCGTCAGAAGATTTGAGATCCTGCGGAGTTTTATCTTGGTGTTTTTCTTTTGTAAGTGATGAAACAGCAATTGATATTGAACGAGGGCATTCGAACATTGAAGGGATGTAATGGTAATGGAGATCAAGACAAAGTGGTTGAGTATTGTTGTCCACCTATTCAATCGCTCAGATCTCAATTCATGTCTCATCTACCAAGACAAGATCTCAGACAAAGCGGAGAGTTATGTACCTGGGAAGATCACTTACCGCTGATACAGTGCCAAATCCGCCCTACTCCTAAGCAACCTCTTCCTCCTCTTTATCTCAGTCCAATAGTCTGACTCTCCAGACATTGGATTACCCGGTGACCCAGAGATACAGTACAAAGTGGCGCCGCCCTGGACCAGGAGGTCAATGCAGATCTGCCCTTGTCGATGCAGAGCTTTGCTGTATCGCGAAAGGCTTTGAGCTCTCGCGTGCACACCATCTGCTGCTCCGACTCCGCGCACGCTGATCAATCTTGTTCCACCGCATTGCCTTGTCCAACCATCTTCTCTGGGGAGGAAGAGCGGAATGATAATGTCTCACTTGTGGGAGATAGCTCCGGCTACCTAGCTAGCCAGCTAGTATGTGCCGTGCTGCGATGAAAGGCAAGCCATAAAGATGAGCTCACGCCCACTTGCTTCACTCTGCTCGAATCTGTATTCCCAGTAATCAACAATAATCATGGCGTCGAACCAAGCAAAGAACGGCGCTGTTGCCACGAATGGGTACGGCAAGGAAAAGTCTCCTTCTTCAGCTTCTTCAAGCCAGAAGAATGAAACCCCTGCCCCACCTCACAACAAGAGCGAGGGTCTCGTTAAGAGCATCAAGAAGCTCCGCCTAGCTTCTAAGAGACCTCTCCCAACAGAGATGGGTGATGGATCGTACCGACAGGTTGCGACCCGTCCGGGTTTGAAGCAAGACATTCGTCGTCTTCGTGGAAAAGGTGAGTGAGCAAGTGGATGTGAGAATTGTAAAGAAGTGTGGTGAGTGCTGACGTAGAATAGATCTCAAGACCTTGCTAGAGATCATCTCGAGTAAGCTCAAGGGAGAAATGCAGCAGGATGACAAGACTATGATCATGGAGCGAACGATCCAGCTCGTTGCGAATCTGAGCGATCATTCCAAAGTCCAGGAGGCTTTGACGAACAGCTTCATCGCGCAGCTTTGGAACTCGATTGATCACCCGCCTATGCTGTACATGGGAAACAAGTATCGTTTCCGCCAGCCTGATGGATCATGGAACGTGAGTTATCATCAATTGAGCTCGAGGCAAGTAATTGGCTGACCCATGTAGAACCCTTATCTTCCCCAGCTTGGTGCCGCTAGAACACCATACTCGAGAACAGTTCGGCCCAAGGGTATGAACTTGGGTGCTCAGCCTGACCCAGAGGCTATCTTTGAGTCTGTTTTTGCGAGAGGTATCTTCCGCAAGAACCCAAACAATGTGTCGAGTATCCTCTGGTACTGGGCCACTATCATCATTCATGGTATGTCACTGTCATTCAATGTATCCCATCCGGTCACTTACACAAGGCAGACCTCTTCTGGACAAACATAAAGGATCCAGACCAGAACGACTCATCATCCTACCTCGACCTCGCTCCTCTCTACGGCTCAACCGAGAAAGACCGCGACTCGATCCGCACATTCAAGGATGGTCAGCTCAAGCCTGACTGCTTCGCTGACAAGCGTCTCATCGGCAACCCTCCTGGTGTTCCCATCCTACTCATCATGTTCAACCGTTTCCATAACCACGTTGCGACTAACCTCGCCGACATCAACGAAGGTGGTCGCTTCAGCAAGCCTGCCCCTAACCTTGACGCCGAGGCTGCTGCCGCCGCGTGGAAGAAGCGTGATGAGGAGCTTTTTGAGACTGCGAGACTGGTCACGAGTGGATTGTACATCAACATCACTCTTATTGACTACGTGCGCAACATCATCAACCTGAACCGGGTTGATACCACTTGGACTCTTGATCCGCGTCAAGAGATGGGTGTCTCTGTCGGCACCAAGAATCTGTCTGAGAGCGGTACTGGAAATGTTGTTTCAGCTGAGTTCAACCTGTGCTATCGCTGGCACTCTTGTCTTTCAGAGATGGATGAGAAATGGGTTGAGGATTTCTACACCGAACTCCTTGGTGAGAACTACGGCCCCATGAACCTGCAGACCATGATGAGGGCTCTCAAGGCATTCGAGGCCTCGGTCGCCGATGAGCCTTCTGAGCGTACCTTTGGCGGTTTCAAGAGAGGACCCGACGGCAAGTTCAACGATGATGAGCTTGTCGAGGCGCTCGCCACTGCGATTGAGCAGCCTGGTGGTGCTTTCGGTGGCCGTAACGTGCCGCGCATCATGAAGCCCATTGAGATGCTGGGTATCATGCGCGGTCGTAAGTGGAACTTGGCTGGTCTGAATGAGTTCCGAAAGCACTTTGGCCTCAAGGCGTACGACACATTTGAGGACATCAACTCGGATCCTGAAGTCGCCGATGCTCTGCGAAACCTGTACCAGCACCCCGACTATGTCGAACTGTATCCCGGTATTGTCGCCGAAGAGGCAAAGACGCCCATGGTTCCAGGTGTTGGTATCGCTCCTACGTACACAATCTCCCGAGTGGTGCTCTCGGATGCTGTGGCTCTTGTTCGTGGTGACAGGTACTACACAATTGACTACCACCCTCGCAACCTGACCAATTGGGGCTACAAGGAGGTCGATTACGACCTCAACATTAACCATGGTTGCGTCTTCTACAAGCTGTTCTTGCGCGCGTTCCCTCAGCACTTTAAGGGCAACTCTGTTTACGCTCACTACCCCATGGTTATCCCCACAGAGAACCACAAGATTCTCACTGACCTGAAGCGCGCGGACCGTTTCGACTTTGGCCGTCCTGCGCCAACAGCAACACGCATCAACATCGTGGGTTACAGGGCAGCCAAGTACATCCTCGAAGACCAGGCCAAATACCGTGTTTGCTGGGAGGAGGGCCTCAAGCACCTCATGGGTGAGGGAGGTGGCCGCTTCATGCTGTCTGGTGACACGGCCCTGCACGCGCAGCAGCGCAAGTGCATGGGCCGTCTGTTGTACAACGACACCTGGCGCAACGCGGTCAAGTCGTTCTACTCGACAACGGCCGAGATGCTTCTGAAGGAAAAGTCGTACACACTGGCAGGCAAGAAGCAGGTTGATGTTGTGCGCGACGTGGGTAACGTTGCACACACACACTTTGTCGCGAGAATGTTCAACCTTCCTCTCAAGACCAAGCAGAACCCCAAGGGTGTCTTCTCGGAGCAGGAGCTCTACATGATCCTAGCGGTCATTTTTGTGTGCATTTTCTTCGACATTGATCCCGCCAAGTCTTTCCCTCTGAGGCAGGGTGCCAGGGCGGTTGCGCAGCAGCTGGGCAAGATCATAGAGATGAACGTCAAGCTGGCCACCAGCGTTGGTGTCAAGGGATTGTTCACTAGCAAGCCCAACAAGAACGATGATCCGCTCGCTGCGTACGGTGAGAACATGGCCAAGGGTCTCAAGAAGGCTGGTCTGAGCATTGATGACATCGTGTGGAGCCAGATCTTGCCCACCGCTGGGGCTATGGTGCCGAATCAGGCTCAGGTGGTAAGTCATGGCCTATTTCGAGATTGGTGAGAGAGAATATGTTGACTAACAGAGTGTGTGTAGTTTGCCCAAACCTTGGATTGGTATCTTTCTCCTGCTGGTGAGAAGTATCGCCCTGAACTTCATCGTATTGCCGCTCTGGAGACAGGCAACGAGACAGATGCTCTTCTGCTGGGCTACGCGATGGAAGGCATTCGCATGGCCGGTACATTTGGACTATACCGCGAAGCCACGACCTCTGATGTCATTCACGAAGATGACGGTCGCGAAGTGCCTGTCAAGGCTGGCGACAGAGTCTTTGTTTCCTTTGTCAGCGCCGCCAAGGACCCCAGCATCTTCCCCAACCCGGAGGAAGTTGATCCTCGACGTCCGCTGGACTCGTATATCCACTACGGCGTAGGCCCACACGCCTGTCTTGGAAGGGACATTAGTCAGGTTGCGCTGACGGAGCTGTTCAGGGCGCTGTTCAGGAAGAAGGGACTTAGGAGGGTGGCGGGTGCGCAGGGAGAGCTCAAGAAGGTGCCTCGACCTGGTGGTTTCTTTGTCTATATGACGGAGGACTGGGGCAGCATTTGGCCGTTCCCTACAAGTATGAAGGTGACTTGGGATGAATAGGATAAAGTATGAATGATATCATGGGCGGAACTATTTGGTAGTAATTAATTTTTTCTGTCTGTCATGAATTTGTAGTAGTGGCTGGTGTATTGATTGAATGACTGACTGAAGGATGGAAGGATGGAAAGGATTGAATGTAGCAGGTGATGATCCCCTCTCTTCCTCTGTCATGAGAGCATCCTTCAGCCTCCCTCTGTAATCTCATCAACTGGAGCCCCCTGAGCTGAACCCCCTAAATCCATCCTTTTAGGTGCCGCACTGCCGAACTACGACTCCATCAGGTCGATCGATTGGTCAATGATCTACTAAGCTAAACCTCTTTAGGGAAAGGCGGCTCGTTTCCAATGTTTCACGATCCGTTTCCCTGCGCCTCTGCAAGGAACACGATTGGGTTGATCATCTGGTCTTGAATGGAGGCAATTATCACAAAATGTATATATTTCTAGCAAAGACTTGCCTTCTCCTCTTTTGCTTGAGATTTCGCATCATCTTCGGAGGTTTTTACCAATTTGCTTGCAACTGCACTTCTCAGCCTTGCTGTGCTTACCTTCCTTCTCTTCTATTTTTGTTCCTCTTTGCTTACAGCTGCGCTGTACGACCTGACCGCAGTCTTTCACTGCCTTTGTTTGCCAAGAAATCCCTGGAGGATATTTAAATACCCAGTTTATCCACTGTCTTTATCATCAATATCACCATTACCATTTACCAGCAACCACTCGACACTATGAAGTTCATCACTCTTTCCACCATTCTCGGCCTCGCTGGTGCCTCGGCAGCTGCCCTCACAGCAGTCCCCATCATCGAGAAAATCGCCCCCAAGTCAAAGAGCTGCCCTTCAGGAAACACTGATTGCCGCACCGCCGAACAAGCCGCCCCTTACCTCATCAACGGCTTCAAGGACCACGATATCTACGACCCCAAGATGATGGCTGCAGTACTTGCCCTGATGGCCTTTGAGTCGGGTGACTTCCAGTACAAGCGAAACCAAGTCCCCGGCAGACCCGGCCAGGGTACAGCCAACATGCAGATGCCCAACTACAACCTTCTCTACGCAAAGTCAATTCCCGAACTCGCATCCAAGTATGAAGGAGTTGACTCGGTCGAGGGTATGTCGGATGACGACCTGAACAAACTCCTGGATGCCGTTACTGTTGACAAGTACAACTTTGCCTCTGGTGCTTGGTTCCTTGCTACGCAGTGCAAGCAAGATGTGAAGGACGCCTTCAAGAAGGATGTCGACGAAGGTTTCAAGCTTTACATCGAGGAGTGTGTCGGCACCGAGGTAGAGCCCAGACAGGAGGTCTTCAATGTTGCCAAGGAGGCATTCGGGCTCAAGTGATTGGGATTTGAGATCACTTGGTATGATATTATTTCTTTGGCCCATATGGATGTAGCGTGGCTTTGCAGCATTTTGTATTTCTTCAAACCTCTTCTATAGATAGAACTCTCGATGATTTTATCTACTTCTTCATAACTGCTTTATGCTGGCATTGGTTTGCTGGCATTGATTTTCCAACTTCTGTTGGTTCAGGACCTGTATATCTCTGCTTCGAGTAACATAATGCACTGCCACCCGATAATAAGAGTGCTGACCAACTTCGCCCCGTTCGGATACATGCGGGCACTATATCATTAAGCTTATCTTCATTATTTTCCAGGTCATGATACAGTCAGACAGAGTCATCAGCAGCATCAAGTCATCTACCAAGAGTTTATAATGACATAGGGAAATCTTTCCAGCGAGTTAAGCAGAAGTCTGACAAGGTGAACCTTTGACAAATTCGACACCGCTGGTATAGTATAGACATAAAGATGTCATGGCATTGAGCAAACACCACGGCAAAAGGCCCGATATAATTTTAACTGATCTTTCAAAAGCCAAAACTCTACATACTCTATACGTTTCCGTATTTTTGAAGAATGGTTATTACTAGTCAAACCTACCTACCCAGTGAGGCAAGCTTTTCAGCATGGTAGGTAGGTAATTGTCCGGTTTCAATGCTCAGTTCTTGGTTTGAAAGTTGCATAATTTCGAGGGAAAACAACAGTATCACTAAAAGCTTATAGTTTTTTAAGAGTTCACAAAGTTTACCTGAAGAGTTTCGTCTTATGATAGGTGTCGCAGAGTTCCTCGATGACTGTCCTGAGCATGTAATAGATACGCGTTTCTCGCGTCAAGATGTAGATATTAGCATTGATGAACCAAGAAAAGTTAAACGCCTCACGCTATAGACTGCTGAATACCTATATATAAAACGACGGATGATATTTTTTCAATAGCTTGGTCCAGAGTTCGCCGGCATCAGCGGGCTCAACGCTCGGACGGTGCCGCTAGTATCGTGATGTGGGAATAACAAATTAATATCAAACATGAAGCAATCTATTCAGGTTTCTGCTGACTGGTCCATTAACGGGAAGCAGGCTAGTGGCAAGTTTGAGGTAGAGAGGTTTCGCTGATCTGCGTTTAGTTCAGATGGCATATTGCTATATTTTGTAGAGACAACATGACAAGAGCAGCTTTTGGAATTAATGAAGCTTCGAGCAGTTTTATCAACCGCTTTAACAATTCGTAAATAAATCATGTAACTAATCAACCCCAGTGCAGATCATAGCTTCAGTTGAGGCGGAACAATGCGACTCGGTCAAGGCCGCAACTGACTAGGGTATGGGAAAAAAGACATGGGTGTTTCTCGTTTCATCGTTTCATCTCGTGCTGAAGCTGAGAAAAACGACGACACGCAGAAAAGCAATCTCGAGCTCACCACACGGGTCACCGTCTGCCCACTAGCAGCATTGCATTAGCCCTAGTGAAACCAAACTAACAGCTCGATTTGACATCAGCCCTATATACATTGGGTTAGTCCCCAACATATTAACCCTCGTTAGGTAACGAGGCTCTCCTAGTTAGGTTCCAGCGGACACCAGTGCTTCTTTATTTGGAGTATGATAGTTTCACGTAATGCGGACCTCCTGTAATTGGGGCATTGACGTTTCTTGTAAACAAATGATTTCATCAACCATGTGATAAGTAGACGGATATCCTCCTACCTGTTCTACTTCGCGCGTGAGCGTGAGAGACGTGCTGAGGTTTTGTTTACTTTCCTTTACTTTCCTTTTTCTTTTGTTTGTTTGGTTGTCTCATTGTCTGGAACAATGCCTCAAATTGAAGACAAACCTGCTGTAAGTGAAAGAAAGACACATGTCACTATAGAACAAGTGGCTGATAAGGCTCTAGTTCCTTTATGAATCGTGGGGTCTCTATGCTTTAGGCCTCATCATTATACTTGCACGTTTCTTTGTGCGGTTGAGAACTGTTGGATGGCGGGGCCTCCAAGGCGATGATGCGTTTTCTTTTCTTGTATTGCTCTTTTATACTACAGATGCAGTCACTGTCCACTTGATATGTGAGTTGAATATGTATCCTGTCACTGACCCAGCAGCTAACATCTGTGAAGACTACCTTGGCACCAACATTGAAGCTGGGGAGGCGTCACTTCACCACAGTACGTTTTGAATAACCCTTTTTAGTAGGAAAGGTTGACTAACACCCTCAAGAACTGACCGACACTGAAATTCGCCAATATGAGCTAGGCTCAAAGTTTCAACTTGTCGCTTGGTATTCCTATACAGCACTCATATGGAGTCTCAAGGGTACTATGCTGTGCTTCTTTGCACGCATGACGATCGGGACGTGGCACAAGTCGTTTGTCCAAGTAGTGTCCATTCTATGCGGCATAACCTACGGTGCTGTTATTCTTACGGTATGCCTTCTGTTGTGTCAGACTTCGAACTTGACTGACTGGATAGATCTCAATCGGATGCCTCCCTTACAAGGCAAACTGGCAGTATGTATCACCATTAACTCTTACACTTATGACTTACTAACATTAATTACAGAGTTGTGCCTGATCCTCCAGGTTCGTGTTCACGGTTTCAAAGCTGGACGAATGGAACTAACACGTCTCTTTAGCAAGATGCAGTTTCAAAATTCAAAACTTTCTAGTTACTACTGTACTCAATGTTTTGTAAGTCGGAACGCATTACATAAACACAAGGTACTGACTATTGCAGGACCGACGGCCTCATCCTTAGCATCCCACTGCCCCTTCTCTGGAAACTCCAGATTCCTTTCCACAAGTAAGTTCCCCATCCCCCATCTACGGCTTGACTAACAAGGATAGAAAACTCGTCATTGGACTACTTCTTTCATCTGGAGTATTCGTCATGGCAGCCGCATTGGTCCGCGTCGTCCTCACCCTCTCAGCCAACCCATCGGCCCTCACCATCAACGCCTGGGGCATCCGCGAAACTATCGTCGGCATCGCCACAGTCAACATTCCCGTCCTACGATCCCTCTTCTCACGAGCTTTCTGGAAAGGAAAGACACCAAGCGAGATTTGCTCGTCGTATCAGGACTCGTCAGGAAGCGTGCGCAATAGACTCACCAAGCAGAATATTTCAGGACCATATGGGATGAAGAAGGTTTTTGATGGGAGCGGTGGGTGGAAGCATAGCCATGACAAGAGCGAGGAGTCTTTGAATCCCAAGGTCAGCAAGTTGGCTGATATTGTTGTCGAGAGGTCCTATCACGTTCAGCACGAACGTTACGAGGGGTGGCAAGGACACCGCCATGCAAGATCGAACACGTCAATTTATGCGCAGTCACCAGTATGATGTCCTGCAATGGATAGCGGTATAGACGACAAGAACAATAGATCACCAGGGTAGATCAAGGGTTGCATGTAGAGAGTATCGGGGCCATGGCTTTAGGGTATAATGTTAGATGGTAATGCACGACTTGAATGATCTGATGCTATCATGTTGCTCAGGGAGTCTACAATTTATATAAACAATATCAACGTACAACTATGTTCATAATATGACGTCTACGAATGAATGTGTGATTATACCGTCCTTTGCTGTCAACGCTATTCTCGCTATTTCTGATTGGCACACTCTGGATAACCGGCACCAGGGCTATCATTTCACACTACTGTAGCAAACAAAGACATGTGAGATTGAGAGTTGGCTCTCGACCGATTCGTTATAAGTTGTACTAGTTCCAAAAGCCCACACACGTTGCGCTCCCAGCGCACGATTTAGACATTTCTGGAATAGCGCAGGATGATCTAAATGACGGGGCAGGACAGTCAAACTATAAAGCCATGCGAATTGCCTCATCATTGATATCTACGACTTCCGGGCTATCCTAAGATCTATGCATGCTCATAATACACAGCCAAAATGGTGTGGACAAAAGTATCTAACAATCAATGGGAGCGACCCCTAGATGGACTAGAAGCCTTCTTCGTCGTCACTGCCAACATGTCTGCAAAGCTTTGCGACGGTAGAGAGCATTACACGCTCTTTGCATCTATGAAAGTCGAAGTTGACTCTTCCAACGTCATATCAGACCTCCGACATGCTTGGAAGCAACTGCGTTACGAACAACCTCAGATCGCTACTACAATCCAGGACATGAAGAGAGTTTACACTATCCCCGATGACGACGATTTGGACCGTTGGCTCAACGAAACATTCATTGTCTCTGATGCCTTGATTGCTGAAGAGATGCAAAAGGATATCAGACCTATCAAACAAACTACACTTTACTATGTCCCCAAGTCTTCGGAAGTTGTGCTCCGTGGGCATCACTATACGATAGACGGCACGGGGATGGAGTTACTTTGTCATAGTTTGCTCAACGAACTAGCACATCCTGATATGGGAATTACCTTTGGAGATGAGTTTACACGTCTAGCCCCAGTCATGGAAGAAGTCCTTGGCTTCTCGGAACCGTCCATCCAAGCGAGAGAGAAAGCCGAAAAGTTACTCGGTAGCTACCTTAACAATCAACCCGCCATTGGACCAATCTCTAAACTCGGCTCTACACCATCTGGAAACTGTCAAAACGCAGAGCTTGTTTTCTCACCAGAGATAACTGATCTGTTGGTCAAGGCCTGTCACCGCAAAGGCATGACGGTTACTTCAGCAATCCACGCAGCATACGTCTCTACGCTCATGGATCACGCAGACCCCGACTCTGAAAAGTCTCGATATACGTCGATGAACCAATTTGACCTTCGTCCTTATCTTCCCGCACCATACAACTCGAGCAAGTATGCTACATCAGTGTACTACGCTCCTCATCCACACATCATCAACTTGCCTGCCTCTTACTGGGATCTTGTCGACTCTTTCACTGAGTATTACAAAACCACATTCAAACAGAACCCACATGCTTTGGAGATGACAGGCGCTTTTAAACGTGGTATGCACCAGGCTGTTTTGAGCCCGGAGTTCCTGGAGGCTCCTGCACCCAAAGACGCTCTTGTCAGTAGTCTGGGTATTGTTGAGAACTTTATCAATCGTGAGTACGGGAATAAGATCAAGGTCAACGATTTCAAGTTTGGCGCAGACATTGTGCTAGGCATGTCGATGTTGTTTCTATACACCTTCCAGGGCAAGTTGAGGCTGGTGTATAGTTTCAACGATGGATTTCAGAATGCTGAGGATATAATGATTTACTTGAAGAGCGTACAGCGAATACTGATAGAAGAGCTTCAGTTGTAGATGTCCTTCGAGAATGATGCCAGGATAGTTTCGATACAAGATCTGCTGTTTAGAAATCAAGTTCTCATTATTTCCTATGCTTTGATTACAAAGACCAATGATTAGTGAGTTAAAGTAACAGATTGTAACAAGAATAGTGGTATTATGTTTCGCTAAGTAGGAAATAGAAGTCATAATCATGAGGCTATAAGAGATAAAAAAAAGACATCCCTCTTGTTGAAGCCATTGACAATTCATCAAGGGAGCTCAAACCGTTGGTAAGATCTTTGCATAAAGACTTCGTTTCCAGATAGCTCTTGAGGTGACCGCTGTGATAGCTCTTGGGGTTTCGTATCGATGTAATGTTGTTGCATGGTGTTCTGTTCATAGGCCATCTCAGGGGCTGGTTTGGTTTGGCCGCGGCGTCGACGCCAGTAAAAGAAGGCCCCTAATCCAATGGCTATAACAGCGGCAGCAATTCCAGCGCCGATACCAGCCTTTGCAGCAACAGACATACCAACTTCTTTATCCACTTTTGCTTCATCAACATCACCTGTCGGGTCCGCTTTGGAACTGGGAGTACTTGACGATGGTTCTTCATCGTTCCAGAATCCTGTCCAGGATTGGTTCCAGTCATTTCCACCTTTCTGAACTGTGTCATCCATCTCGCCAATCGTAACGGGGTTAGCTGTGGCCTGGATGTTAGGGCCTGGGGCCTGGGCTAACCACCAAGTGTCTACACCCCGACGCATGTTGGCCCCGATGAAAGCGTCTTGGAGAAATGCGCGTCCTAAAACCCATCGATCGCCGCCATTGACATGGCATGGGAAGTATGGTGTCGGCTCATCGACAAGAGGTGCTTCGAGGGTTAGGTTGAGGTGCATGAACGGAACACGAATTTTGACTGGGTTGGTATTAGATGTCGAGATGAACTCAAAGGTAAGTGTCGAGGCTGACGAGATGATCTCCTTGTAATTGTCCGATTTGGTGTCCCACAGGTATAAGCCAAGGTCTTTGCTGTATTTGACGGGGAGGAGGGAGGCGATGTTGTTGCAGGTCGACTCAGGAAGAGTTAGGTATGGCGAACAACCATCAACTAATACCTTGAAGGAGGGACCAATAGAGGAATTACCCTCAGAAAGTAAACCGCCTTTGGACCGGAACTCAAATGGCGACTTGCTCCCCACCACATCAATGCTGATATCCCGAAGTGTGATTCCATCCCTCGGACCGCCGTTCATGCTCAGGATCTCCCCAACAACGCGGTTCTGATCATAACCTCCAAACCAGAGTGAACCAGGAACCTCGGTTGCAGGCTGAGCTGACCCGATATGCATACCAAACGAGTACGACTCGGTATATCCGTTGTCCCATAACCATCCCGACGGAAGACTTGCATTGATGTTAGGGAAATTATCACCAACGAAGAAGCTCTGGTTCGTTTCTCTCCTCCCTCCCAGACTTAGACAGCCAGCAGTAAACCCAGCTGTCTGACCTCCAGGGTACTTGATCTTCTGTGGTGTCGATGTCCCAAGGACAGCAAGACTTGCATTTTTCACTGTTATCCCGTCCAGCTCGATGTCGTCCTGATATGCTGTCCCGCCTTCACCCGCCAAATTCACTCCACGCATATAATTCTCGAGAGCTGCCTTCCACTGGATACCTCCTGTAGTGGCGGCGGATGTGTCGTAGGTGCCACCTCTCGAAGCAGAGCAAGTACCCTTTCCACAGTATGCTTCTTCGATCAACCACGTCTCCCAGTCACTTCCAGGAAAGAGGTCAACATCTTGTTTGTGTTCGCCGATTTTGGCATGTATAGCTCGCCATGGTCCGTCTGGTCCAAACGTGTTGTCTGACCATGGAACTTCTCTAGGGGTCCGCTCGGCCGAGATGACGGCTATCCGCGCCAGTATCAGTGTAAAAGCGGCAAAGGAGGCTAGCATGGTCGGAGTGATCGATGATACGATAAAGATACAAAGAAGATAACATAAACGACCTTAAAAGAGACAAAAAAACTTGGAATGTAAACAATTGAATGATTTGGGTCGAGTAAAGGCGTCCGTCCATCGGCGAAAAAACGAGAGAAGACGACGAAAGGCAAAGTAGCTGGGACAGAGCAAAGCAACTCCATGCCCAGCCCAACAAGGCTCTTACCAGAGCCCATGGATCCAAGAAATCTCGCTTGGGCAAGATTCAACCAACAGTCGACATGGGTAGTTCAGCTTGGCCAAGTTGTCGGGTTTTGAAAACAACCAACATGCATCAAATAGAGGCGTTGTTGACACATGGGTTCCCAAGGACGCTAAATGGAGTTCTGCTAATGGGCCACGTCGGAAAACTTGTAACACAGGAAGGCTTCCTGCTTTTGAAATCCAGACTGCATCTTGGCCGTCACTTTGGAGTTTCGACGAGGCATGATCTCTTGTTTTCTCCCAGCCTGGGTATGAACTTTGAACACTAGATGAGGATCACACATTTACACATTCTAGTGCTGGGAAGTGAAAAACGACGTTTGGAACATAGATATACAGTCAATAGTTGACCTCCAGCAGCAATGCGTTAAGGCGCGAATGTGGTCGCGGATAACTTGTGTGTCACTCAAGGCTGGCAACACAGCCAGTGAACCAAGTGCGATGATTTGTCTGTGAACAAAAATCAGCTAATGATTCTCTCCTTTCAAAAGAAGTAAAACCAAAAATAATTACATGGGTTGATTGGTGGACAGTCGCTTGATGTCTCCTCCTACAGCCGCCCAAGCCTGTCCACAACCCCTGTCAACTGTGCAGACGGGCTAACTAAGAATCAACGTTTCACCTTACAAGTGTGACCAACACGCATATGTTTGCTAAAATAATATTAGGGCGGCTCCATTTGCACGACCAACAAGTGGCATTCTTGTAGGGATCTTTGACGGCCAAGGCAGCCACGCCGCAGTTATCAGGACAAATGCTGGCTGCATGTTTTTTCTTTTTGGAGCTAGACTCTAATCCCTCTCTTTCTTTTGGATCTCACACTCTTCTGCTATGTCTGAAAAGTTCAATCGTCAAGGCTGGCTCCTGATTCTTTCTTGCATGATATTCCATCGATTTGATAAATCTTATCATCGACCTGTTTATCCACTCAATTTTTAATCAGTTCAAGCTTTTCACCAAATGCTACTACGACAGTGGCTCTACACTCCAATGTCGCGCTGGACAGGCGGGTCGAAAGATCCGCTAACAGAGCAAACATCTCCATTCCTGAGAAGCACCCTTGCACCGAGGCGATACCGCTGGATAGGAGCCTTGGTTTTCACGATTATCGTCCTATATCTACTTCTCAGTCATGACTTTATCCCTACAGAGTCTTTGAGAGCTTCGGACGCTGATACATCAATCGCAGTTGATTGGTCACAGTTTGCATACACCCAGTATGTCACTAATAGCGAGTACCTTTGCAACTCGGTTATGTTCTTCGAGTCCTTGGATCGGCTATACAGTCAGGCCGACCGTGTCATGATGTACCCGTCAAAGATGTTCAAGTCTGAGAATGAAACATCTCGAGATATTGAATTACTTGTCAAAGCTCGTGATGAATACAACGTCAAGCTTGTTCCCATCACTGTTCAACACAAGGATAATGCAGATGGTAAGTGGATGTTCCCACGACACAACAAACGCCTCATTGTATGACAAGGCTGACCAGTGTATGGATATAGCTACATGGGCTGATTCATTCACCAAGCTTCTGGCTTTCAATCAGACTCAATACAGTCGAGTCCTATCCATCGACTCAGACTCTTTGATCCTTCAGAACATGGATGAACTATTTCTTCTACCGTCAGCGCCAGTAGCGATGCCTCGAGCATACTGGATGCTCCCAGATACAGACATGCTCTCATCGCAGATTATTCTTATCCAACCTTCCACAAGCGAGTTCTCCCGAATCCAATCCAGAATAGACTCGGCTTCCAAGAATGATTATGATATGGAGATCGTCAACGATCTCTACGGCCATAGTGCACTTGTTCTTCCACACCGTCCCTACGATATGATCACCGGTGAATATCGGGAGGATAATCATACGAAATACCTCGGCTCTAATGCTGAGCCTTGGGACCCCGTGGCTGCTTACAACGAAGCCAAGCTCATTCACTTCTCCGACTGGCCAATCCCAAAGCCATGGATACCAACGCCCGAAGACCTTCGTCTCGAGATTCAGCCCCCGTGTAAATCAATAAATGGTACGGAAGACTGCTCAGCAAGAACGATATGGAATTCGTTCTACACAGAGTTTAAGCTAAAGCGAAAGGTAAATTCATTCTCTTGACTGTTTCTTTTGGTTGGTTGTAGTCTAACATTCTGTAGGAGGTGTGTGGAGAGAATTGGTAACAACTTATAGCCACCCAGATACAGGAAAAGTGCCATGCTATCCGAAACCCATGTAATAGAAAAGCCAAAGAGCGTTCGATAGATATACAAGCGCCAATGCGAAATTCAAGTATTTAAAGTTCCCGTGTCGGGTATATTACAGGCTTAGTCAATATGATAGTTATAATTCGAAATACTGCCGTGATAACAGCACAGGCTGAACCGTTCTTTGAAATCAATGACAATGCCAACGTTTCGCGCAGCTAACTTAAGCGTGCATGATACTGATTGTGTCTTGAGTTCAACATACGTATTCGCCAGCCTGATACACATGACATATTCCCAATCCATTATGAATCAAGTTGGCTTTTAATGTCACAGAATACGAGGTACGTACCTAAAGACTCCTATCGAGCTCCCATTGGGAATATCTGTGCAATTAAGCGCCCGAGGGGCCGCCCTGTGGCTGAATATGTGAGCAAATGGCGTAGCTGGCGCTTGAATCATGTGGTATCCGATTTCATGCGAGACATATATGGAACGAACGTGGAAATCAAATGAGATGAGCTGGTTCTAGTATGCCAAGTCTAAACCGGTTGTTGAATGAGGCAATAGAGCTCATCAGGTTAGAAATCCCAGCAAAAGACGTTTTTCCATAAGTTCAGTCACGAGTCAGATCAACGACCTGTTAATACTAAAGCTGGAATATTGTGACTAGTTGTTAAAGCATGGAAGCATTTGAAAGATACCTATCTGTTCCTCTTTCATTTATCTCAAGCCAAGACTCGCACGGTCATGGTTACATCTGTTCACGTTACAATGGTAACATCCCCCGCACTTGCTGCGGAGTTGACCTTCTCTTCTGGCCCATGATCGACAAAAGATAACGATCAAGAATACGATACGAAAGACGATTAAAATGGCAGGCAAGATCCCTCCCGTCCAGATCTCGTTTCCTCAAGCTATAGAATGTCGTCATGGTGGTTACAAGCCATTTAACAACAGCCATTCTGCTGGCAGCGCCTTTACTGGCTCAAGCACAAGATCTCATCCCTCCCCTCCTCGAGACAGCCGATACCTTTACCCAAGATATCTGGTTACTTGCCGAAAGCGACAAGATAATCTACATCGACAATGACTTCGCTTCCGTATCCGACGAGGACGGTCTGACTCTGATTCCACCAACGGCACTTGATTTTGCTACCACCTTTCGAGATGACCTCGATCAGATTACAGGTCTCAACTGGACACTAAAGCAGACGGACAAGGCCGCCAGTAATGCCAGTGGTATTTTTCTTGGCGCCTATACTGGGGAAGCTTCCGACCTCACGTACGAGAACGGAAAATCTACTTCCGAAGGCTACGAGATATCAATCAACTCGGCACGAATTACTATCGGTGGAAATGGTGCTCGAGGCATGTGGTGGGGAACAAGGACCCTTCTGCAACTTCTCTCTTCTTCTGAGAAGGGCACTCTGACGGCCACGTACGCAAGAGATGCACCAGCCTACCCGACGAGGGGATATATGCTTGACGCAGGACGAAAATGGTACTCCAAGGACTTCCTCAAGGAACTGTGCAGCTACGCGTCCTTCTTCAAGATGAACGAGTTCCACTACCATCTTAGTGATAACTACCCACTGAACCGTGGAAAAAACGAAACTTGGCAGGACGTGTATTCGCATTTTTCACTTTTGCCAGAAGACAAGGACCTGCAGGGCATCCTCCATGGCCGCGAAAACGAGACTTTATCTAGAGACGACTTTGACGATTTGCAAAACCACTGCGCTTCTCGTGGCGTCACTGTGATACCGGAAATCGAAGCTCCCGGCCATTCACTATACCTCACCAAATGGAAACCAGAACTCGCTCTTCCCAAGAAGGACTTGCTGAACTTGACACATCCCGACACCTTGCCGACAGTACAGAAGATCTGGAAAGAGTTCCTCCCGTGGTTCAAGACAAAAGAGGTTCACATCGGTGCAGACGAGTACGATTCTGAACTAGCTGATGACTACATCACCTTTGTGAACAAGATGAGCCGTTTCATCAACTCTACGTCCGACAAACGAAGCCGCATCTGGGGCACATACGAACCGTCCAAGAAAAGCCAAACCATCGACAAGGACGTGATCATCCAGCACTGGCAGTACGGTCAGTCAGATCCTGTACAACTTGTCAAAGATGGTTACGATGTGATCAATTCGGAGGACTGGTGGGCATACACGAGCCTAAAGAACGACCATATGCCAATTTTGCCAGCTAGATACCCACAGTTCTTCAACGAGAATCGCCTCTTCAACTTTGCAGATAAAGATAGCTGGCAGTGGACACCTGCTGACTTTAACCCTTTCAACACCACCATGCAACTCGATGATGGCGAGTCCCGACTTCGAGGTGCTACGTTGGCGGCGTGGAACGATAACGGTCCCGATGCTTCGACACAGTTGGAAGCATATTATTCTATGCGTCGTGGAATCGCTTTGGTGGGAGCTCGTGCCTGGAGTGGAAGTCGTGGACCTCAACTACTCGAAGAGACAACGGATACGAGCATCGATTTTTATTCTCCTCGAGCCCCCGGTCAAAATCTCGACCGAGTGTTGCCAATTTCCGACAAAAACCTTGCTTTGCTGTCTTGGTCTCGATCGAGCAGTGACGGCGAGAAGATCAACCTGGGTCACGGCAGTAAAGGCATGAATTACACGTTAGCCTTGTCCGTTACCGGACCATTCACTCTGTCGGGCCGTGACAATTCATTGTCTCTAGATAAGAGTGGCAATTTAGTGTTTGAAGCGGATGGATGGGAATACCCTCTGCGTCAAGTCAGTAAAGAAGATGCGCTGGAACTGGACCCGGGTCATCCGGGTCGCATCTGGGTCAACGCCTCCTCATCCACACACGAGCTTGTCAAGATATCAGCGCCTACTGAGATAACTCTGATTACGGATGTTAACCACGGCACGGTTGTATTGATTGGCTCAAAAGTGATAGGAAGATTCGAGGTGTTTGTCTACGGAGGCCGAAACACGCAGTTTAGCTGGAGTCAGATGGCATTCGTTGCGCCGTTGGATGAGATCAGAGGAGGAGTGAGTGGTTTGACTTTGAATGGATCTGCCATGTTCTCCGCGCGAAACGTCGATGAGGAGACTCCCAACGTTCCGGGAGAGAATAACGCTACCCCTACGCCAGTTTTGCCAGCCTTAAGCACGCTGGCCCTGATGGTGATAGCGGTCATGGTAATATGTTAAGAGTTGTAGGAACTAGGATGACAAACAAGAACACGTCTAGTCGGTCTCCAAGTCTAAGGATACAAAAATAAATAACCTATAAAGTCTGGTCTAAATAGCATAAGCTGGTCTAAAGACACATAGAGTGGTGATGGAATCTGCTGGCCCCATCCCATGTCTTTGGTATTGATGTTTTGTTGTTCACTATAGTAATATTATAATGATGATAGCAATTAAGCTCTACTCCTCCTCCTTCTTCACCACCAACTCTTCCTCTTCTTCCTCCTTCTTTTCCTCCTCCTTCTGGGCCTTGGCGGCCCGACGTTCGACCAAAATTTTGGCCAAGTCCTCCTATATATTATATATTAGTGATGCTCATACAACGATAGTGTATAGGAGATGTACATACGTTCACGGAGACCTGGGCAGCACGACGCTCCTCCAGGATCTCTTTCCAGTCCTATAGCTTAGTCAGCATGAAATCTACGTGGAAAAAAACAACGTCACTCTCACGGCTAGCTTGGACATAGCCTTCTATGAATAGTTGTTAGTCAGAGCTACAGAAAGTCATGTGGAGTGTGAATAGCTTACCTTGAAGTTGTTCTTGGCCATCTGTGAGGAGAAAAAAGAATCAGTATATCTGAATTGCTGTCAAGGGGTCATCTTATTATCACTTACGTCTAGTTCGGCTTTCTTTTGCTGCTCGAGGTAAGGACATATTAGCTATCGTGATACATACGGCAAAGCAGGGTATTATTTAGTTCGTACGAGGGCAAAATCGTTCCAATACTATACACATCATTAGCAGAGATAGAGAGTACTACCAAGGTATACATACTTGGACATTGTTTTCGGCCTCCTATATTGAGAAACATATGTCAAGATCTTGGTCAATAAACTCGACAGTAGGAATGTCAACTTACAGCCAGGGAGCCAGCCTGTAACATGAAAAGGTTACTATATGTGTCACTCAAGCTTAATGCTGATGGGGATGACATACGGGAGCGCGTGGTGACGACTGCTGTACTGTCAGTAATCTATGAGTGCTATTTGAAGATAAGAGTGACTTACGTTGTTCTTGGCGTGCTTCTACTCAAGTTAGTCAAACTCAACTTCAGAACAGGGACAGGGACTGTACTTACGGTCATGGTGAAAGTGTGTGTCTAAGGAACCATAGTAGTTAGTATCAGAGACAAGCAGAAGCGGGCAGAATCAGTGATTGGGGAGGGTTAGGGAAACTTACAGCGTGAAAAAAAGTTGACAGCTGTAGACCGACAGACGAGACTGTCAATAAAACTCAAGCTGAGATGTTCAAATAGCGGACTCATACTTACATGGAAAAAAGTGGGCTCTTGAACACGATGTTTAGCATTCAGGTTGCCCATCAGTGACAGGGCGAAAGACTTGACTTACCTTAATGTACGGTGGACTAGATGGACAAAGACAAACGGTCAGCATTATTCAAAAGTTGATACAACCGTATCGTATGGCATGTGGTGACTTACCGACGTGTGTAGATGGGCTTGAAGAAAGGAAAATTGAATCAGGCCTCCCATGTCTAAGATGTAATGCTGGTAAGCCAGCACTAGCACTTTCCGGTTTGCGATGATACCTGCCTCATACTAAGGTCGTCATCTCTCCAATTTTGCAAGTGGTTGCGTTCTATTAACAGGAAGGTTCCAATCAGTTGATAATTCTGAGAACATCGAGAAGGCTCTGCCTTCGGTTTAGAGACCAAAGAAGTAAAAGTACGAGAATCATAGACTTAAAATTATCGAAACAATTAGCCACTATCAGTACAAGAGACAATATCAGGGAGCCATCTTCTGCTATATAGATCACACTTTCTAGGTTATAGATTTTTATAAGCCAAGACTTGTAGGCTAATGTTTCTACTCCCGACTTTTGTGACTGTAAAGGAATCGTAAATACCTAGACTTGATAGTCTCGATAGTCGCAGGAGGGAGACGATTTGATCAATGATATCTGCCTAGACTGCCGTGTGATGCTCTCAATCTCTCTGAAAGACTCGATAATTCTGGATGGTACTTAACTTAGTAGAAAGGAGTACTTAAATAAGCAAGTAAGGCAAGGCAAGTCTTGTCGAATATGTTCGGTCCAAGTTTGTCCCCACTCGACGCGGATGGATCGTCGGATGTCAAATCTACACCCCGCAATCGGCGTCAATTGTCGCGCTTATCACAGACTACATGTCAACAACATCCAAACCAAAAATCTCTCAATCTCTCAGCCAAGTGAAACAAACAATCAGAAAAATGACTAGAACACCTGTATCAACCAAGAAAGCTCCGGCAGTGCCTTCAAACCTGATGAACCAGGCCATCATTGCCAATGGCTTTGTCTTCACCTCGGGCGGAGTCGCAATGGATCCCAAGACTGGAAAGATTATTGACGGGGACATTGAGGCCCACACTGTAAGTGAATCGCGTCCAGAAATTGTAACTCACGGGATACTAATGAATGAGGCTAATAGCGCCAAATTATCAATAACCTTGGTGCCATCCTTGATGAGGCTGGCTCAAGTCTGAAAGACGTGGTGGAAGTCAACATTTATCTATCCGACATGAAGTACTACGCCAAGATGAACGAGGTGTATTCCGAGTACTGGGGTGACTTGAAGCCTGCTCGAACGTGAGTTGATCTCTAGCTCTAGAGACGGACCATACTAACTGTCGCTTTCCAGATGTGTCGCTGTCAAGAGTTTACCCATGAACGCCAACATTGAGATTAAGTGTGTTGGGGTTGTTACCAGAACAAAGTCAAAACTGTGAACAAGAACTGAAACCCAGTGACTTGTTCAAGTTCCACTGCAGATATCCATCAATAAAAAGATACTTTCTCGAAACCATCTCTTCATTGCCGCGGTGCCCGACTTCCCGCTCAACCTGGCATCTGAGAACCTAGATCCGCATAAAGTCTGATTATACACGCACATTGCGCGCATTTTAAGCTTTTGTTTCACAGGTAACAGAGTTAATATATCGACTCTTATGGTCAGACCATCTCATGGCACTCTATAAATGCATCCTGTCCCATCCACGTCCCGATTATCTCCGTATTTCTTCCTGACATCAATAACCGACTTCTTTACAACGAGTTATCACTTCTTCACATCATGGCTCACATTACGTTCCACCCTTTCCCAAGGCTTCCGTGTGAACTTCGGTTGCAAATCTGGGAAGAAGCATGCCTCAAGGAGTGCCGGAGTTTTCAGGCAATCCACTATGTGACAATGGATTCAGCTGCCGAAGTTATTCCATTAAGCCACAACTGGGACGACTCAAAACCAAGTAACAGGTCAATCTACCTCTGGGATGCTGGTCTTTGGACGGCCTGTCAAGAGTCAAGAAATATTGTCGCCAAACACTGGGCAAAGCAGCCTCGGCCATTTAATGATATCGATATGTATTTCAACTGCTCCCGAAAAGAAGCCGACTATTACTGCAACCATGTTTGGCCAGAGAAACAAGAGAATTGGAGAGTCCGCATGTTATTCTCCAGGGTCGACGGCGAGCACTGGCGTCAGACTGTTCACCTTGGACAGGATTATTTCTGCATTGCAGCTGAAGATTGGGAGCCCCTGGCTCGCGATTGGGAGATCTTGAGCGGTGACCTTGGCGCCATTGCCATCGAATTCGATCCGTCCTGGAATCTCTCTCTCAAAAACAAAATGAGGGCATTTTACATCAAGGACGTCCCTGCTTCATTGTAGTTTCTGCTAAAGTTGCTTTTCGACAGCGTGAGAGGAGGCTGGGGCCCGGAAATCAAGCTCATTGTCAGGAACGTGGACTGGATCTTGCTGCATTCTGAAACTGGATCCCAGATCCGCGACTGTGATGAAGAGTACGTCGAAATGCCAGCTGACGAGGTTGAACCGTGCTGGAGTTTCGACCGGAGAAGCATAAATATCCGAGACAGCAGCCTTATGAGTTTCTTTTACAATCTCGATGATGTATATCATGATAGGCTACTGAAATTATACTGCGAGCAGAATTCCATGAGCCCGGGGGGTTACGAAACATCGGGTCAATGGTTTGATATCCGACATTACTTTTCCATACTCGTTCCTCGAACCAACCAAGTAGGAAAGTGACAGCCCAGCCTACGGTCAGTGGACTTGACGTTGGTATATTCATCTATGGTAGTTTGCTTGGGTCATCTGTCTTGGTCAAACCTGACTATTACCTTAACGGCAGAGTCAAGATAACTAAACAAGTATAGCTTGACCAACCCAACTAAGATCCCCATTCTACTTTTCATGTGAGATGGAGCCAATTGGCTGGCTGCAAGTCTTTTAGATCTACATGTGTATTAGTTCTCGCGTATTATCATCAAATAGTTTATATATATGGCTTGTCTTCTCATAATCTCCCATCGTTCTTATCACAGGGTTTGACCTGAGAGTACATGTTGAAATTTCTGTTGCAGTCCTGTGCCATTGTAACAGCTCTCAGTAACTCCTGGGCAACTCGAGTACCTTCTCGCTGATGTAGTTCAAGATCATCTCCCTACTAACAGGTGCAATCCTTGGTACAAGACATTCCCTGAACCACCTTTCAACATCATACTCCATCGCGTAGCCCATCCCCCCGTACGTCAGAACCGCTCTCTCACAAGCTGTGAACGCCGCTTCAGCAGCCATGTACTTTGCACTGTTTGCCGCAACGCCAACGTCATATTGTCTGACTGACGCATCTGTTTTGCTTTGGTCGTACAATCTCGCAGCGTGATACGTAGCCAGCTTCGCACCTTCAAGCTTCATGTATGCGTCCGCAAGAGGATGAGCAATGGCTTGGTTCATACCGATTTGCCGCTTGAAAACGACACGCTCCCGGGCGTACTCGCTGGCTTTTGCAAGGGCTACGTACCCGAGACCGAGGGCCTCACCAGCGAGAAGGCAGCGCTCGGCGTTCATCCCGTGGAGGATCATCTTGAAGCCCTTGTCCTGTTCACCAATGAGAGAGGATGGTGGAATGTTATATTTGTCGAAGAAGACCTCATTAGCATCCACTGCGCGACCACCCATTTTCTTTATCTTGCGCATCTCGAGACCTGGTTGATTGCGATCCAGGTCTATAACGAACAGTGATAGACCTTCACTAGGCTTTTTGGCTTCTTGTAGTGGCGTCGTTCGAGCAAGGAGGATCATCTTGGAAGCGACCTGGGCACAAGTGATCCAGATCTTTTAACCAGTTACGCTATAAGACCCATCTGAGTTCTGCTTCGCTGTTGTTCCGAGACGAAGAGTGTCGAGTCCAGCATTCGGCTCTGTAACACCAAAGCATACACGAAAATCTCCGGACACAATTTTAGGGATTGTCGTTTCTAGTTGTTCTTTCGTCCCGAACTTTGCGAGAGGTTGTGTCGCATAGACATTAGCGTGTATGGACTGCGCACCCGCCATACCAGCACCCGACTCCGCGATAGTCTGCATCATCATTGTCGCTTCCGAGATACCCAGATCTGAGCCGCCTAAAGATTCCGGAAGAGCAATACCTAACCAACCGCCCTTGGCAAGGGCGGCGTGGAACTCTTTCGGGTCTTGTTCATTCTGGTCGTGTTCTTGCCAGTACGTGTTGGGAAATTCAGCGCATATTTGGCCAACGGCATCGCGGACCATAAGTTGGTTCTCGGTGAAGCCAGCCAGGCTCATAAGATGACGCGTATTTGCTGGTGAAGAGGTGCTCTTCTGAATGTGGGAGACGTGTGTCAGAATAGGACGGCGCATGAGGTTGAAACATCGTGCTGCCGGTCGCAAAATCATGGCTGATGATTTGCACCGCTTGAGCGTGTTTGGTGATAGATGAAATAACTTGGGCAGATGCCTTGTTGTGTCGGCTGTAGAGTTGTTGAAATCTCGTTGTTGGATGATGAATGACGAAATGCGGAGACGAGGATGTGCTGTTTATTTTGTTCTGCTGCCGATGTCTCAGTTACACTCACTGTAAGATGATGCAACGCCACTTACGATAACAAAGGCGTTGCCAGGGACCACGGTGTTGAGGCAATCTCGAGGGATCGTTTTGGTTCGTTAACTCAAACACCTTGTAACACCGTGTTCAAATAACTACAATGAGATTAGCAAGACAAACAAGATAGGGCGATTCACCTTGTCCGCGTCTCCTGCATTGCCTGAAGCCTGAGATCAGACCAGGTCCCCGGGTGACACCACGTGGAGGTTGCAGGAATCCGACTTCGTCACCCTCCCCCTTTGAGAGGGACCCGTTGGAAGTCAATCACGCTGGCACGAAGCTCAACACAAACTGACCCAGGATGAAACTCAGAGACATCGGAACCTAAAGGGACTCGATAGGGACTGGAATCGTAAGAAGAACTCAGAAACACTGGAACCTGAAGGAACTCAATAGAAACTGGAACATGATGAAGCACCAACTTCACGGGATGTTATCCCTGTGATGTTTGTGTTAAGTCTGGGTCTACTTCGTCCGCTGCTGTCGAGGTATGTAAACATTCGACAGTACTGCATACAGCAGGTACGACTTCTGCTGTCTGTAAACACAGGTAAGGAAGGCTTCATTTCCGTTGAGGGAGCAGGTGCAGTTACCCTCCCCTCAGGTTATCAGAAAAATTGGTCGCTTGAGGTCTAAATGGCATAAACTTACCTACGTGAGTTTATGCCATTTAGACTATAGGTTTAGTTCATTTATTTTTATACCCTAAAGCTAAGAGGTTCTTTTTTCTGCCACACACGAGTATAGGCTCATATAAATCGTGCATGAATCTTGGTGAGTTTTGGCAAACTTTGTTAGATCAGTATCGTTGGAAAGAGTATTGTGTGTCTCTCCTACTACTTCCCTCTGTATCTCGATATCGTCAGGGATATCTGGCAATCTCCCGCCCCTTCTCAAGTCACCCATAAAGACATCTTGTTCGGAAACGCCTCTCGTATCGCCCCTGCCTCACTTTGCACCTCTGGGACCGAACCCTCCCGTCATCCCCATGTCAACCTGAAGCCCTATTGAGGTTCTGCGGCCTATTGTCTGAGTGCAGTGTGATGGCGAGTGGGCAGTACAAACGTTGGGCTCCCAACTCTTCAGGTACAAGATAAGAGTCAAAGAACTATAGTCTCAGTAGCACAGATTGAAGTACTTACTAGTTTCCATATCTTGTCCTTTCAACGGTCAACGTTTCTGATACCATGGGACGGTTGTCCCATTCTTCCTTGGTTGGGCATCGGCTCGCTCCATGCAGCCTCATGACTAATTCCTTTATCTTGATAATAAACACAAGCCAAACAATAGAGCGGTAGATGCAAACGAACAGATCAATCTTGAATCAACATGGTGCTCGCTACCCAGCCCTTGCAGCTCGTGGACTTGTATCCGACCTGAAAGACAAACGTATAGTGACACAGTGAAAAACATGTAGACTTTTACTCTTTCCAACGTCTATATACCCTCTATATTACATCAAAAAGCAATAAACACCAAGCCTTAAGCATCAATCTTAGCCTTAACCCACTTTTCGAGACCACCGCGAGCAATAATCTCTTGCACGTTAGCAGGCAACTCGCCAACCTTTTGCTCCCATGATGAGCCATCCTTCTCAGTGACAACAACCTTGGAGCGACGAACATCCCAAATAAGCTTCCAACCAGTGCGACGGGTCAAAGGCTTCTCGGTATCGTTTTTGTATGTCTCACGGAGACGCTCGACGAGGCGGGGAACTTCGACACCCATGAGGGCGTTGTTGATACTGTTGCGGCTGAAGATGTTGCCGAAGCTACCAGAGACAACAAGGGGAATCTTCTTTGCCAGGAGGGCGGTGGCAGCTTGCTCTCGGGAGCTACCGCAGCCAAAGTTGAAACCTGTGACGAGGATGTCTCCAGCCTTGGCAACCTTACCAAATTCTGTGTCGTAGTTCTCCATGCACACTTCGGCCATCTTCTCCACTGAGACATTGTCTTGGTATGTGTACTTGCCTACAGGATTGTTAGTATGGTCACTGGAACATTATTATCAGATCAACGTACCAGGGTAGATGCCATCAGTGTTGATGTTGTCACTGTCACAGAAGACGATCTCGCCCTCAACCTTCTCAGGGAAGCCGGGAAGGATCTCGGTCAAAGACTCTTCTCCCTCGGCAGCAGCGGGGGTGGCGGCTTGCTCCTTGGCACCCTCTGAAGTCTCAGCAGCAGCAATCAAGGCATCGGCCTCGTTGATAAGCTTGTCCAGAGCATCCTCGATAGACAGAGCCTTGTCAGCGACATAGTCACCGCTACCCTCGCCAATGATGACCTTCTCGACGCCCTCGGGCTTCTGGTACCAGCCAGGTCCAGCAATCTTGCCCTTGAGAGCACTGGCAGCAACGATCTCAGGACTAGCAAGGTAAGCCTTGGCAGAGGTGGAACCCATGCGACCCTACTATTTGTTAGCTTTGTCCGCTCATGCAATTTGGGGAACAAAATACCTTGAAGTTACGGTTACTGGCACTAATACCAACCTCACCAGGCTCAAGAAGACCTGTTCCGAGTCCGATACAAGGACCACAGCCTGCCGGAAGTACCTGTGCACCAGCGTCCTTCAGGACCTGCCAATCTCCAGCCTCTTCAGCGATCTCCTGTTCGGGAAGAGAAGCCGCGGCGATGTAGAAGTTAACGCCGGGAGCGATCTTGACATCCTTGTTCTCCTTGGCGGCCTCGCGGAAGACGCGGGCAGCGGCGGCGATATCAGAAGCTCGAGAGTTGGTGCAAGAGACGAGGTAAGCCTTGTTAACAGGAATATCCTCAGCCTCAAGGTTCTTCAGGGGTGTAGCGATCTTGACAGAGTTGGGACCAGCGACGATAGGGGAGAGAGTAGACAGGTTGAGGTAAAGCTCCTTAGCATACTTGGCGTTAGGATCAGCCTCCAATCTGTTCTGCTCCAGCTCGTCAACGCGCTTGTGGTTGATGCGGTCCTTGGAGGAGCCACCGAACATGGCGTTGGTGGTGGCCTTGCCACGGTACCATGAGATGAGCATTTCGTCGACAGGGAAGACACCAGCGAGAGCACCCCATTCAGTAGTCATGTTGCTGATAGTCAGACGGTCGTCGATAGGAAGGCTTTCACCGCCAGCAAACTCGACGGCATGGTTCAGCACTTGGTCGTCTCGGAAAAGACCGCAGAGAGCAATAATGACATCCTTTCCGGTAACTCCAGGAGGAAGAATTCCAGTGAAAGTAACCTTGGCGACAGGAGGGACTTGCCACCAGGTTTGGCCAGTGGCCCAGATGGAAGCGGCATCTGTGCGAACGACGGCAGTTCCTAGACATCCAATTCCACCGTACATGTTGCTGTGACTGTCACTTGCGACGGAGACAGTTCCTGGCCAGGCATATCCTGTGTTGCAGTCAGCATACCGCTCACCCATTGCGAATTATGGTGTCTTTACCTTCCTCGACCATGATTTGGTGACCTATACCCCGACCAGCGGGATAGTGTGTAACTCCATGCTTCTCGGCGAATTCGTGGATAAGAGAGTATTTCTTGAGGTTGGCTTCGGACTTGTTCTGGACGTCGTGGTCCAGGGTGAATACTTTTTTTCCCGTTAGCATACATGCCAACCTGATTCGGATTCGAGACGTCTACTCACCCACTTGACGGTTGTTGTGAATCTTGGAGGCGCCAATGTCGAGGAACTTCTTTGCGATAGGCCATGTGTTGTCGTGGCTCATACAATGGTGCGGAGCGAGTGCGATATAATCTCCCGCCTTGATCTTCTTTCCGGGAGCAAGTCCTACGGCGTATTGTTGGGCGATCTTCTCGACCAGAGTCTGAGGGTTCTCGACGGTCGGAGGCTTCTGGTAATGGAAAGCAGAAGGAGTGGGGGTGCTCTCGAGCTGGGAGTGGAAAGCTTGTTGTCGGGGACTCGTCTTATAGGTACGGTATTGGGATGAAGCGAGGGCGAGAGATCGAGTGCGGGCAGTCAATGCGCGAGTCTGTAGCCGCGCGATAGCGACAGCGTTGAGAGCGACAGCTCTCCTCTAGAAACATGGAGTCAGCCAAGGGTCTTGATTTTGATGGAGGGGCACGAATGTCCAAGCATTTTGGGAAGATAAGTGATACATACAAGAGCAACCATTATGGACGATTAATTATATAGCCCAAAGAAAGAAATCATACCAGAAAAAGAGTTCTCAAGGATATGCGCCAATGTCGGGTGGTAACAACAAAAGGTGAGAGTTTAAGTTTTAGATTGGGGATAGCTTCATGTCCATGTTCTTTTCCTTGAAGCCGGCCTCGGAGATGGGTCACAAAAATTTCTGGGGAAACCGGACGGAATTTTAATATCGATAATGTGATTGGTCGGAAATTGATTCCTCTGTTCCCGGAACATGATCGCCTGCCGAGGGTGGAGCACACTCTGTGATGTTAATGTAGGTATCAAAGAACCATCAACCATGCCTTCAACCATATCACTCGCAGTATTTGACCAAATCAATCAACCTTATAGTTGATATCTCGAGGAACTGCAAAAATTGACACTGAGCTGTAGACTGTTCAGAACCTGTGTTTCGACATATCCCTAACCCTGCAAATAAATACACCTGACCTCAAGGTACTACTGACCTTTGAGAAAGGTTATGAGACGAAACTAATTTGTCAATCTATACTGCATAGACAAATCTTCTAGGCTGTTCATATTGATATTCTAATTCTTAGAGACTGTCTTAATCGCTTGACACTCCACTCGGTTATCCCAAGGAACGAGAATGGATAGGATATGTCCGAGGTTGAACATCAAGTCCGGTCGGCGTGCGGCGTACCACAAATGTGATATAAAGCGTGTGTGCATATCATCAAAAAGGTTCAAGAATTGAGAGAAAGCGCCTCCGCTGACAAGATGTTTTTGAATATCTTTGAACGGAATCTCAACGAACTGTTCATCGAGATCAAAGATTGTAGGCGCGAAACCAGCTTTTCCCGATAACCATTTTGCATCTCTGTCGATGAGGCGGATCTTAATCACCCTCCGGTCCCACGGCCAGCGAAAGATGAGAAATGACATAAGGGCCAATTCGAAAGATGCGAGAGGATTCCCCCAAATAAAGCAGCCATAGGACCTGTTCGCAACAGCAACGGTCCAGGACGGGTCGAACTCAAACCCAACGTTCCTAGGCGGAGCTTTTAGAGCCTCTTTCCACAGACGAGACCCTTCAAGATTCGATGCCTTTTGGTGTTTTGCGGATATGCAGAATACATCATCGGAACAATCAATCTGGCGCCAGTGTTCGGCACGGACGTTCGGGAACAACGCGAGAGCTGCTAGATCAACCTCATGAACCCATTCTTCTCCTGGTCGTACGTCGTCCATGTCATGACGGGCGACAACCTTTCTTGATTCTCGACATGCCGTCCACAGACCGGCGTGCCAATGGTAGACTGACTTGTCCCTTGGTTTTGAGGTATCTCCATCGTGATTCAACGGGTGAATGTTGCCTTCGTGTACTGTCATATAGTGAATCGCGCGATAACCTTGGCGATGTCCTCGATGCTCTTCAAGACATGCTTCTTCCCAGATCATTAGCCGAAGCTCTGGCGGGAGTTGTGTAAAACAGTGGAATGCAGTGCAAGCCATGATGTGAAGAAATGAATTCGTTTAAGTGGTCAAATTACTGCCATAGGAAAGCAATGCAAAGAAAATCGAGAAAGAGAGTGAGATTGGAGGCTTGAGTTGTATTTATAAATCACGTTAAGCTTTAATTTTGCTATTTGACTTTTAACATGGAAATTGCGGTAGTTAATTTGATGTTCTTGAGTTGTGTTGAACTGTATTTCGAAGCTTCAGTGTCATTGCACGTACTCAGATATGGCAAAAACTAGAAGCCTAAAGCTTTCTAGTGATATAAAGTATAAATAATCTGCGAGCGGGTCCAAGTTGACATGAACTTAGCTTACTGTGAACCCTCTGAGTTGTGTTTGAAAGCTGTAGTTGAGATGATCTGGGAATGATTATGGACCCCTGGCTAGGAGACAGACTCGGTCCCAAAGATTCTGGGGTCATGAGATACATCAATACACACGCGTGAATTTAAAGCAACATTGACTTGTTATACAACGCATTTCATAGCAGTATTCACAATTCAAGCGAATATTTATTTGACAAATGTTCAGTTATTAAATCTGGATAGGTTTCATCTGTACTATTCAGTCAGGAATTCATGTTTCAAGCCACTATCTGATTTGCCCAAGTACTAGTTACATGAGGACAAACAAGTCCGCATGTGTTTGCAGAAATTCAAGATTATGTAACATTGATCATTCCTTTCATCAGAATCGTGAAAGCATTTACAGAACCTTTACAAATCATCAACAAGTCGATAAGTAGACCCGTCGAATCCTATATACGTACTACATAACTTCCCCTCCCCCGTCCCTTGAGCCCCGCATCACTTACAACATCTCACAATGTCCTCACGACTCCGCAATCTCAAAGCCACCGCTGCAGACGCGGCATCACACTTGTTGGAAACATTTTCTAACAAGTCAATTACTCGTCGTCAACTCATCGATGCAAACCAGCTACAAAAACTAGCCCTCACCCTCAATCGGCCCACCTTGAACGGCCAAGACGTTTCTGAGCAACCACCCGTCGAGGGAACGCCTGTACCGCCTGGGTATCACCTTGTGTATTTCACACCGAATGGTACGGAATCAGAACTTGGCAATGATGGGAGTGATACAACATTTAATGCTTCCGCACCTTTCACGAGGAGGATGTGGGCTGGGGGCAAGATGACTTGGGCGACCGACGTGTCACTTCGTGTGGGTGATCAAGTTGAAGAAAGGACAAAACTTTTGAGCGCGACGCCCAAGAAGAGTAGATCAGCTGGCGAATTGGTCCTTGTGGAAGTCGAGAAGGAGTTCTGGGGTCCAAAAGGTCTGGCCTTGACGGATCGTCGATCATGGGTGTTTAGGCCCCAAATTGATCTCGATGCTGTGCAAGAGGCGCCAAAACCTCTTGAGAACATTGTCCGAGGCCCATCTATCATTAAGGATAATGATGCCCAGAGTGAGGGTAAGCATTTCAACACGGTGAGCGATCCCTGGCTGACAGACCCAGGTCATCCTGTAAGGGAACTTCGCTGGTCGCCAGTCGGCCTCTTCAGATTCTCAGCCTTGACATTCAACGGGCATATGATTCACTACAACCAGGACTGGACTCGGAATGTAGAGGGTCATCCTGGCGAAGTCGTCCATGGACCTCTGAACCTCATCAATCTGCTTGATTACTGGCGCGACATTCATAGCAACAGTGAGAGCCCTAGAGGAATCTCATATAGAGCCTTGTCGCCCCTGTATGCTGGCCAGACGTACAATATCCAAACTGAGGCCGCTCAGGATACAGAAAATGGAAAGTCGTGGGATATTATCGTTGAAAGACAGGGAATAACCTGTATGAAGAGCGAGATCACTGCCTAAGATAGACACTGCTTGGGATCTTCAACACGGACTGATATTGGGAAGAAAAGCTTTGTACGGGTACAACAGTTGAACCACTGGGTAGGATAATGAAACGCCTGTAATAGTCCAACTCTACACAAGCGCCAATGGATGTAGCCTATAATGACAAACAATGTGCATTTCCTCCCATCTAACCCAATCAACACATCCCATTCACGCTAGAATACAAATGAATCTACAACTTTTTAAGCAAGGAGCATGCGAGAAGGATCCTCAATGTACTTCTTGACAGTGTTCAAGAAAGCAGAAGCCTCTCTGCCGTCAATGAGACGGTGGTCGTAGGTCAAGCTGATGTACATCATCTTTACGAATGTTAGTCGATGATGGTAAAGTAAACAGCGGCGTAGTGAACTTACAGGTCGGATGACAGCTTCGCCATTGACAGCAACTACCTCCTGACGGATACCGTTCATGTTGAAGACAGCAGCCTGGGGGTAGTTGATGACGGGAGTGCCGAACATGGAACCAAAGATACCAGGGTTGCTGATGGAGAAGCTTCCACCCTCCATATCCTCCATGGTAAGCTTGCCATCACGAGCCTGCACTGATTAGCATTTACACTATTCATTGATTCTCAGAAAAACTCACCTTCTTGGCGGCAGCAGCAACCTCACGCTCGAGCTCAACAATGCTGAGGGACTCAGTGTTCCTCAACACAGGGGTAACAAGACCCTTGGGGGCTGAGACTGCAATACTGACATCCACGTAATCGTGGTATGTGATGATCTCCTTCTCAGTATCGATCTGAGCGTTAATCTGGGGAACCTTCTGGGCAGCCATGGTGGTGGCCTTTGTGAAAGCACCCATGTAACCCAGACGCACACCATGCTCCTCAGCGACCTCCTCCTTGTACTTGGCTCGCCATGCGATCAGGTTGGACATGTCGACTTCTTGGATGGTGGTGAGGGAAGCGCAGGTGTTTTGGGATTGCTTAAGACGGCCGGCGATGGTTCGTCGCATACGGGACATTTTCTCCTACAGGACTCGGTCAGTCATGCATTGCAACCATATGCTGTGTATACCTACAACTCGCTCGCCTCGGTTGGGGGCACCTGTGCTCTGGGCAGGAGCAGCAGGCTTGGACTCCTTGGGCGCAGGCTTAGACTCAGCAGGCTTTGAAGGCTTGGGGGCCTCTTGAGCAGGAGAAGACTTCTTCTCCTCAGCCTTGGCGGGCTCCTCGGAAGGCTTGGATTCCTCCTTCTTGGGCTCCTCCTTGGCTGGCTTTTCCTCTCCTCCCTCGCTCTTCTTAGCAGAACCAGCATCCTCGCCGGTCACGATACGCGCAAGATCCTGTCCGACAACAACGGTGTCGCCCTCCTCAGCAAAGTATTCGGCGATGGCACCGGGTTCGCTCGCGTTGACAAGAACGTCGATCTTGTCAGTCTCGATGCTGGCAATCTCCTCATCCTGCTCGACAGCCTCGCCAACCTTCTTGGGCAAGCTAGCCAGTGTTCCTTCGGTGATGGACTCGGCCATGGGAGGCACGGAGACGATATATGAGCCATTGAGGAAGCCGGAGTTGCTGAACAGGCGACGTTGGGGGTCGATGGCGCCGCGCTGGCATAGGGTTGCGCTGTGGGAGAGGGCGACTCGAGAAACGGCGACTCGCGATAGGCCGGACAGGCCTGTGACAGCCTTCATTCGCATTAATGAAGCCATTGTGAGGGTTTGTCGAGGGGAGGTATTGACTGCAAGGTGATTGGAGGTGAGGAATGGACGGAGACGGGAAAGATCGTGGGGAACGAAAACAAGTTCTGAATTAAGCGGGCCGAGATTCTGAGGGTATCGCACGGACTTGCAGTACCTTGGGAGGTGTATTTTACGGGCGGGCTAGGAGAATAATATCTGCATGGATATAATAATCAATAAAACTCAAGCGGTCAACTGAAGCTGAGGATGTTTCACAGCTGTATGGTCATTTATCTACAGAGGAAGATACCTACTGGTTAGTAGCTAGGTAGGTACTCGTCCCATGGCATGGAACGCCTGATACGTCAAAAGCTATCAGAGCCTCCAATTTAGAGATATAGTACGTCACTTGCTGGTTCAACTTTATCGCCTAATATTTGCATACTGTTCCTTGACTTATGCAGCAAAAGACCTTTATGGTAGGTATGATTTACTCTAGCAAATGGCTATTGATTGCCCCCCTACAGAACCAACTCACAGGGGTTTAAACGGAAAGACCCGAGTTATTGCGCCGGACATTGAAGACCGTAGGGAACTTCGTGATCCATGATAGCCTTCCCGCGGAACAGCTACAGCGCCTGCGAGACTGCATCCAAAATTAGACCAGCAGAGCTTCATTTCCAATGCTAGTATTCCTATCGGCTTAACGATTGTAAACCGACAGGTCAAAGCTAAAACAGACTCACAATCCATACAATTTCTCAGTTGGGATACGATGCTCCGTACTTTGCGGAGCAAGGTGAAGCTAGCTTGAGCAAGGTGAGCAACAAGCAGCGGCAATGTTCGGCATAGCGAAATACAACACTTTACCTGCAGTTCGTGCCTCAGGCATAGGCAATTCCGTCCGTGATATATAGCTTTATTATTCCCAGACGAGTGGCTCTGGATATCTCCGTGGAAATGGAATGTAACAATTAAAGCTGGCGGGCCGATGCCGTGGTGCTGGTACAAAACCCTATTCAGCCATGGCGCAGGGAGTCCAACGCAACAACATGCTATTCAAGTACATCACACAACACAACTGATGGCCAGGTTTAACAGAATTATCATGGATTTTATATTATCCAGTGGTATCTAAGGTAAAGTTTCCATCGCTCATATGGTATCCAAAAACGCCGAGGGTCGCCGCCCTCTTTATACCTTATCGTCACCCCTTCGTATGGAGACATCTGTCTCTAGGTCGACACGAATTCCGGTTTCGCTTCCTTCATAGTCTTTTGCAGACGCATATTTTCTGAAGGGGCTTGAAATCGTTGTTTGAGTGCCTTGTGGCCATTCCGCCATGTCATATATGTCTGGTTGGCCACCACTACTCGACGCCAATTCGCGCGTTGAGCTGGCTCCGTCGTTCTCACGGGATTTCGTCTTGGATGCGCCTGTAAGCCGCATGCCGTTGCTGAAGGGGACGCTGAAAGGAGCGCTGAATTGGGTCGACCGGCCTCCACTGTTGGAGGAAAGGAAAGATCCCGGCAGAACTTTGCGGGCTACTGGTCGAAGCATTGGAAGACAAGCTATGCATCGGTTAGTATACGGTCAACATCAAAGAACGCAACTAGTACATACCGGCAATTACAGCAAAGTTACACTCGGCAATAGACCAGGCGTAATGGAGTCCCATTTGCAGCGTCATCTCCTTGGAGTCCGATTTAAATTTGAACGACTCGATGAGAACAAAAATTGAAGCAAGGCACGTCATAGCACCAAACGCAAACAGCGCGATGACGGCAACCTTCTGGCCTTTTGGTAGGTGAAGTTTTCCAACTTCAATGGCGGGGAGGAGAAGGAGAGCGCAGTCGATCAAGACATGCGTCAATACTGTCGAAAAGAAAAAGGTCGATTCTTTGATGTGGCATTTCGCTGCCCTTTCCTCTTGAGTTCCATCCCACAATGCTGTCAGAGGCATGCATTGCAAACAGACCATCAAGAGTCGTAATAGGAACCATGCGACGGTGATGCAAGAGAGTACTTGGATGGGTATTCGAATATCGGAGAATTGGAAGAGACGCCAGTAAAAAGCGAGGATGGCGAATTTCGAGAAAGCGATGGCGAAGGTGTAGGTAAAACTCGTCGTCCACATATGGATCCAAGCCAGTCGGTTCTTATCATAAAAGGTAAAGTCGTCTGTAAGTCCAACCTCCATGGGTTTTCCCAGTCCATCCTTGATCCATATCATACCATTCGTCAACAAGGCCAATGAACCCAACTTGAAGCAGTGTTAGAACATGTCGCTCACGGGAGGATGTTGAAGTACAAGACATACCCAGCCGACAACGGAAAAGGCATCGTCAATTCCATATCCAGCCTTTGTGATCCGCCGTGCAATCAGTCGAGCAATAAGAGCCAAGGTCGCAAGAGGAAGTGTTATAGCGGCCGCAGCAATGATATTGGGGGTATCATTCCTCATGATGCATCATCAGGGTTGTCGCTGGGACATAGAATTTCTCTGCGTCCCCACGATCGATGACATGCAGGAACCAGAGTAATGGTTCAGTTACACAAACAAAAGCAGAGATCCAAAAACAGAAGAGAGAAATGGGGAAGTATTAAAGAGAATGGGGCGAAACTGGAGAGTAATGACTCGACCTTATCTGGGGGGATCCATCCAGACAGGCCATTGACACCATTTTTTCCCTCTTCCCCAGACCCGGGAAACCTGCTAGAAAAAACGGACCATTGTCGAAACTAGAGCCAACGGCCAGGCTTAGAAATGGTTGGTGCCACTATCAAACTCCCCTGGTAGCCTGGCGCCTTTAGCCCCCCATGGGGATAGACGACGCCTCAAGGTTTTGTGATGATGCGGTAGCGGATCAGGTCCCTTGAGACCCCACTGATACTGAATGCCAGGTTCTTGATTTGACCCAGTACCCTCGACATTCTTGTTTGGGTGGATTAAATGGTGATCACAGTGGCAAGGCTTTCCTTTCTTCACTTCCTTCGTCCGTGAGTTTGCGGCAATTGTTGCTCTTGTCTGAGAAAGATCCATGCAATGTCCTTGCACATTGACAACAACGTCTCGTCTGACAGTCAACTGCCAATTCTGGGTGATGCTGCACCTGCTATGTCACGCATTGATCAACGTGCGCCTTGTTTTCAGCTGCGACTTCCAGGGGCTTCTAAGAAGCATCAAACAACCTACCTATTTGGGCGTAGCCAGTGTCCTGCTTTAATCAACCCAATGAAATGCTGAACCGCAAAGGCCAGAAGATGGTGTGAGCTAAACTGCCAGACTGCGCCTGAAGATGATGGCGTCTGGCCCCAGTTTGTCATGCATTCGAAGAATCATTCTTCTTTGTCAGGAAATGCTCGCCTTGAGATTATTAGGGGTCCTGGTCCATGTTGCAGGTCATTATTGCTTATCTGCAATTACCGACGTGCATGTCAGCTTGAAGCAAAAGCCAAGGAGAGCTATTCGGACCTTTCATTATTATGGATCCAGGCCACGACAAATGGTTAGCTGGGGGTGTTATCAATGTTGAGTTCAAATTCCGAGAGCGCCGAGGTTAATCTCCCAGTGACCAGAAAGATTTTCACAACTCCAAGACCAGTCTGCCACCATAATTAAATAAAACTCGCCTAGTAGAGGAACCGTTGCGAAGCCAGTGAACCTTACCATTCAAGTGTCTCAGATAATCGTCCATGCGCAAGATGTGGCTGGCACGCGACTAGTAGCGTCGCACCTCTGCCGTTCTCCTCGTCTTACATACTACAAGTATTGTCAAAAGCTCAGTGTCAAATTGTGTCTTATCCTGGACGATTCTCTCCTGGCAACAGCTCCATCAGAAAGTTCCACTGCGTTTATCTCAAGTTCCACAATCGAGACCTTGTGGAGGATCTACATATCCCTCTCACCGGGTGTACATGGTTTCCCTGGCAAACCCGCTTAATATCCGACAGTTCGTTATTGGATGTTTCGGCTCGACATTCATTCATGAACTTGTCAGTTCAGAATTTGCCTCATCCAGCATAGCCCGACTCTACCGAGGTATTGTGGTAGCAACATTATCGTGATCTCAGGGGCAAAGACATTACTCCACGATGACCACCTAGTGATAAGGATGCATCTTCTGTGTCTCAGGAACAAGTATACACTAAAACTCAGCGGACCCAAGATAGAACCACGAGAAAGCAAATACTAATTACCAGGTCCAAAATCCAGCCTAAGACGCCTACGCTATGCACAACCACTAACTACAGCGGCTCCAGGTCCCAAATTAACAGATCCTACTCCGCGTGACCACCGATTCCACCCTTGATTCCATCCAAAATTCCAGACCATTGTCCACCGTGTCGAATCTTCGATACCTCAGAAAACTGATCGCAAGAAATCTTTCGAATGACGAGCGTATCCTTCGCCTTCTTATGGTTCTTTCCGTTGCCGTGAAGCAGGTACTCTTCGAACCACGCTTCCTCTGACTTATCAAAAGGCAAGAAAGCCAGTTCAGTGGCTCGTTCCGAAAAGTTCTCACTTTGGCCATCCAAGACAGCAGCAATCAAGTTTTGGAAAAGCAGCTCGCGGGTATGAGGAGGATAGGTCCGAGAGTAAAATAATGCCTCTGAGATGTTTGTGTGCACCATCGCATTGAAAAGAAGCTCGAGAGCAGCCGACGTCTTAAGAATAGGCTGCACGGCGTGAAAGTACGATAGCGCATTGCTGTAATCGTGGTCCTCGGCGGATCGGACAAGCACAGTGATGATGTCGTCTGCGAAGTCAGGGATGAGAGAAGGATGCGAGATATACTCAAGCGCTCTCTGTAGAAATATTGTTAGCAGCAGTACCAGCAAACGCAGTCGCAAACCTTACAGAAACGTCCTGCTGGTCGAGATACCAAAGACCCTTCATGAAGATCTGGTACTTCTTAGGCATGCCAGATGCATCCACGAAAGCGTCTGAAACATTTTCACGGCCCGACGTTCGGTCAAAATCGAGGAGGATGTAGTAAAAGATGGAGAACTTGTGGTGCGTCGACATGTTTGCTTCACAGACTTGGTGATGAAGTTGTTTTAGAGCATTGTCTGTCTTGGGAGGGTAGATTTTTGCTATTATCTCGAGGTCAGCGAAATCTATTTCGCATGTATCAGGTTGTAGAATTCCCTACCCTTTGTGATCCCAACAGCTCTCAGAACACGATCAATAAACAAAGCGCCATCAAAGCTCTTGCGAGACGCCTCGGTTTCTCGTTGAGTATCGCGATCGTAGGGATTCGCTATCCCTTCGGGAAAAACATCGTGGAGATTGAGATAGTCAAACATCTTGTGCGGTTATATAATGATCAAAAAGGATCAATGTTGTGGTAGGTATAAGCAATGTTTTGATTGATAGCTCCAAAACTTCAAAAAGCTATCGCGAAACCGGCCAAGCCAAAAAGTGAGGCTCCGTCGCGACATCACGTGAGTTTCGGCTGCGGGGCTGCCAGCTGGTACGTACTTGTTGTTTACATGGCCGATTCCAGGTTGGGACATTTCTAAACAAACGCGGGGCGCAACCGTTGAATTTGTACAGCTTCCTTTCACACAACCGGCGGACCTGAAAACACAACGGTCAAAGAGATTTTGTTTTTATTAACCTTTCTTTACATAAAGTTTATCGCATTTTTATCTTGTCTGTGACGAGTACACTCTTTCAGAATGTCTTCCCCTGTCAGGCCCCGGCGCGCAAGGCGCACCGCCATTGTTGATTCTGACGACGAAGACGATGTTTCCAACCGCTCTAGAGTCCAAGACGAGGAAGAGGACTTTGAACCAGAGCCTCAACCGGCCAGAAGATCGACTAGAAGTGGTCGCAAATCAACAACACCAGCGCCTTCTGTCGCTTCAACCCCTAAACCCCGAGGTCGTCCCAGGAAGACTCCTACACCAGCCGCTACCCCAGCTCCTGCGGCAGATACCAGCGAGGTTTTCGATGGCGATTCAACAATTAAGCCTGAGCCGGTGTCGTCACCGGCCATGCCTCCACCTCGGAAGCGCAAGAGTGTAGCTCGAAGCTCTATCGCATCTGCGTCTGACATGCCTCCTACACCGCAACCGAAACCCCCGAAATCTCCAGAGTCTTCACAAAAGCCAATGGCGGCTTTGGCCGACATTACCGATGCCAGCATGGATACGTCTCACGTCGATGATACACAGCCTGCCATTAAGCCAATCAAACCTATGGATACCATCATGGAAAAGCCTATGGATATTGTGTTGAAGTCACGGACAATGGTCATCCCTGCTGTTGAGGACACTACGCCAAAATCACGAATTGTCCTGACACATCTCGTTCTCAACAACTTCAAGAGTTACGCTGGTCGACAGGAGGTCGGTCCCTTCCATGCATCGTTCTCCTCCGTGGTGGGACCCAACGGTTCAGGAAAGTCAAACGTTATTGACTCGCTACTATTTGTCTTCGGTTTCAGAGCTAGCAAGATGCGACAGGGCAAGATTTCTGCTCTGATTCACAACTCGGCCCAGCACCCGAACTTGGACCATTGTGAGGTTGCTGTTTACTTTCAGGAGGTCATGGACCAGGTAAGAACATTGATTTCTTTATACAATCGCAAACTAATTTATTTAGCCTGGCGGTGGCCATGAGGTAATCCCTAAATCAGAACTCGTCATTTCACGAAGGGCTTTCAAGAACAATTCGAGCAAATACTACATCAACGGAAAAGAATCCAACTTCACGACAGTCACAACTCTCCTCCGAGATCGGGGCGTCGATCTGGACCATAAGCGTTTCCTGATTCTACAGGGTGAGGTCGAGTCCATCGCTCAAATGAAGGCCAAGGCCGGAAACGAACACGAAGATGGTCTGCTCGAATATCTTGAAGATATTATTGGAACGTCCAAGTACAAGACTCCCATCGAGGAGTCGGCTACCGAGGTCGAAACTCTTAACGATGTGTGCATGGAAAAGAGTGGCCGTGTCCAACACGTTGAAAAAGAGAAGAACAGCCTCGAAGATAAGAAGGATAAGGCCATCGCTTTCATTCGAGACGAAAATGAGTTGGCGATGAAGCAGTCCGCTCTCTATCAGCTTTTCATCCACAAGTGCAATGAGAACCTTACAGTCACAGGAGAAGCGATCACACAGATGCAAGCACAGCTGGATGATGAACTTGAGAAGCATCACGGCGGCGAGCAAATTATTAAGAACCTCAAACAGGAGTACGATGTGGGTTCCAAGGAGTTCGAGATCAAGTCAAAGTCGACACAAGCTTTGGTGAAGGAGATGGCCAAATTCGAGCAGGAGCGCGTCAAGTTTGATGAGAAGCGAAAGTTCCTCGATGACAAGCGCAAGAAACTTGAGAAGACAATCGCCAACGCCGAAGCCACATCAGTCGAGGCCGACGAAACCATCGAGCAGTGTGGAGAGGAGATCGAGACTCGAACTCAAGAAATCGCCGAGCTTGAGGAACAGGTCCAGGCTGCTGAAGCCGAGCTTGCCCAGATCAGAGACAGCCTCAAAGGCAAGACACAGGAATTTTCTGATCAGATTGCCGCGCTGCAAAAGTCTCTGGAGCCCTGGAATGAGAAGATCAATCAGAAGCAATCGGCTGTCGCAGTCGCCGAGAGTGAACTCAACATCCTTCAGGAAAAGGCCAATGCTGGTGCCGTAGCCCTGGAGGAGCTTCAGTCCAAGATCGCTTCTATCGAGGAAAACAAGTCTGCCAAGCGTGCCGAGCTCAAGTCTTGCCAGGCTGAGAAGGCAGAGCTTCTCAAGGAGGCCGAGAACATGAAGTCCGAACTTTCAGTTCTTGCCGAGCAGGAGCCCAAGATTCGTTCCAAGATCTCAAACGCACGTCAGAAAGCTGATGAAGCGCGCTCGAACTTGTCTAATACACAGGTCAGAGGTAACGTGCTTTCTGCTTTGATGCGCATGAAGGAGTCTGGCCGAATTGATGGTTTCCATGGCCGCCTGGGCAACCTAGGCACGATCGATCCCAAGTACGACGTGGCCATTTCGACAGCTTGCGGTGCTCTCGACAACTTTGTCACTGAGACTGTCGAGGCTGGTCAGCAGTGTATCGAGTACCTTCGAAAGAACAACGTCGGACGAGGTAACTTCATCTGCTTGGACAAGCTGAGAAGACGGGATCTTTCGCCAATCCAGACTCCCGAGAACGCTCCTCGACTTTTCGATCTCGTGACTGCCAAGGAGGACAAGTTCCGACCTGCCTTCTACCACGCCATGCAGGATACTCTTGTCGCCACGGACCTTGCTCAGGCGAACAGGATCGCCTATGGTGGCAAGCGATGGCGAGTTGTTACCCTCGATGGTGAGCTGATTGATAAGTCCGGTACCATGTCCGGTGGTGGTACGACTGTCAAGCGAGGCCTCATGTCTTCCAAGCTCGTTTCAGATGTCAGCAAGGAGCAGGTTGCTAAGTATGAGAACGACCGAGATGGCTGGGAGGCCAAGTTCCAAGAATTCCAAGAGTACCAACGCGAATGTGAAACTCGTCTCAAGGAAGTGAACGAGAAAATTCCCCAGCTCGATACCAAGATGCAGAAGATCGCTCTCGAGATTGAGAGCGCTGAGAGGAATATCATCGATATGCAGCGGCGCATCAAGGAGGTCAGCAAGGAGCACCAGCCCTCTGCGACAGACAACAGCCGTATTGCTGCTTTGCAAAAGGAGATCGCCAAGCTCAACAGAGACATTGAGAAACTCCATGGAGAGACATCTAGCGTTGAGGAAGAGATCAAGACTCTACAAAACAAAATTATGGAAGTTGGTGGTGAGAAGCTTCGTGCGCAGAGGACCAAGGTCGATTCCATCAAGGAGGAGATTTCATCCAACAACGAGGAAATCTCCAATGCTGAGGTCCGCAAGGTCAAGGCGGAGAAGCAGAAAGTCAAGCTCGAAAAGGACCATGCCAAAGCCTCCAAGGAACTTGCGGCCGCCTCTCGTGACCTTGAGAAGCTCGAGGACGACATCAACAACCAAGGCGAGAGGGCCGAAGAGCTTCAAGCACAAGTTGCAGTGGCTGAAGAAGGATTGGCCACCAAGAAGCAGGAGCTCAAGGCACTCAAGGCTGAGCTTGACGAGAAGACAGACGAGCTGAACGAGACCAGAGCAATGGAGATTGAAATGCGCAACAAGCTCGAGGAAAACCAAAAGGCTCTCGCTGAAAACCAACAACGACTTCGCCACTGGAACGACAAGCTGTCAAAGATTGTTCTGCAAAACATTGATGACCTTGTTGGTGGCTCGACCAACGGTCGATCTAAGCCTCGTAAGCAGCCCAAGCCTCAGCAGAGTGACGATGGAGACATCGACATGGATGATGCTCCTCAAGATGATGTGGACATGACAGACGCCCCCGAAGAGGAGGAACAGGAAAATGCGGACGAAGAGGAAGAGGGAGATGAAGAAGAGGAAGACGAGGACGATGAAGAGGAGGAAGTCAATGAGCAGCCTAACGAGCTTCCGAAATACACGCCAGATGAGCTTGCCGATATGAATGAGAGAACACTCAAGGGCGAGATTGCGGCACTTGAAGAAAAGACCCAAAATGTCAATGTCGACCTTGGCGTCCTTGCTGAGTACCGAAGGAGAGTGGAAGAGCATGCAGCTCGAGCCTCCGATCTTCAAACTGCTATTGAACAACGAGATTCCGCCAAGAAGCGATGCGACGACTTGCGCCGCCTCCGACTGGAAGGTTTCATGGAGGGTTTCAGTGCTATATCCCTCCGACTCAAGGAAATGTATCAGATGATCACTATGGGAGGAAACGCAGAGCTGGAACTTGTCGACAGTCTCGACCCCTTCAGCGAAGGTATTCTCTTCAGTGTCATGCCGCCCAAGAAGAGTTGGAAGAACATCAGCAACCTTTCAGGTGGTGAAAAGACACTCAGCAGTTTGGCTCTGGTTTTCGCCCTGCACCACTACAAGCCAACTCCTCTCTATGTCATGGACGAAATCGATGCCGCGTTGGATTTCAGAAACGTAAGTACCACCCTGGCTCTGAGACACTCGGTTGCGAGTCCACCACCAGTGTTGACACTCGCGTGGGCATTCCACATCGAAGCTCTCACCCTACGTATTCTGACTCTTGCTAACACGTCACCCAGGTCTCGATCGTTGCAAACTACATCAAGGAGCGTACCAAGAACGCCCAGTTCATCGTCATCTCACTGCGCAACAACATGTTTGAGCTCGCGGCGCGGCTGGTGGGAGTGTACAAGGTCAATCATATGACCAAGAGTGTTACGATCGAGAACAAGGACTTTATCGTGAGACCACAATCGCAGCAGCAAGCATCGCAACGAAGCCAAGGAGGGAATACCGCCACGATATTGCCCTTTAGGTAAAGGGGAGGAAAGGTAGATAAAAGGCACTTGGGTTTTGTATATGACGATGATGATGAACATGGGTTTGGGCATGGTTGGGGATACCTTATGACATGGATGGAGACTAGATTTTATGATTATATCCCGATGTTTGATGTTTCTTGCATTCATACCGCATCGCAGCGTTGCTTTGAGAACTGGACTAGCCAGACTAGAACTCCAGGGGCGTAATTGATGCCAGAGTTTTATTTGTTCAATCATGCCATGTCTATTTGACAAGCCGTTATGACAACTCATCACGACTCAACCTGAAGTTGTCCTCCCCAGAACGCCACTCGTGTCACGCTCGCGTCCCACGATCCAGGAACCCAACTCCCCCCGTACTACCTTCTGAGTGCGTTCTGGACCAGGACTTGGAACATTAAGGATCTCCCAAGCCACTCACCTTCGACTAGACTCGCGAATTTGGGTGTTTTTTGACACGATGCAGATACCCGTTCGATTTGGCAGACGCACATGCCGTGGTACTCATTCAGGCGCAGAAGTGCCGAGAGTTTAGGGGTTTCTCTCGGCTCAGTATGCGTGTCTTGGATGTCACTGTCATGTCTCGGCAGATTCTGCATTGTTTTGGGAGTTGTTCTTGTCTTGGGCAGACTCCAGGAGCTGAATGATGTTTAGGGGCAGGATCGGAAGCTTGGTAGATGAGAGAAATGGTCTTCGTGACGATAGCTGTATCTGTACGTCCTATAAGTAACGTCGAAACAATCAGTCAAGCACTACTTTCACCCATCATCATCCCAAATACACTCGTTTGCTCAGCATCATGTGGATGCTACTCCTCTTCGTCGCTCACTTAGCCATTGCCTTCCCTGCCAACTGGAACGAGACGGTTTCTTGTCCTCGCGATGCACTCTATTCCTCTCTCGTCGAAGATGGAGGTGGGTTCTGCTCGAGTGTCTTGGAAGGGAACCACTGCGGCGCAGGTTATAGTACTCCTGCTGAGTATGTTCGGTATAATCAGACCCGAATAGCTTCATATGTAAGTGGGTTTCTCCTCTATGGTTCGATTGACGCTTATAGCATACAGTGTGCATGTATTGTTACGAGTTCTGAAGCTGTGACAACGTCCAGCAAGTCATCTAGAATGACATCCCGGGACAATTCTTTCACGGTTGAGTATTCGGATACGTGGACTACTGAGGAGGAGACATCAGCATCTGTTGGACAGCCTGCTTCAGGGACCTATCCCGATATAACAACATCAGAAGTGCCAGAAACTACGTCCAGATCGTGGAATCAGACTCGATCGGCTTTGACGTCTTCCGTGGAGACAACAGAAGATATTCCGACGACAGGTCCATATACCAATACAAGTCGTGCAGTCACGGAGACACTTGACAAAACTTCATCAGAGTCTATCAACTCGAGAAACATCACCACTGGATTGCCAACGAGTACACAAGGTTCCATCTCAGAATCATCTTCACTGTTCCAGAACCAAACGTCTGGTATACAGCCTACTTCCCCTTCCACTCAGTCTAGCAACAAAACGCAGTCTCGACAGTCCAGCACGGATGTAACGCCTCAGCCTTCAGATACAAGTACCCGTGGACCTGGAATGACGCTATCCGGGACCACAAGTGGTTCATTGCCTTGGTCTATTCCTGGAAACACGACATCGAGTCCTTCGGGGGGCGGTACACGTCCGACTGGACCAATATCCACAGGTTGGAATTCGAGTTTGGCTACTCCAACTAACAGCATTCCTGGAACAGGACTACCTTTTCCAAGTGCGTCATTTCCGACGACTCCCCTTACCACAGATTCTGGGATCTCTTCGAGCCTCAGTGCTGGCCCTGGTTGGAATGTCACCACTTCTCTTTCGGCTGGTAATGTTTCCGTGCCGACTGTCAGTGTACCCAGTCTGACACTTACGTCTTTTCCGACCTTGTCCCTTCCGACTACTTCGGCACTCATAAGCTCTGAAGTTCTGTCGAGCGACACTACGGCCTCGGGGTGGAATAGTACTGCATCGAGAGGCAATGGCACAATCCCGACTCCCAGTTTATCTAGCGATACACTCATCCCTTTCCCGAGTGTTACGCTTCCAACAACACCACTGACCACCGACTCTGGATTCTCGAGTAGTGTAGTTCCAGGTTGGAATAGTACAACGTCTGTTCCGAGAGGAAATGGCTCGGTACCAACTTTCAGCGTACCCAGCGGCACTTTCATGCCGCTCCCGACATTATCGTTGCCGAGTCAATCATCCTCAGCGGAAGCAAATCCAGGTACAACCCCGGGTAGTAGCTCTCCGCCCAACTGGAACAGTACTTCTATACCTCCTAGTGGCAATGTTTCTGTACCGACTATTAGCATATCCCAATCCGAAACGTTGCTCCCGTTTCCCACTACGACTCTATCTTCCACAAGTCAATTATCCACATCAAGCACTAGGCGAGGCGATACTGTGGTACCGAGTTGGAACATCACTACTTCTCCGTCGGGTGGGAACGTCTCAATACCCACAACCAGTATCTCCCAGACTGTGACTTTCGTGCCGTTTCCAACACTGTCGCTTCCGAGTGACTCTCTCTCTATCACCTCTGAGGTTACGAGCTCGACGTCAAGTATCACTGTGCCTCCCAGCTGGAATGGTACTACTTCTCCGTCGGCGGGCAATGCTTCTATGCCGACAATCAGCTTGACACAACCTGGGAATTCCTTGCCCTTTCCGACCATCCCATCCTCGGCTACATCATTTCCTCTGCCGTCTGATGACACGTCCATGTCAACGCAAAACGGAAGTGCGGTCCCTAGCTGGAATACCACAACTGGTGTGCCTGGGAGCGTCGGTTCTGGCACAATCGCCTCCTCTTCGGAGTCTGGAGTATCTGTGTCTCTTCCGACAGACTCTGAGCTACCTCCCAGTATTACCCAAAGTGGCGGTTTCGGGTGGAATCTCACATCGTCCATTTCAGGTGCCGTCTCTCTACCGACTATCAGCGTTCCAGCCTCGGAGATCCCCCCTATTCCAAGTCTGCCTTTCCCGACAGACTCATTCGAAGTTCCAACCAGCACCGATAGCGGGAGTGCTATTGTTGGTGGTAATACAACTGTTTCTGCGCCAGGGAGCACTGCAGACGTTACATCCTTCTCGAGTCCTGTGGCCACGACTTCAATGCCTGGTAGTGACTCTGGCAGCCCTGAATCTGGTAGTAACGCAACAACCACTGGCATTCCTGAATTTCCCGCGGCCAACTTCACGCATGTCACACGCACCGCGGCCCTCTCTCAAGAGACATGCTATACTCTACCAGGTGATCCAGAGGGCGACGCAACCCGCCGAGCGTTGTTGTTCAATTCCAGACTTCGGGAAGAGAACGTATCGATTCCCATGCCGTATATAGAGTCTGTTGAATTTGAGAGCGATGGTGTCACCCCCCTATATCTTACAGTTCGTGATGAAGAAGGCGGAACATACTTCGTCGACATTTCTCACCGCGGAAGGCTTTCAGTTGTGGATCCTTCCGGGTATCTGGTGACACTCGACGCTGAGGGCATTCATTTCTCGGGAAGTAACTGCACGTACGGCATATCCATCACAATTGACGACATGTACACGCAGATAGCCGAGCTCGCTGGTGTACAATGCGCAGCTCTCAGGCGGCAGAAGCGCGCCAATGATCTCGACTTCAGCCAGATTTTGTACCTGCGGGACCAATGCGGCAATGTCGTTGACAAGTCACTGAGACAGTATCCTCAGCTTCTGGTAGGTGACACAGCTTGCGCAGACGTCGCCGTTGACGAAGATACGGGACGTTGGGATTTCGACTGCACGTTTCCTGGTTCTCAGTCTGGCCCTATGAGATGTCAGTGGGCTGTCAAGAACAGCATTATCGACTTCATCACCATTGATCCTTTTGGTGGTTCCTGTCCTGACTTGTCTACTGTTGTTACCACTTTGGAAGAGTCGGGGCAAGACATTGTCGATCCATCACAGCTTCGAAGAGACCTCGCCAACCAAGGTTTGCGGACTGAAAGAGCGAGGCAAGAGGCGGATGAAGCTGTTGATGCCTACACCCTTCTCTGGCAAGCTCTCGGAGCCATGTTCTCCAAGAACACAGGCTCTTCCAAGGGCGCCTTGGAGAAGTACATTGACGTGTACAACTCCCAGCGCAATTTCGAGAATGACATCTGCCAGGCTCTCCACGAAGGCGAAATTCCTCTGAACTTGACTCTTATCGCTGGCGCAACCAAGATCCCTGCCATCACAACCCTCAACTGGGCACCGGAATCACCACGAACTTACAACATCACCGTTCAAGATTCGACGCGAATCGCGTGCTGTCCTGATGCCAGAGTTGCAGAAGGCAAAGGTGCCACATGTGCATATCCTCGAGAAGCCATCATACCAGGAACGGGATGCGTCTGTGGTACGACTGCTGGAGGCGAGGGTATCGCATATGAGTGGACTGAGTGCGGAAACTTCGCGGGCAGCTGCGAGGCCGATGGGGATTGTGGTGATGGATATGTTTGTCTGACAGGAAGTTGTTGTGGTGGGGGAGTTTGTGTTGATGCCTATGCTTGTTCGGAGAACGGGACAGCTTTGGTACAATTCGATGGCGGGTTCTAGGGTAGCTATACTGTAAATTATGTCGAACACGAAGCAAGTAAACGACGGAGACTGGAATAATTAATTGAGGGCAATGTAGAAAGCATAGTTCAATTTATTTTATTGCATTCTATCGCATTACTATCTCCTGGGACGCTTTTGTCTTGTCAACTTGTTGGTCTCATGATACTTTAGTATTGTGGACAAGTCATTCAAGCACAAAACACTACAGTATTATTCACATGACTTCAATATTACTCGAATTCAACAGTTAGATTTCAAATATTTAACAATAAAATTGAACAGAGGCATAGGGTATGTGAATTTGTGATGTCATGATCTCTTGAATTATTTCCCAGGTGTACATCACTGATGTCTTGACATCACACAAATTAGACATGGGAAGTAGCTGGGCGCTAAATGGGATGAAACATGATGACAATATTCAGGTCTCTTGACCTCGTCTGGATATGGGCACAGAAGCATTTCACACGTAAAAAAAAAGGAACCAAGGTAATTTTGTCAAAGACGCGTAGACATCAAACGTCGTCCAGTTGATTTTTGGAATTTCTTAGTCTCATAATCCCAAAGGTATTCATCCCATCCATTTTTTGAATGCTGCTATCATAACCGGACTCCATCCCAAATATCAACCCATCTAAGCCTTAGGGGCAGTAGGGACGATCTTCTTGCCATCCTTGTTGTATCGGACGCGAGGAGGAGGGGCACGGTTGCGTCGGCCGACAACGGATCGGACACTGTAATATTCATGTCAGTTTTCATAAATCATTAAATACGTACCAGGAGTATGCAACTGCGCTGGGGCAGGCTGGAATATATGTTTTATATGGTACCGCCAAGGTTCATCTAAAAGCACATACGCAACCATGGCGCAGTCGTAACACTCCTGGATAGGAGGACAACATACCGGACAATCTTGCCGTGAATGGCGCAAGAGACACAGTACTGCAGCTTCAGGTACATCTTGGGGACGGTGTACTCCGCGAAGACGGAGGCATCGGAGATGTCACCTGTGAAATTGTAAGCGATTGCTCGGAGCGACTGTCGAATGTGGAAACGTACGGATAGCAGCAGACTCAACCATGTTGCGGATGGTGAATCTCTTGATAGCCTTATCCTTGGGAGTGCATCGCGAGCAGTTGCTGCATCGGATGGGCTTGACGTGGCCGCGGCCCTTCTTGTTTCGGCCGCTGGAAAGCTTATTAGCATTTGATTCAAGGTGCGAAAGAGCCAGTGTCGTTCAATCGTCGAGCATCATATCGCGACGCGGGCTAGAAAGCATCGTCGTCGGCGGTATTGCGATGCGATCGTAGACAGCTGGCTAGCGAGGCAGAGGAGGGGAGTCGTACTTGTTCTTTCTCTTCTTGACCATTTTGACGGTTGCTGCTGATGTTAATTCAGGTCCACGCAAGTGAAGAAAGAAAGAAGAAGAGAAGAGACTCACTAGAATGTGCGTTTGTCAAAAAGGCGTTGACGATCAGAGCAATCCACTTTTTCGATTGTTGGTGGGTTGGAGGTAGGGCAAGAGCCAGGGTGGGATCGCTTGCACTGCTTTGCAGGAGCGCTGCTTCAGTAGCTCCACTGCAAACAGCCAGGAGCGAGGGGCAGGGCCGTTCCTTCCAAAAACCCTAGGTCATGTGACCCCACTTTCCCGGGCTGGGCTTTGAGAACTTCTGAGCCGGCGCCACCTCCACCAAAAGATCTTCTTCAACCCATTCGCACCATCTGAGGATTGCTTAGGAAGGCAATAATCTTATTGTCGAGGTACGTCTGAAAGATGCTGCAAATACCCGTCTATGTCTCTGTCTCTGTAGCGAGGGCTTCATTGCCTGTCGCTTGAGAATTGCCTTTTTTCCTTATTTGTTTAATATCCCACGATCGCAATTCTTCCCGCTCTGCGCGCACACCTCGACGCTTCGGACTTTGAGCATCCCCTCATTTTCGAATCTTAGAGAGAGACCGCACTCGGGCGGAGACGAGAGACGAGACGGCGAATTGCTTCAATAACTCTTGGACAAGGATTCTAACCGTCTCAGTTAGGCATCATGCAGATTTTCGTCAAGACCCTCACGGGGAAGACGATCACCCTTGAGGTGGAGTCTTCCGACACCATTGACAACGTCAAGTCCAAGATCCAGGACAAGGAGGGCATTCCCCCGGACCAGCAGCGACTTATCTTTGCTGGTAAGCAGCTCGAGGATGGCCGCACCCTGAGCGACTACAACATCCAGAAGGAGTCTACTCTCCACCTGGTCCTCCGCCTCCGTGGTGGTATGGCCAAGAAGCGCAAGAAGAAGGTCTACACCACCCCCAAGAAGATCAAGCACAAGCGCAAGAAGACCAAGCTGGCCGTCCTCAAGTACTACAAGGTCGACTCTGATGGCAAGATTGAGCGACTTCGACGCGAGTGCCCCAGCGACACTGTAAGCATCATCACTATCTCGAGTCACATACCTCAGTTGCTAACTCCTTTCTTAGTGCGGCGCTGGTGTCTTCATGGCTGCCATGCAGGACCGCCAGTACTGCGGTCGCTGCCACCTGACCTACGTCTTCGACAAGCAATAAATGCATTCAACACGGGATTGGGATTGATGACGGAACGGATAGGGTGCCAAAAATGGGCGTTAAAAGGCTGTAGCACAAAGCACATCCGGTTTCTGAAATAATGCATTCACGCTTAAGAAGACAAAAAACTTGATACCACTTTCTTTGCCTGTGAACCATGATCGCTTGTTGTAGAAATTGTGCGCCATGATATTCGCCACTCCACATCCACCGAAACAAGATTGGACAACAATCTTGAATAATTTGCCGTAGTATATGGTATTTTGACCTGGCTATGTCTCTCAAGACCTTGCACCTGTTCGTTACATTTGAGACTCTTCAATGATTTTCGTAGCCTCGCATGGATTTCTTGGTGCTCGACACTGGCGAAATTTTCGTCTCGCCAGAGCCTTGTTTGCCCTGGTGGAGTACTCAACACCAAGACATCGGGGAGTGGAGAGCGTTCCTGAGAGCCTTAGGTTGAAAAAAGCCGGGGATACTCGGTCCACGGCTTTACAGTTAACAGACTTTATCACCGTCAAGTTTTCCTACCTATGTGGTTGCATACTGCTCAATTGCCGATACAACTGTCCTAACACTCAACTTCACAGTCACAGTTCAATGCTCAGTCTTTCAGTGAATTGCGTGTTTTTGTAAACAAAGGGTATGAGTTTTCCCTCGTAGTGAAAAACAGTTTTACATCAAGCCAAATGCCCTCAAACGCCCAAAAGCCAGAAGCCAGATCAGATCCTACAAAAACTCCTCAAACAATTGCGTAAGGGCCTCTGGGGATGCCAATCTCCCGCCCAGGACCGTTTAGTGTCCTCGCGATGTACAACTGCAAAGAAGTGACTCGCGAGAGCCGAGGACCTCTCAAGTTGATATCGCTGCGTACTTGGCGGGAGATCATGGCCTATAATCCCGAGTCCGACCACCCTTGCGCAACGTCTATCATGACTGAAGATGCATCTCCCGTTATCCTCGTGCCCAAAGTTCTCAGCGCTGAAGCAAATTAGTGTCTACGAGACACGAAGGCATGTCCAGACGCTGGCAAACGATTGGAAGAGCTCTACTCGTCATCCGCAGCCGTGGACTTTCTCTTCTTCTTCTTTTTCTTCTCACCGTCGGCCTCCTTCTCGACGGGGGCGTCCTCATCTAGCTTGCGCTTCTTCTCCTTCTTCTCTTTCTTTTCCTTCTTTTCTTTCTTCTCCTTCTTGTCCTTCTTGGACTTCTTCTCAACAACGGGAGCATCGACCATCTCCTCGTCGGAACCAGCATCGTCACCACCGTCCATGATGTCCATGACATCCTTCTGCATAGGTTGTTAGCATTAATCAGTAGTCGCAAATGGAGTCAACGTACCATAACGTCGGCGTTCTTGGCGGGCTTCTTGCCAGTGGCGTAGAACTCTAATCGGTCCTCGACCTGCTGCTTGAGAGCCTCACCGAATCGGGTGGAGGGCTCCTCAGAGAAGTTATCGATACGACTGGCCATACTGCACTTGTTGGCGAGGTATCGAGAGATGCGACCCTTGTTGCGGACACCGGCCTTGCCGATGAAGCTGCTGTGGTAGATGAGACCGTACTTGGGGGTGTTGCTCTTGGTCTTGAGAGCACGGAAGAGAGCCTTCTCGGCACCGAGAATCTGGAGAGTAGAGGCAGGGTACTTGGAGAGGTTGGTCAAAGAACCAGCGTGAGAGATGAGGCGGGCGGCGACAGGAGTGCCGATGAGGGTCTGCAGGTTGGGGGCGATATCGCCCATCTTCTTCTCAAGGTAGAGGTTGGTAGACTTGCGGTTGTCGGCCTGCTTGACGACGGCCTCGGCGAAGCTGTTGATGACCTCGAAATCAGCCTCGGCGATGTCGAGACCCATGGAGACCTTGGCGGCGTCGATGATGGCCTGGGCCTTCTCACCGTCCTCCTCAACAAGGGCAGCAATGTCGTGGAGCTTGTCGTCGTTCAAGCTCTTCTTGTCGCCAATGGCGAGGACGAGCTTGCAGTAGGTGTAGTTGTCGGAGACAATCTTGACAAGCTCAGGGAAGTGCCAGCCGTACCACTCGCGAACGCGCATGTAGAACTGGTTGACACCCTTGTCCTGGAAGTCGATGGTCGCGCTGGCCTGGATGATGTGGTTGTCGTTGCGGGTGACGCTGAACTTTACCTTGGCACGGGAGTAGGCGTGACCCATACCCAGACCGGCCTTCTCGACATCACCGTACTTGAGTCCGCCGAGAAGCTTGTCGGCGTGCAGTCGGATACCGCGAATCACGTCGCCGACGATGTCAGAGGTATCGGCGGTCTCGCACTCGAGGCCGGGGAATTGAGCCTTGATCGCACCAGCGAGGTTCTTCTCGGAAACACCAAGGACAACCTTGGTCTTCTTGCCGCTCGTCTGGGGAAGGTTGAGTTCGAGGACAGACTTGAGGTAGTCAGAGACGATACCCTCAGTGACGAGGTTGATGTTCTCGAGAGCCTCGACGTGGCCCCTTTGCACACAGTCAGTAATCGCGCATCGACTGGCATCACGAATCCGAGTTGAAAATACCTGAAAGGGCTGAAGTTGGCCAGCTGAACCATCTTGCCGAACTTGGCGAGATCGTTGGTGGCAGCCTGAGTCTCCTTCAACTTCAATCCCACCGCATCCTGCTGATGCACCACCTTGAAGATGGCATAGCCCACGGGGCTTTCGTAAAGGGCGTAGTCGATGTGCGACATGATTTCGTTCCCTGCTGGTGCCGCAATTGGGAATGATTCCGCGTCGGATGGGTTTGGTGATGGCTCGAGACTTAAGATTTTCACACTTTTTTTGCAGGTGGAAATTTTCTGGCAGCTTGCGCACGGGCCATTGTGGCACATGTGGCTGGAGAGATGGCACGTGATATACCTTAGTAGTCACAATCGACTGGGTCGTGAGTACCGATGCATTAAGTTCTGAGTTTTTAAACTGTATATCACTTCACTGTAATTAAACAAAATCATCGAGGTCGTAATGGATATTTATGCTATTCATTTACTCATGTTATCCCTATGAGAGCGCAGAGTCGTTGCAGACTGTCATCAATGTTCCTCCTTCCCTTGACCCACCAACTCCACTTTGGCGCCTCAATTGTTTGGGAACCCATTTCGCAAGTTATCGTACTTGGTCGCGGGATACTCGATACAATTGTCCTGTCTCATGAGCGCTCCCTGACCTCCGAACCCATTTACAACCGTTGTGATCAAACTCTTCTCACCCTCCTTGTCCGCGCTGCTCTCCCACCACATAGCGCCTCCAAGCTTCCACTTTCTCACGTATTCGGCCTTATCCCAGGCGACCCGAGGCGTGTCGTATGTGACCATGGTACGCGTCTGAGGGTTGTAGCAGTAGCTGGCACAGCATCCTCTATCGCCGTACTCTTGCGCACCCTCTAGTGGAAGTGCCTTGTAATCGTAGACTCCCTGTTCCCAAGAACCTTGTCCAACGCCCTGGTAGGGGCGGCCGGGGCCGTCGGTGTTCTCAAAGGCTCGGCCGTAGAGTGGCATGCCGAGGACTATCTTTGAAGGAGACACACCGCTGCGGACATAAAAATCGATGGCGGCGGATGTAGAAAATGGGGTTGATACTGGGTTGTCGTTAGATGGGTACAAGTTAGCCTGATGGCCTGCGGTCTGGTCCCAAGAACCAGCATAGTCATAGGCCATCAAGTTCCAGAAGTCGAGGTATTGATCCATCCCACGGATATCAAGCTTCTGGAAGTTTGTCGCACCAGCTGGACAGGCCACGGTCAACTCAAAGTGATAAGGTTGGCTCAGAGTCTGCGCATATGCATCCATCTCGTGTCGCACAGCGCCTAGAAGCTCGACATAGTTCCTGGCCTCGTTGGCATCCTGAGGGTACTCCCAATCGATATCGATACCGTCAAAACCGAGGTTCTTGATCAGATCAACGCAGCTCTTGGCGAATGTGTCGCGTCCTTGGGGCGTGCTAGCAGGGCCCTTGAAGTTACTGCTGAAAGTCCATCCTCCGATACTGAGAAGAACCTTGAGGTTTCGGTTACGTCTTTTCAAGAGGTTGAGCTGCTTCATACAACCGTACAAGTTGGTGCCCACATCGTTCCAGGAATCTCCGTCCCAGTGAATATCGGTATCAGCCCATGAGTCGGTGAGATGGCTGGGATATGTGAGTGAGAGGTTCCACAATTAGACTGAGGGAGTACAACTTACACTTCGCCAGAGTCGCTACGAATATTAGCGAACGAGTAAAGAATATGCGTCAGGTTCTCCACGGGAAGATCCTGAGGGCGATGCTTTCGTGCATAGATAGCCCTGTTCTGCGTTAGCTGAGCTGTCAATGTGATGAATCTAGGGTAGCTTCTTACCAGTTGACGAAATACGCAACGGTGCGGAAACCTTCGGGTCCACCACCCATTTTGATTGAAGTAAAGAGACTAGGTATAAAGGTATTTGGTAGAAATAATGCAACTAATGCAGCGAAAACAGCGCTTATAAGTAAAAGACTCGCCCTGGTACGATTTCCAAGCCGTAGTCTTGGCTGTCTCTGTGGAGGATTCGTGATGATGGAGGGGCACTTGGAGGGGTTTTGAGTGGGGAATGAATTACTTCACTTTCAACTTTGAGAGAATCGAGAGTGAATTATGAAGCAAATAAGTAAATAATTGTATCAAAGAGAGATTCGAGCTAACAAATAATCAGTGAGATATAAGAAACGCGGAGGCATCCAGGTCTCTTACTCAGCCGCCATCTTTCAGCTCAACAAGTAGCTCAAACAATCCATGTTTTTGCGTCGTCATCCGAGGCGCTGATTTGGGTCTGAGCGGCCAAGCGTGGCGGTGCCCAACCGTGGCAATGTTACCTGCATCGTACCTTGGGGTAGTTGCATGACAACACAGCTTACCATGGCATTGGCATCTTGGCGGGTATCATGTCCAAGAATAGCATGTATTTGATTACTCAATTGCTTCTTCCTGAAGAGACCGAATGAGGCGAACAATCAATGCGTACCAGAGTCTTGTAAGATGCAGTTTATTGAATGTTGGTTGGAAAGAAAAAACGCCGCGAATCGTAAAAGTAATTCTAAGTAAGGTATCTATGAATCATCGCAAGTCGTTTCATTGGTCCAGTCGTAAAGGACTCTTCAAAACACAAAAAGAAAGTCTTCATTCTCCAAATCAGTGGTATCTCCAAACCCTTTATCACCGTCCTTCTGTTCCGTCCTCTCACCTTCAACATCATGCGCTTGTGTTATTCTATCATGCTCATCACCCACTGCTTCGCGAAGTGTTACGCCTCCTCGCAATGTTCTCTCCATATGTTCTATCCTTTCCACCTCTTCTGCCGTCTCGAGACTTCGATCAACCAGCACGGCGCTCTTCCCAAGTGCGACTCTACGCTGGGTATGAAGTCGGTTAAGTCGAGAGAGATGCAGAGATGTGCCAGCGACGAGGGCAATGATGAGAACGTAGAGTGCGAGGTTGGCTCGTAGGCCACGAGTATAGGCTGGTGCTTCGTCGGGAGAATAGAGGAGGGGACCGACGATATTGCCGGCCGAAGCGCTGATAAAGATGAGCGCTGAAGTAGTCTTGCGTTTTGTGTCGCCTGCTGTATTTTGTGCTGACCACGAATAGATTAATGGTGCTGCGACATGTTAGGTCAATACAAACAGCACGATCGCCAGTACTTACTTATACCAGTAAAGGTACACAAGCAAAAATACCCAGCCAGACAAGCAGCTTTATTCTCAAGGCTATGTGCAAAATGCAACAGGATAGCACATCCAGCGATGGGGGGTACACACAGCATAGCGATGACTGGGCCCTTGAGCTTCCACTTCATTGATACGTACGCGCTTGCGGAGACAGCGATGATGTGCGAGATACCAACGGGTACATTAAACAACATGGTCTCAAAAGGGTCTGATACAAATGACTTGATGATCAAAGGACCGAATGTCGAGATGCCATTGGAAGGGACTGATATGCAGAATATCATGGCGACCCAGTACCAAGTTTTGAGATCCTTTAGTGCTTCGACGACGTGAGGAGTCCTCCACTCGCGAGACATGACACCCATTTGGTTGTTGCGAAGACGTTCGATCGCAATGATCTTGTCTTCATCAGTGAGGAACTTGGCTTCGGTAGGCGAATCAGGCATCCAGAAGAACATGATGAATGCGACTCCAACCGTGATAGCGCCGAAAAAGAGGAAAATGATCTTTCCGCGTTAGCCAGCTGACTCTATTCAGACGTCTTCAACATACCTGATAGGGCTTCATCTTGGATTCGATACTCGCAAGTCCGTATGTAATGAGACTGCCAAGCTATAAAGTAACGTTAGCATGGTCTTGGACAGAAAAGAGGTATACTCACCACCCATGTTAACCCGTTCATACAGTACCACGATCCAATTCTTAGTGTTTGCTCTCTTGGAAACATTAGACACAGCTCTTTTCAATAGATATCAACCATACCTTCTCCTCCACCACATCTGGGTAATAGCGATGAAGCTCGGTCCAATACTAGCTTCAAACGCGCCCAGGAAAAATCGTGCAATCATCAACGCTCGGAATTCTTTCGCCCAAGTCATAAGAATCAATGTCGTTCCCCAACCTAACACCATGGCACTTGTAAGTTTTCCGATGGGTAGCTTGACCAGCGCAAGCGCAAGCGGAGGCTGCATGATCAACTGGGCAAGGAAAACAATACTACCGAGCCATGAGTACTGGTGACCTTCGAGATTGGTGTCCTCGATGAGCCCGAATATCGAAGCATACGACAAAGTTGCTTTGTCGAGAGCTTGGAGAAAGTAGACCGATAGCATCAAAGGAAGCAGTGCAAGATCAATGCGACGGAGGATGCGGGCATCGTCGGCTGGCGAAACAGTGATATGCTCATCGGGTGAGCGTCCCATCTTGATGAGAAGCATGGCCGCTGCATCGCGATATGGCTCAGTCCTTGCACCCTGACTCCTCTCAGCATCCTCCATGGTGTTTTGCGACTCGTTACTGTTGTCATTGTGGGGAAGAGGCTGGTACTCTGCCCGCGATGTTTTTGAAGAGAGGAGAGAAAGCCTTCGGAACATGATTTGCTGATCTGCGCCGTTGTCCCATGAGACTGGGCTTTAGTGGGCGAGAGTTTCTTTATATTTAAAAAGTCTATTTGCGTATAAGCCGAGATTCGGATGAAGTGAGGTGAGGTGTTGGTGAGACCCGATTTGAGAGAAATGACGTTGGCCGGCACATCAAGCGAACCAGAAGCTTTGATTAGCGAGAGACTTGTGCTGAAAGACCCTGTAAATTCGGGGAGTTAATGGTCGAGTGCACAGGGCACGTGGGGATGCTAAACAGGCGACCTCACTAGACGGACACGATTAAAGTCATCAACACTAAATGTCCAGCTGATGGGCAAATGGATCAGGATTGGGAGAACAGTTTCAACAAGAGAGCAAGTTTTCGACCGGAACTTGAGCTGATACAATGGAATATTGCCTCCATCTACGAGGTTACACAGCTCCATATCCATGGGCTTGTTTGTTCCAAGATAAAGACAATAATACCTGGTCTAGATAGCTCAATGTTCAAGATTAATAGCTTCTTCCGAAGGCTAGAGGGGAATTCGAGCACTGTGATACAGCCGGAACAAGGATGGAAGTTCTGAAGAGGGCTAGACCTCGATAGACGCTCCTGTTGTATAAACGTTTAAGATAATACCCTGACACAAAGAAAGCCACTGCAGGCGATGAACTTGAATCATGTGGGCCTAATTCCGACACCAACAGGTGCTACAGAGTAACACAAGGATAAATAATACTCGATGACTTCGAAAGGTAGTCTAATCGTTCCCACATAGTCATTTATAACTAGATCCATATTATTCCCACATCTTGATGTTCTATATTTATTTATGACAGTTACTCTTGATTACTACACCTTGATAACAAGAATCTGCCTTTCCCTCTCGTGCCTGTTCCATTCGTTTCATATTAAGCGCCGGGGAACCATGCACAACATTCCCCGGCCGTGAGCTGAAGAATAGACTCCCCATCATACGCGCTTCCAAAATCTACCGCTCAACCATGATTCGACAACCCTCCACCCTCTGGCGGCTACACCTTGCCATGAATCCACCACCGTACATGATGTTAAAAAGGCACGGGTTTCACTTTTTGATCCTAGAACCAACAGCATTAGACAAGGTGAGATGGGCGGGATGAGAATCCTTCTTAATGGCGATCTTTCGCTTCCTTTCGATCTGATTTTTGGTATGTCTCGTATGATCGTATTCTCTCGTCTGTGCTGCGCATAGTTTATAGCATAGCAACTCTCTTTATTTCGTTTCCGTTTCAAACATGGCTAAAAGTAATGGCTTCATCGGTTTCTTCTCTTCTGACTACAATACTTTTATTTCTCTCGTTTTTACTACTCCCCTCGCTACAACGCTGTTATGTCTTTCCCTCAACGGTACGCTCTTCTCCGGCGCATTCCTCAAGTTTGTCAACGACAACCGTCCTTCAGTCCAATTCGCCGTTCAGATCATGGCCAACTTTATGTCTGCTCTGCAGATCGTAGTTATCTGCAGGGTGATCAACCTTGGCGTTCGGAGACGCCTTAAGACTAGGAGTATGAGTCTTGATCTGATGCGAGCGTGGATGGACGCTATGATACCACGTATCAACTGGGACTTACCCTTCGTATATATCCTTCTGTTGGGTCTCTTGGTCTCAGTTTCTATGGTGCTGAGCGCCATCTGGGCTGCTGCCATGACACCTGTCGAGACCTTTGAGTATATCGAAGGCACCGTCCAGATTCCAAGCTGGGATAACATCACTCATGTTAAAGAATATCCTTCGGAGGTTGGCTCAGTTGGACCTACCAAGCATACTGCCCTTGGCAAGTTCACATACTCTGTCGGCATCCAAATGCTGGGCAGTCTCCTCGCCTCCGCTGCTTCGGCATCGCCCATTCATAACTCAACACGCAATCATGAGAAGCTGGACCAAACAGGCTACAGCTACGTCGGACGATCATACGGCGTCGGCTCCTCCCCAGGCCTAGGCGAAGTTCACTTCCAAACCGGGCGCAGTGTACTCGGATGGCAGTACCAGGAGGACGGATACCGCGCCAAAGTCAACTGCATCTACAACGCATCCAGTGACTTCAATCTCTCTCCGGAGGACTCTTCTATGCGTTGGGCTGCACAAGGAGAACTTCCTGATAGCGACGACGGCTATGAATATTCCACTTATGTCGGGTTCGGTGATGGAAATGCTGTTGTCGCCATTGGGGTTGCGCACTTCAAAGATAAGGATGCGATAGTCGCTCCTGAGAGAAAGTACATCGGCTTTGCCGCGGGAGGCTTCTACAAGTTCTTGAATACAACGCAGTGCGAGGTCGACTTTGAGCCTACACGCTTTAACGTCACGGTCAGCAGTCGGGGCAAGAACATCACTGTCGTGCCAACAAACGACACTAAAGTTCGCGATATTGATCCGACTCGCTGGATAAAAGGCACTGTTCTTCGCCAATTCGAGCTAATTGCCAACGATGAGACAAACCTGTACGTGTCCACCGTCGGTACAGCTTTCAACGCCTCCATCACCGATCATCGTCTTCGTCTTGAGATGAACAACACCCTCAGCTCAAGAACGTCCACAAACGTTACCCTCGAAGGCATTGAAAACGCCATCACTGCCATGGTGGACGATATGATGGTAGCATATGCCTCTGCGCAATTCATGGTCGGAGAGTTCCAAGATGAAGTCAAAGGCTCCATCCGGGTTACAGCCGTAGTGATAGGTGAAAAGAAGTTTGCCATAGCTGCATTTGCGCTAAACATGGCTGTGGTAGCGCTCTTCCTACTTGAGGCTATTCGAACAAGAGGCTGGAAGGGAATAACTGAGTTTGATCCTTCGGATATTCGCCATGTGATGATCGCTGCGTCTGAGGGCGGTGCGAATCTTGCACAAGTTGGATTCTCTAATAGAGATAAGCTTGGTAAGATTAGTGTGAGAGTGGGTGAGACTGGGGCTGGCAGGTTTACGCTGGCAGTTGATGGGGAAGTTTCGCCCACTGTCAAGTATGAGAGTATAAGTATGAGGGGAGCTAATGGAGTTAATGATGCTGATGTTGAAAGGTATAAAGCGTCTGCAATTGAGACCATTAGTACCAGGTCGCGAGATAGGAGTATATGAATAATGTAGTGTATATATATCCATGAAATGTAGTAAAGAAGTCTCTGCTTTCAGGTGACAACATGGATTGGAAACTTCCGAGTATTAAATCTTGAATTGTATCGTGCGATGCTCCTATTATCATGACATTTTCTCTTCAATCATGCATTCATTTGTGAAAATACTAAAAGAAATTGCAAAACCCTTGACAGCCAAATAATCTAAGATCAAGCTTCTACATTCTCCTCCAGTGTATCCATTTCTGTCCAGTCTTGCCCACGGATTCACAAACTCGCTATCAAAAAAGTCAGCAAGGTCACAACATTAGCGTGTTCACCTCTTTAAACACTTACCTCTTTGTTATCTGCAAAGTCAGTGTAGAATCCATTCCAGATATCTCTATCCGGACAACTCGTCTCATCTCCAGGGCAGGCAGGCTGGTTCGCCAGTCTAGTTTCGACATCGTGAATCCACGGCTTCGGAACAGGCCAATCCGAAAAGTGCACAAACTTGGCCTCGCTGAGAGCAACAGTAGGATCCCACTTCTCACGCTCACTGCCCAAGTACGCGGTATGATCCTTGTTCCTGAATTCGGCCGTGAGCATGTCATACTTGCGATGGGGCAAGATGAGAGCACTGTCGAGGTATAAGCTGTTTACAATCTCCATGTCGTAGTCGTTGGGACCGATGCTGTTCATCTTTTGCACGATGCGCTCAAATTCCACGTCGTCGGGCTGGATGAGCATGACCTGCGACGAAAGAATTCTCTTGGGAGGGTTTTCATTGTAGAGCCAGTAGGCGCGCGGCATGGCGACGGGGCAGGGAGGCAGTTGGAATAGCTCGTCCATGTGCTGGAGTACCATGCTGTCAGAGTCGAGTGAGAGAACTCTGTCATATTGGGTTTGATTGAAAGCGAGGAGTTTGGTGAATGAGTCGGCCCATGTTTCTAGACAGTGTTAGATACTGGAGGATAAGTTCTTGGTAGCAGGGAGTATACCATCTTGTCCATCACGATGTTGGATCTCAATCGGTTGAAGAGTAACATTGTACTCATCGCGAGCTCTGATGAGAAGCTGTCCACCGCGTTTGTTTGAGTACGTTGCATCTGGCTCAAGCATCTCCTTCGGGTACATGAGTAGGCGATCAGCCTTACTGCCAAGCCGATGCAATTGCTCAAAGATCATGACCGAATTGCAGAGGTAGTCCTCGTTAGTGACATACTGAATATAGGCAAAGCGTGACCAGTCAACATCATCGTCATCGTCATGGCCAAACCCTTCATCTTCTTCATCAAAATCTTCTTCAAGCTCCTCGTCGAGTTCCTTTTTGAGCTCCTCTTCCTCCAACTCGCCGTCGTCGGTCATGTTGATGAATACGTCAATTTCGTCTTCGTCCTCAAAGCCCATAATCTCTCCCTTATCTTCAAGAGCTTCAATCTCTGCGATGGAAAGAGTATGAGGAGTGGTTTTAGCATTTGACTCGTGAGTGAGAGTTTCCGCAGTTTCGTCGACGCCGTCGTCGATGACTATATCGTGTTTCCTCCACTCTTCGGGAACAGGGACGTCTGTAGCCTGGAAAGAGGCATAGCAGGTAGAAAAGATATAGTAAGAAGCAGCGAAGATTGCGAAAATGGGAATGATCCTCATTAAGCGCACTGCGACGAACGACGATGCCTCACCCATTGTGAAGGTTTGTCTGAGGCCAGTCCAAAACAAAGACGAAAGCTGTGGGGAAAGGTAACCAGAAGAACATGAGAAGACATTGTGCAGTTATTACAGGAGACAAGAAAGCAAGGGAGGGAGGAGTATTCAGGGATCAGGTTGTCGAACGTGTTCCCTTTACATGGCTGTCAAAGGTGACACAATGTCTCACAGCAGGATATCAATCTAACAAAGAGTAACGGCGCCAATAAATGGTATTTGGCGGTAAGGGAATCACTAATTGGGGCTAGAATAAACGCCATGTAAGTCTTTCATGTCTTGAACCCCAGTGTAAAGGGGGCATATGGAGTTTAAAGGGTGCGTTTTCTCATTCCAGACGTTGTTGCTGTTACAAGGGACATCTGTATTCTACTCATCCCTGATTAGACAAAGAATGAATTAGACGAGACTCTAAATGACCTTGATTTTGACTCATTAGTACGTACCTCAATAGCTAAGAATAAGGCTGAATTGTGCGGTTGTTTCATCATTATCGCAAAAGAAAGGAAGTACAAGGATAAAAATAAGAAAAGCAAATAGGGCATATCAAGGACTGAGAATGACTACTGGGTTCCAGAAAAGTTGACCTCTGAGGTAGGATTCAAAAATAAACAGCCTAAAGAGGTATAACCTAAGTAGCATATTGACCGACTTATTTTGCCTCTTGTGCTCCTAACGGCCAATTTTCCTGACACCCCGATGAATGAGAAGAATTCGATCGTGGCGCTAGTTTTGTCATCGTGACTGCTCTTATGCTTAGGAATTGATGTGATTGTCAATCTTGAACTGATAAGGCTCTTCTTGGACCAATCCAACATTTATCTATGCCTTATTTCTGCCCTGCTTGTCTTTTTTCTTCCCCTTCCAATGGGTTCTCGCAATCTTCAACAACCCCCAAGCCAAAAGCCTATACACCACCACACAAGCCGCCAAACATGCAATGTTAACAACAGGATCGACATCAAAATTGTACAGGTCCAAGACATCCTGGCCCGTCTGGATAGGACAATTCCCGTTCTCAAGCCTCTGCTCGTTATTGCATGTAAACTCAATGCCGCGGAGCGAATACGGCGCGACGGCACGCGTGCCGTATCTGATAGGCGAGAGATAGTTGAAGGCCTTGAATAGCTCGGGCATGTCGATAGAAAGCACGCCGGCCATGGTGTTTGCGAGCGCAAGGAACACACCCATTATGTTGACGGCGAAACCGGTGTGGCCAAAGAGCGTGTTGAACATGATACCGAGACTTTCACCACAGGATACGATACCGAAGCACGCAAAGACGGAAGTGAAGTAGAGCGTCGCTGTGCGGGGAAGGTCAACCGCGATGACGCCCAGGACTCCGAAGATCATGCAACTTATCACCTCAAAGGGGACCTCAAGGATGGTGTATGAAGCCAGGAAGGCATTGACACTGTAGACGCCGTCGTCGTCCTCTCTGTAAAATACGTCGCGCTCGCTAGGATAAATAGCTGTGTTCTGTAACATGCCGACAAAGTAGAACGCACCGATCTCCTGGACGAAACCCATGCGGCTCTGGACAGAGTAGTAGTCGTTGTCAAAAGGCGCGAAGAAGAGAGCCAGGATGAGAGCAAGACCGATGACTTGCATGAGACGAGCGACGATGAGCTCTGGTTGACGGTAGGTGTTGATGAGGGCACGATGGAGAAGGAGAGGAAGTGCGGTAGTGATGGGGGCACGTTTGCGGATAAGGGCGCCTAGTTCGGCAGGTGTTGAGAGATTGGCTTTGTTAAAGGATCGACGTTTTGGTGGTGGTGAGGGTGGGAGAATCTCGCCCTCATGAGGAGGATGTGTTTGGTTTGAAGAGTCCGTATTCGGGATCTCTTCCTTCTCGCGGATATCAGACAGTTTCTCGCCCTTCGTCAATGCACTCACCGCTTTCCAATTATCAATCATATTCTGAACCCGTTTCCGAGACTCCAGCTCTTTCCCTTCCTGCTGTAGGTCAATTGTAATGATATCCAAGGCGAAATCTGCAGGGTTGGTGTGTTGAGGACACTCATACCCATGACGTGCGAGATATCCAAGCATCTCTCTTCCAGGGCCAGAATAGACCTGCGAACCACCACGTGCCAAAAGTAATACATTTCCAAATTCCCTAAAAAGATCGGATCGAGCTTGGTGTATTGTGAGGATGAGTGTTCGGCCTTCATTGGCGAGGCCCTGGAGGACTTCCATGATGGAGTTTGCGGTGAATGCATCAAGTCCTGATGTTGGTTCATCGAGGAGAAGAATGCGGGGGTCGGTCAAGACCTGGACTGCAATTGATACACGACGCTTTTCTCCTCCAGAAATACCCTTGACGAGTTCGCCACCAACGAGGTTATCGGCACAGTCCTTCAGACCCATCTTGAGGAGTACTTCTTCTGCTCGACGGTTCTTTTCATCTTTGCTCATGAATGATGGGAGGCGAAGTCCAGCTGCAAAGCGAAGAGTCTCACGGACAGTAAGAGATGGTAATAGCGCATCGTCATCCTGGCAGACATAAGAGCACACCGATCGAATAACTGTATCCGAAGGAAAAGCCCCGTTAAAGGTGAGTTTTCCAGCTGGCCGATACTTTGTACCAACAGAATCGCGCAATCGAAGGGCCATGGCGTTGAGCAACGATGTCTTTCCACTTCCCGAAGGTCCCATGATGACGTTCAATACTCCAGCACTAAATGTCGCATTGACGGGGTTCAAGATAGTCTTTGTAGGCAACTTCTTTCCCAACTGTGTTCTCTTGTCCAAAGCCAAAGAAAATTCGTTCAGTTCCAAGTCGATGGTGCGCACATCAGCAACAGAGCGCGCAGTCATCTTCTCCTTACCAGCCGAGAGATCAGTATCCGAAACACGAGCTCGAGCAATCGTCATCTCGACCTTGAGGATACGTAGTCCGATAACGGATAGCACGAAAAAGAATACGACAAAAGCCAGACATACGAGAATTGGCTTAGCAACCCAATCTTGCGGAAAACCGAGAGATTCCATGATATACGACCCCGTATACTGCTTACATCTAGGATCAGATCTATCGTTTGAGGCAGGGCAGTCGTAAAAGCTTCCTTCAAATTCGTTGCCGCAATATGCGCTAAAGACGTAGAACTGCCAATGTTAGTATCGATCATTAAGATCTTGAGTGACGGGATCATACCGTGTAAGTAAGCCACTTCAGCCAACGAACGTAGACAGGAAGACTGTTGACATTGATAAACATGCCACAAGCCATACTTTGCAGTGTAAAGATCAAGTTGGCAATCACACTTGCACCAGCAAAATGTCGAACTGTCGCCACGCAAACCATGGCACAAGTAACAGCGATATACTGGTTGAGGAGTGTGATGGCGAAGAATGTGAAGAACCGTGCCACATCTCGCTCGAAACCAGCCATGAAGAAAAAGAGTACAGAGAAGAGGAAAGGCGCCGCTACATCCTCAGTGATCATGCGAGCAATTCGGCGTGAAAGAACAAAGGGGAGGGCGTCGACGCATCCTTCCGAGTTCTCACGATCAAATGTTGGGATGTCGAATGTCATGCGATAGACTTCAAAAATGAGAATGAGGTAGCCTTGAAGACCAGCTGCTGTGTATAGACCACCCTGTCGAGATCGAATACCGGCTTGATCGCGGCCAAGATTGTAGAACATGTAGCCCGTCACGAGACCCATGAAAACAGCTTCTGTTATGGAAGCTGCCATTCCGAGAGGGTCGCGATATGTCACTTTTAGCGTACGATCGGTGAGGACTGTGACCTGGCGTAGAAAGCCCGCATGTTCTTCCGTCTTCTTGTCTTTTTTATTCTTTCCATCGCCGATATCAACAGTCTTGTCAGGCGGAGGATATCGCTTCAAAGTCTCCTGATTCCAAGCATTTTTTAAACGCTCAACCTTGGCCGTCGTTTCCTGTTCCAACTCGGGGGTACGATTATCAACAGCTGCAATATCGATAATGAACTCGGCGGGATTGACAAAAGGAGGGAGCTGATATCCCAGTTCCCCAAACCATGGAACAGAGTCCTTGATTGAACCAGAGTAGACCGGACTACCCTTGGTTAGAACGATCAGGTTGTCGAACAGATCCCAGATTTCAGACCGAGGTTGATGGATCGTCGTAATGATGGTTCGCCCCTTTTGCGCAAGGGTCTTTAGTGTCCGAACAAGCTGATAGGCACTAGTCGCGTCAAGACCAGTGGTGGGCTCGTCGAGGAAGAGAACGGATGGGTTAGCTAGCAGTTGGACGCCAATGCTGGTGCGTCGCTTCTCGCCACCTGAGCATCCATGATGTTGAGAGTTTCCAATCCTCGTGTCAGCACATTCCTTGAGACCCAGTTCAAGAATGACCTCTTCGACAACCCGTTGTCGTTCTTGGGAAGTGGTTGATGGTGGTAATCGCAAGTCGGCCGAATATTGCAGGGTTTCTCTCACAGTCAGGGTTGGAAGCAGGATGTCTTGCTGCATAACATAGGCATGACGGACACTATGTACTCCAACTTTGCCATTGAACGTAGCAACACCCTTTTGGCTTAACCTGGAACTCAATACTCTCTCGGCCACAGTATTGAGTAGTGTCGTCTTGCCAGATCCGCTTCCTCCAATGATAGCTGTCAAAGTTCCTGGCGGAAGATTAGCGCTTACAGAATGGAGAAGCGGTTTCATTTTTGATGCAGTGTTGAACTTTGACGAGACCAGATCGCCGTATGTTGAAGGTGCAAGCCATGATGGAGCCGTATCGACTGAGACTGCCAAGTCATGAATTTGAACATGAACAGCCTGGACATCGGCTAGTGACAGATTTCCACCACCAGATACAGACAGCCGGGACATGTCACTTTGTTGGACACGGGGATCTATCGATATATCCAACGAGCTTGGTCTGTCCATCTTTTCGATGTCGATGTTGTCCGGGGGATTTCCATGTTGCGACATGGCTGTAGTTTGGGTTGTCTATAAATGCGAGTTGAGCGCTGTTGTAAGGCGATGTTATCTGTTAGTCCACGCCCGGGACATTATGTATGGTAGGTGATTATCCTGATTTCGTTTAGGCTGTGGTGTGAGTGAGATTATAATCCTTTTTGACAGTTGGTGGTCATCTATGACGCCGAGGTTTATATGTAAAATAGCCAGCCGACAAAGCCACGATCGAAAGGTTCGCTTGACAAAGAGAATGTCAAAGTTGGAGGAATAGGAGCATCTTAAGGGTCATTGGACACTCTCGAGCCAACACCGGCCCGTTGTAATATAAACGAGATCATGGCTATTACCCGAAGTGGATGCCAATTCAGATCGGTTCGGCCGCCGCTTAAGAGGCAAAGTAGAGGTGAAGTGAATTGAGTGGAAGTGAGTGGTCTCGATTTGGGGGGGGGGTCTTCTAGTGGAGATTCGGATTGGATCCAGTTTAGCACCCTCGAAGCGAGGTTTGCGAGGTTTGCGGGGGGTTGTTTAAAAAGAGAGCCACCAACGGCCGGGGACACGAGCTTGTTCTCATCCTAGACTGGTTAGTTTGAAGAAGGAATTGATCCAGAAGTAATAAGAGTTGGTTTTTGATTTGTGGATGCTTTCGGAAGGCTTCAATTCCGTGGCATGGGTTTGCCTGTGAAGAAAAGGGCTGGATGCGGGTGATCAAACTTGGCAGGTGCCAGCACTAACAATTACCTGAGATTATTAACTAATTCCTCACCAACCTAAGGATCAGTTAAAGGATTAATGAATTCAAAATATGATATGATTTCTACTTTTCCAGTAATATCACTCCCAAGATTATTCTCCTTTTGACTGAATCATGGCACACCCATTTTTATCCCACCACTTAAAGTATACCTCGCTTATCGATCCCTGGTCTCGGCTGCTTCGACAAGAAAAAGGGTCGCTTGCGAAACGATGCAACGGTCTCTCTCGCTTTGACACCCGTTTTGGTATAAGCGACGTCTATGCATATAAAAACCTTTTTCGCATGACAGGGTTGGCTATTTCGTATTTACCTAATGACTCGGGAAAACCTTGGCCGATAGTAGGTGCTGATTCTGTTGGTGATATTAAATGTGATGTTGGTGATCAGTTGGTGACGTTCAAGGTCTCATACATACACCTCACTCTACATACAATACCCAGGTACAGTAGAGATCAGACTTAGTACACAGCAAGATCAGTAGGTTAGCAGTCTAGACCGGAGAAAATCCTCCCAAATGCCTCACACCAAGTCTTGTCGATACCAATGAGACACCCCCAAACTTCTCCAACATCTCTCAACAAGGCCTACACTTTTCCCCTCTCCCGTGTCCCAAGACCAGACGCATCTCACATGCATACAGAAACACATTATCCAATGACGCCGCTTTATCATCAAATCTCTTTCACATTATTCATGCTATAGTTGATAAATGAAGAAATAATAGATTATACAATAACAAAAACCCCACCATCAAAAACGCCGTTCTTTGCATATGTTGTCTAATCATCAATCATTTCCGTTTCACATGTCATTGTCATTTTAGACAGTTCGCTTTTCCGTGATAGGCTCGCCAAGTGGCTTGCTGACCACAAATCCAGCGTCGGGCGCACCAAGCTCAAACACCTTGTTACCACGCAGCCAAGTCTCCTTGACCCGACCGGTAAATTCGTGACCTTCCCATGGTGAGCATCGGTTCTTCCATCGCATGTCGCCCTGAGTAAACGTCCACTCCTCGGTATCGTCGAACACGCAAATGTCCGCGTCCATGCCAACCTTGATGGCACCCTTGCGGTGTGCGAGACCAACTTGGACAGCAGTCGCTTGACAGCAGAGACGCACGATATCGGTGATGCTGGGTGTCTTGGAGAAGTCGGCGCGCTTCTTGGCAGCCGAGTGCAGGATGGGTAGTCCGAGTCCGACAGACGAGATACCGCCCCAGGCAGCGAAGAAGTCACCGCGGCCCTTTCCTTCTGCAATGGGGTTTTCGATCTCGGGAGCAGGAATCACGATGCCTGAGTCGTTGTGTGGCAATTCGGGTCGTGCTGTCTCGAGGTGCTGAGGAAGGAGCTTGAGCTGTGGTGTGCAAGGCGAGTGATCCGACACAACAGTCCTAATGCATGAGTCCTCAGCGACGAGCTCCTCCCAAAGACCATCGCGGTTCTTGCCCTCTCGGATAGGAGGACAGCATTTGTGTCGAGTGTCGCCCTTTTCAATCTCCTCGGCAGTCAAGCCGAGGTAGTGGAAGCAGGTCTCGGCAGTGATGTTGATTCCGGATTGGCGAGCGGCCTTGAGGAGAGGAATGCACTGGGTAGCGGAAAGGTGGACGATGTGGAGGTGGAGTTGAGGAGCAATGTGCGCCTGGCTGATAATCTCCTCGACAGCGTAAGTTTCGAAAGAAGGAGGTCGAGACTCGAGGAACGTCTTGTAGGCGTCGAGTTGGCCGGTGGGAGCGAGAGGTGCTTCTGAAGTCTGAACTGTATCGCCAACGGATTGGGCGATGGGGGGGATCATCTCGGCGTGGAACATGAGAGTGGTCTTGCTGTCCTTGAGAGTTTCCATGGCCAGGGCGATATCCTTGGAAGAGACGGCGGGGAACTCATCAACCTGATGACTATCAGTATACGATTTGGCTTACAAGATACAGATTCAACTTACACCAGACTCGATCAAGAATCCCTTAAATCCTCGAACACCAGCCTCGATGAGAGGGAGGAGCTCATCGGCATTGCCAGGGATGACACCGCCGTAGAAACCAACATCAACCCAGCATTGACCTTGACTTGCCCGAAGCTTCTCCTCAAAGCCGTGAAGGGTAGTGGTGGGAGGAATGGCGTTGAGAGGCATGTCAATCACAGTGGTTACACCACCGCTGGCAGCAGCACGGGTACCAGTCCAGAAGCCCTCCCACTCAGTTCGACCAGGCTCGTTCAAGTGAACATGAGCATCGACCAGACCAGGAATGAGAAGCTTGGAACCATGGTCGACATAGTTTGTGCCAGCTGGGAAACTGGATGAGGGGAGGACTTCGGGGATAATGGACACAATCTTTCCAGTGATGGGGCTGACGACGACTGAAGCAGGAGTGGTAACAAGGGAATCATCAGGAAGAGTAACGACGACTCGGGAAGATACAAGGACTGAGAGGGGACCCTCGGGGTACTGCTCAGCGCTGGGGGATGCCATGATGGGTGATATGAGTGATATGAAGCGAGAGAACGAGGAGAGGAATAAAGAGAAGGAAAAGATGAAAAGAGAAAAAGGTCGGAAATATTTCAAACAAAGCTACTGCAGGGTTGTGTCCAAAATCCGGGGAAAGCTGGTTCACTCTTTTTCCCTAGCTATTTCGGTTCTTCTTGGTCTGGGGATACACTCTTCTTATCCTTATCTCTGTACTTCGTCTTGGAGGTGTGGCTCACAGATTAGCCCAATTGGTGGGGTTGCGACTCAAAGATAAGACAAGTCAGACGGAGCAAGTCAAGCGGTATGGCTCTGATAAGGGAAGCTTTATCAAGTGGTGAAGCTGATCTTATCAACAAAGGGACAAAGACGTATGAACAATTGGGTTATTTTCAACGAGTGTTGTTAGTTACTGTAAGGAAAGAGAAGAAGAAGGAAAAAGAGAGAGGGAAAAAGTCAGGATTCGGCTATGGCTTTCTTCTTATCGTGACTCTTCGGCTCGATACTTTCACTATACTACATTCATTATTCGATCAAAACACTGTTCCTCCCAATCAATTTGCCTCCCGGTCCGTCCCTCTTTACATTCCACTCTGGGCAGGTAAATCCTCGCAAAGGCCGATGTGTTGTTCCCCTTTGTGCATATGACTTTTAACGTGGATGGCCTTGGGTCCCACTTACAACGGACTTGGAAAAAGCTTAGACTATAACTAACCCAGTTTGCCTATCACCGATAACAGAAGTAAAAATTCTGGAATTTCCAGGGTCCTCTATCGGACACAGCCGGATGCCGGTTTCTCACGAGTCGGGACCAATCAGAGTCTTGAATCTCTAAGCCGAATGCCGCAGTGGGTGATTGAATCGAGTAAATATCGAGTAATACGATGAACGTGTTTGGTACTGCGTAGTTAGCAGAAGAGAAATTCCTTGGCGTGTGTATGACACCGACGTTGCAGAAGAGCGTTACGTATTCATTCTCGTCTCGTTTTGGTAAGAATGGTTTGGGTATGAGGCTATTCGGGGTCTACGAGATGCATCACCAACAACTATCTGGGACAGCAATGTCCTCGTGAGGCAATTCATTTGTTAACATAGTCACCCGATTACCATTATTTCGAACGCCTCTTTAAAGTCGTGGTTCTCGTGTCTTTGACGAATGACTTTACACCTCTACCTCGGCCATACTTGAACGAGTTTCTATCGAGTAATGTAATCGTGGTGTTTTTGGTTCTAGTCTGAGTCTGGCACACCCCGCGGAAGTAATCCACTCTCCATGGCTGACCCTTTTTCACATCTAGCTAGCTTTGTTTCTATTTTCATGAGGCTTACTCGTTCAAAGAAATAGGTATTACTAGATCAAAACACCAAGTCGAGACGCCGTTCTATATGCATTGCAAGCCGAGGTTACAATACCGTCTGCAATGTAGAAAGTCTAAAGCGTCATCAAATTCTTTTCCTGTTGCCAAGTCATCATCAATCAATATTTCAGCTGTCGTCATCACACCCTCTGGATTTTAATATTTCGTAAACCAAGTGTTGACCGGAACATGCAATTATCCCAAATAGGCGGTTGTAAGCGGCGTCAATAATCTTATCATCATGATGTTACAATAGTAAGAAGAAAAAACAGAAAACCAAGTAGTACAGGTATAGTATGTATAATCATACATGCATCACTTTCCCTTTTTTCCCAGCCCGTCTAGATTCCCGCGGTTTTAGTTTGTTCAAAAGACGAGACAAAGCAAGCCTGAAAAGACAATCATACACCGCCCATGCTAGGTCAATGCCACCAACTCCCATCCCAGCTGACCAGCTCATCGTCTCGAGACATCCGACTTTTTCTTTTTCTTTTCCATCGTTAAATAATAGTGAGTTGATGTGATGTGATGTGATGTTGTATTTGTACACAGCAGATGAAACCGGACCACTCTCATCCAGATCATCACGCCTTTTTTATACTTTCTTTCTCTGAGCGTGGCATCTACTTCTGTCGCTTAAGAGACTTGTGCGCCATCTCAATCAGTCCATCCTTGGCCTCGCTTTCGGGAAAGTCCGCAATCGAGGCAATGGCCTTGTCCACGTAGTCTTGCGCGAGAGCTCGTGTCTGCTCGATGCCGTCGCTTTGGAGAACCAACTCACGTGCCTGTAGCGTTATAGTTAGCATGAGCGTCTCCAACAAATGTGATTCGTCAAGACAAGTGCAGCCAACTTACCCTTTGAACGTCACCCTCCTGGGCGAACTTGCGACCGACTAGAGCTCCGAGCTCTGGCATTTGCTTCCAGGCAAATAGTAGTGGTGCTGTCGCAAGACCCAACTCCAAGTCCGCCCCTGCAGGCTTTCCAAGATCTGATCCACTCTGCGTATAATCCAAAAGGTCATCCACCAGCTGAAAGGCCAATCCCAGGTTTCGTCCGTACGAGTATGCTGCGTCGACTGTTACAGCATCGGTGTTACCCAGCAGGGCGGCAGCTCGGCACGATTTGGAGATCAGAGAGGCTGTCTTGAGGTAGGTCTTTTGAAGGTAATATGTGACTGTCTCCTCGGACCACTTGGGATTGCGCTCATCGCGCTCTGTGTTCTTGAGCTGCATGAACTCGCCTTCGACCAAGTTGGCGATAACGGTAGCCAGTAGCTCAACAACTTCGGGGTTGCGCAGACGAGCCAGCGCAACGGATGCCCTGCCGAGCAAAAAGTCACCCGCCAAAACGGCCATCTTGTTGCCGAATTCCAGGTTAGCCGAAGGTGAGCCTCGTCGAGAGACAGAGTGGTCGATAACGTCGTCGTGAAGAAGTGAGGCGGTGTGAATAAGCTCTGCAATTTCGGCTAGTCGTCGCTGGCTGGGAAGAATGTCTGAGTTGGCGTCGGGAATCTCTTGTTCGGGTGAAGAGAGAGGGTGAGCTGCAGGGTTAACGTCGGCGAGGATCTGAGCTGGTGATAACGAAGTGTCGACACCACGGTGAGTGACTGTGGGAGCCGTAGCAGGTGTCTTGGGGCAGAGGTAGGTTGCTCTGCTCATAAGAAGGACGATCAAGGGCCTGACATGCTTGCCCTCGGCCTGGGTATAATATTTGGCAGCACGATCGAGCGACGGATGTCCAGAGCCAAGAAGTTTTCGAATGTTGCCCGTGAGGAACTTCATTTCCTTGGCGACGCTTCGCAGAGGATCGATATGCATAGCATCCTTGGAAGCCTTCTTAACAACATTGCTCACGACGTTGGAAGCGACCTGCACAGCAGCACCCCACGCTGAGTCCCTACGTGGGCTGGTGTGCAACGAGGCGCTGTGTATCCTCGTAGGACCCCGACTGACGGTCAATTGTCTGCATAGAGCACACGCAGGTGCCGCTGCCAGGTTCGTCCTCGTCAACATCGACTGTCTAGCCATGGTGCCGCGCACCACCGAGGCCCCCGGACGGAGCATCATCGCCTGCGCACACTGAGTCGATTTATATGGAGAGAGAGGGAAATTCGGTGGGTGTAGATGTCGAATATCACGACCACATTCGCTTTAGTATATCGGTAGGGGCCAGTCGTAAATTATTCCAGTCGTCAATGGCAAGTTTCAGGCGATATCGGGATCGCGAGGGAAATAATTTTGTCGAGAATGGATTTTTGAGCCTCGCCTCTAGTTCTCGATTTGATCCGATGGATGGACCTCTAAACTTTTCCAGCTCTAGCTGTGTTCTGCTAAGCCGGGGTCTTAGCGGGTCTGTCCGGCCATGACACCATGGATGGCAGGCCATCGATTGGAAGAATGTTATTGGTGGGGTGAGCTATGGGACCGTTTAAGGTAGGTCGTCAGCGGATGAATCGCTACCGACTCTGAGGAACTGGCCTGTAAATGTTAACTAATTGGTGCCTGCGACATTCATCTTTAGATGAAGCAAACATCAACAATTCAACATATATTACAAGCGCCTACATCAGCGATCGCTTCTCTTTAAACCTATAATTAATCGATTTGATCAATCCACAGCATGGTGCTACTCACAATGACATCCTCCATCGTGGAGGCATTAGCGACTGTTCAACCACCAGAAACGACCGACAGCGAAGATCATGACAGCGAAAACGAGACCCAAGAATCGTCAAAACCTACGAACGAACCCTCTCTATACGATCCTCAAATCGGCAAGCCCATATCCCATGGCCAAATTGTCGACCTGTGGAAACGCTCCAAAGCACAAGATGATACAAACTACACTCTTGAACAACTTCTTCGCGGCGCATCCGTCTACATCCCTCCACCACCTCCCACACCCGAACCTGTATGTTCGCCGATACATATCTCAAACTATAGAGCTAATCATGCATCAGTCTCCTGAATATAAAGCCCTTATGGCCCGTCTCCGCCGCCAAGAAGAAGCCCGCTCCTACGAACGAATGATGAACCCTGCCCCTCAACACGAAACCTTCAAAGACCGTTTCCCTTCGAGCGCCGCTGCCTTTGCGGAAGTCAATCGTCCCACATCAGCTTCAGATATCGGCGAAGAGGATATTGCGATGGAGGAGGTGCACAAACAGGTGACGCTGATCATCAACTTCTTGGTTAGTATAGCTGGTGTTGCTGGAACACTGTGGGTTACAGCGCGATGGTGGAGCTTGCCCGCGAGATTATTCCTGACTATGGGAGGGACTATACTCGTTGCTATTGCGGAGGTGGTGGTTTATAATGCGTACTTGTGGAAGATGGACGAGGGGAGGAAGAAGCATGGCAAAGTCAAGGAGGTGAGGGAAGTCGTGGAGAGTTGGACTGTGGGTAAGCCTCATGATGAGGATGAGAAGACAATACTCCTCGAAGAAAAGGACAGCACGGGGATCGACAAGCCAGCGAGTGGAGGTCCGTATAAAAGGTCAAGACATCGGCAGGAAACAGAATTTTAATAATAATACTAGTAGTAATAGGCTTTGGCAACTGCTTAAGCTACAATTATCACCAGCATATTACAAGATAGCGAGATCGATCAACGAGGAAGATACCGCTTGATTGTTAGGTTGGTCCTAAATTAATAATTCAGCGAAATCGAAAGCATAATTCGCAAGTGGTTCAATGGTGATATCATGGCTTTGGGTTGTTGAAGAAATGACGGCATGTGACTGCGCGACAGACGCGTCTCGACGCGACTTCTTCTGGTGGGGGATCCTTGTCGCATTTAATGACTTTCTTCCCTCTAACAAGATCCAAATTCGAGGTCGAGACTATTCTTCACGTTCATTTCTCTCTTCTTTTTAATATCGTAATTAATCACTCGCCTCATATGTAATTATCAATTCTATATACACAACTCGCGCTGTTTGTTTACATACATACCCTACCACATTACACGACAGCAACGGCATTGTCAACCTCTAGAACAAGGCATGGAGACTGGTTGAACTGCAAAAGGCCAAAATGTACGTCTAGATCATCTATAAATTTTGGAGAGACGAAACTGACGGGGACAGGTCTGAAAATCCAGCATCACTCACATCGCGATCTCGCACTAAACCACTCCGAACATACGGCAAACGAAGCACAAGGGACGACTCTCCGCGCGAAACAAGTCACAAGAAGCGACGGATTTCGACAGAAACAAGTCACGCCGAAACATTGTCACCCAAAGATAACGATAAAGAAGCACAATCTTTGCCAAAGATAGTCCCACAGGAAACTAAGAACACGGCCGAACCTACGAGCAAACCCGTCAAGAAGGGTTCAATCTTGAACTTCTTTAAGCCCATTCCCTCTTCATCAACAGCTGCGTCAAGTCCAAAGAGCGATGAACCGCAACCCGGGTCAACACCTCCATCTTCACCACCACCAAGAATAGAAACACGAAAGAAACCGCGATTGTTGCGCTTTCGTGGTACTTCACTGCCTTTGCTAGATGACGAGAATACGGAAGATGATAACCAGACAGAAGAAACGAAGGAAGAGAGTGGCGCAAAACCTACGACACCAACGTTAAGGGAGAGTTCGTTGAATAGAGAGTCTAGCAACGGCAACGATGCAAAAGCAACCAAAAAGCCGAAAGTGAAATCATCAGCTGTGCAAACAACGCTCAATCTTTCATCTCAGGCGGCGTTTTCAGAGTGCAAGGTCTGCAATACAGTTTGGAATCCGTTGTATCCTGATGATGTTAAGTTTCATACAAAGCAGCATGCCGCGGTTCTACGGGCGAGGAGAAAAGAAAAGGAGAATGAATTATAAGATTTGATACCCCTGTTTATGAATAATGACATATCGAACATTGCTTGTTTTGTGTAACTCGATGCGTACCTAGTTTAAGCCGAAATCCCATAGACCAAAGTGTGTATTTGTCTTGCAAAAGCCAGATTCGCCGCCATTGGTGGAATTGGATCCTACTTGACTTACTACCTATGTACGAGAAGGGATGGACATGACCCTTGTAATAGGGCTGAGCCGAGCGAACTAACGTCGATCATGGCTGTCTTCTTCACCGTGATAGTGGAAAGAAGTTTTTTTGTCACAAGTAACTACATAGTTCGATATTTCTCGTCCTGCAGTTGACGGGCCTGGAAAGAATCGACATCGGTACCTATGATTAATAGCTGAAACGTAGGTAGCATCAGGTGATCATCAGCATAACTATTACCCATGGCTATAAGGTGGCTGTGCTTATGGTAATAAGTGAAACTAAGAGCGCAAATATCGAGATAGAATTATCTCACCTTCCATCTATTTCTCAAGGAAATGACCTTGGCTTCTAGCAAACAAGGATATAATGGCTCGAAAAGCCGGTAACGGGTGCATCACCTGTCGGTAAGTCGTGGTTCCTCTTTGCTCACTCACTCCAGTTGACTGACTGACTCATCTCACCAGCATACGTCGTGTCAAATGTGACATGGCCAAACCTGCCTGTCAACGCTGCTTATCCTGTAAACGCCAATGCGACGGTTATCTTCCCCAAGACTCAACAATAACGCGTCGTCAACTCGCCGAAGTAGCTCGTCGCTTGTCAGTTGTGGGACCCATTTCACAGGCTCTGTGCCAATATCCCATAAGTGCAAGCCCCAAATCTGCAAACTTGACTCTTTTTGACGTGTTTCGTACACTTACTGCGCCTTCTACGGCTTCATTTATACCGTCTCAGTTTTGGACGAGGGAAATTTTACAGTTGGCCCATAGTGAGCCTGCGGTCTGGCACGCTACACTTGCGTTGGGAGCGATTCATCAGAGACATGAGTTTTACTTTCAGGGTTGTAATGACAAGAGCGAGGAAATGTGGCTCGAAGCGAACGTGAGCTATGGACGTGCGATATCTTGTGCGAGAGAAGTAAAAGATCCTACCAAGTTGCTGTCACTATGCCTTGCCCTTGTGTCTATCACGCATCTTATAGGGCGCTGGTCTGATAGCCAGGTGCACATCATGGCTGCTCATCGTTTATTGAACCAAGCAGGATACAGCGTTGAGACGTCGAGCGCGGCTGAGATGTTGACGCGGTTGGATCTTCATGCCATGACATTCTCAGACTCGAGTGCGCCGTATCCCTACAAGAACGCCCCAAGTAGAGTATGGATCGATGAAGACATGCAGCGCATCGCTGGGTTTGAAAGCTACGCACATGCAGGGACGGCGCTGTTTGGAGTTATGAGGAGACTTATGATGATGGGTCAGAAAATAGAAGATGGGGATCAAGAAATCATGGGCGATGACCAAGATATGATGGCGGTTACGAAAAGGGATCTTGCGTTTTGGGAGTACAAGATGGCAGAGTTTGAGAGGAATCGCACCAGTCCACATGATCAGAGAGGAGCGATTTCCATCAGGCTATATCACACTCTCATGCGTACATTCCTGGCAGGAGGAGCATTTGGGCCAGAAATACGATGGGACAATCTTGTCGGTCTTTATGAAAGAATCCTCACGCTCGCAGAGACGCTATACGCCGACACGCGAAGTTTCAACGTCAACTCACCTCTATCCCTCGAACCAGGTGTCATAGTACCAGTCTTTATGGTCGCTCAACGCTGTCGTCACCCATGGCTTCGTCGTCGTGCAATCACGTTTCTCTACAAGCTCAAACGACAAGAAGGCATGTGGTTCAGCGACGGCGCCGCAGCAGTGAGTAAAAAGATAATGGAGATTGAAGGGCAGACGTATTTCGAAAGCGATCTTGCCAATGATGACGAGAATGTTTCGTCAGCTCTTGCTTTGGAGGACATTGCGTGGGAAGCGTGGGCGACTGTTGATGTTGAGAATTTACCTGCCAGGACGAGTTGGGCAGGTATTGAGAAAGTTCCCGAGGAGAAGAGGATGCGCGAGACGATGGTGATGGTCTTTACCGAGGAGAGAAGGATTGAATTATCGCTTATAATGAGTTCTGGTGATGAATTAGGGACGTATGGTCAAGTGAGGACAGAGTCGATAGCATATTGATAGGTAGGTAGAAGTCAGTAACTATAGAATTTGGCGTATTCGGGGATGGGTTTGTATAAGTCATGGATTATTTCTCGGGTTCGTATTCGCAAACTCCAATTAACAACATCACCAACGGACCCCGGGACGACCGAAACTCCAGATCATCACTGCCAAAGGGTCCACCGCTTTATATACATTTTCCCTTTTCCTCCAGATTATTGCTAAGCAGCCAATTAAATTCCCTGTTTTATAGTGATGTATTGAATGGTACGACTCCGGATCTCAGATTTCCGATGCCAAGGTTCATGTGTTGAAGATGATATGTAATTTGTGGTAATTACGATTGTCATGGAAGGAATAAGGCTGACACATTATGTCACTGTTGTTGCTTTGGTTCTGTTGAGAAACAAAAGTACTTAACTTGATGTTGGTGCTCAGCTTTTGTCTTACAATACTTGAACTTGAACTTGACAACACTCATTATCAACGCAATGGATACCTTTGTCGAGGCTGTCAACGCAACTGCGAAAATTCCCCTTCATCCATATTCGCCTTTGAACGCAGTTCTTCCAGAATATGTCACCAACACGTTATCCTCTCGCACTCTCGTTGGCAGCTTTGTTATTGGGTCTATTGCCATTTTCGCAGTGACACTATTGTTCATCAACTCGGCGCCACGAAAGTTATCCAAGGGAGAGATCTTTGTGACATTATGGTTCGCTCTTTGCGGATGCATCCATTTCTTCTTCGAGGGTAAGTGCTACGCGTAGTTCAAGCTATCAGAGATTCTAACCACAGCCAGGCTACTATGTCGCCAACTTTGCCGATCTGTCCAGTAGACTCAGCCTCTTCGCCCAGTTGTGGAAAGAATACTCCCTTTCTGACTCGCGCTACTTGACCCAAGACTCATTCCTTGTTCCTATGGAGGCCATCACCGCTATTCTCTGGGGTCCAATGTCGTTCTTTTGCGCGTGGAGTATTGTCAAGGAACACCCTCTGCGACACCCTATCCAACTCATCATCAGCGTTGGTCAACTTTATGGCGACGTGCTGTACTTTGCGACTTGCTACTTCAACGAGGTGGTGCACAACATTGTGTACTGCCGTCCGGAGCAGTTTTACTTTTACATGTATTATGTGTTTTGCAATGCCATCTGGATTGTTATTCCTTCTGCGTTGGTGGTGCAAAGCATTGTGGCTACCAAGAGGGCTTTTGCAAAGGTGCAGGCTGCTGAGGCAAAGAAGAAGGCTTTGTGATTGAAGGTTGAGAAAGCGGTTCATGAGGGGGGATAGACAGGTGTTGCTTAGATGAGTTCCAGTTTATGTAGTCGATTACAAGCGATAAAGGCTTTTGAACTTGGTGGTACATAAAATACATAATACAGCTTCATTCGAGAGTACCAATCTTCTACGCATAGGCCCTATTCCAATCAAGTCTTTCGTCAGTCATATCGGTCGTCAGCGCGATTCCCCCAACATCTGAATCGCGCTCGACGTCTCTTATTTGAACTCGAATGTTGTTCGTTGCCTGTAATCGATCCTTCCAACTGACTCCGCTTCCAGGAACACGACACTCGTTAGGGATCTTAATGAAAGGGGAATCTCGCGTTAACCCATCCACACTATTAAGAAAGTCAGGAGCCAGGATCAACTGTCGAATAACAGCATTGGCGATAGCACAGCTCAATAATATTATCGTTGATATAATAAAAGTGCAAAACCATGCTACATCCATGACATAGATGTTTTCTGCAAATTCGGTCCAGATCGCAGTGGTATTCTGCCACCTATCGTTGTCCTATGTGGAGTTGAGAAATAGATCGATGTCGAGTGCAACGCGACTGTCGGCACCGGTCAAAACAATACTATTCTACGAGGCCATGATGAATGTATTAAGAGCTGTGGCGAACCTAGCCTCGAAGAGGGATTGAGACAAGTCTGACTAACATGCCCCCTCGCCTAGATGAGGCTGATGTTTAAACTGAAACAAATTGGCCAGTGCTTTGTACGCTGCTTCTCAGGGTCTCGGTCTAATTTTTAGTGAGTTGACAGGCACTGATATTGAGCTGCCGTTTAGATACGACAGCCTTTTATAAATTACCTAGCTTAGATCAGTGTTGGTCTTTACAGATATAGATGGAACATGTAAGTGAGGAAAGGCGGCTTGCTTCTGTACCTCAGCTGGAGCGCTTCTGGTATGGACATTATCCGCCCCGTGCTCAGCGGACGACCATTACTACACACTTGCTGCGCTACTAACAACCAACAGACTCAAGTTTGCGTCTCCATGAACCGACAGTCACTTCCATTTCTCTCATTAGCACATTCCGGCGACCTTGAGCTCCTTATGTTCCGTATCCTATGGAAGCTTAGGTTCTCTCATCTGCCCCCGTCATGAGCGACCTCTATACATATTCAGTCTTTTGTTGCGACTGTACACTTTGCGGCATCAAGCTCGATCAAGTCGACCCTTATGACCTTGACGATGAAATATACGCTGAAGTATGACTTATCCTTTATCTTGGCCCATATAGATACTGCATATATCTAACGTATCATGAGCAGTCGCCACCTCGCTGGTACCCCGAGTTATGGAAACAGGACAATGTTGTCTTGTCGAGTTTTTGCAGATTCAAGCGTCCAAATCCTTTCAGTACCATATCAGATGATTCGGTTGACTGCGATCCTGTCTTTGAGAAGACCGACGAGAGAGGGTCATACAGAAAAGTCGTGTTGAGGCTTGACACGACGGTACCTTTCGACTGGATCGAACCGCAGAACTCCAACTGGGCTTGCACCTCTCGCGACAGATATCTCTACTTTATTGCACTGCATGCTCCTTGCTTGCGTATCGCTCAGCGCACGATGCAGCTATCTCCCACTGCCCACATTCACACACTTGGCGATCTATGGTTGACACTTGAACGACGCACTGAAGATGTCGTCCAAATTGAACAAGGACAGAGCCCTCTTCCCAGGCCATTCATTCCTGCGATTCCTGAAGACCCTCCTAAATCCCGTCCGGCGACAGGACCTGTGAAGCTTGGTTTGAGCCGGTATTTCGTTGACCCAGAGCGTGTCCTCGGTGCAGTAGATGATGATGATTGGGACGAAGAGGTTCATGGCCCACCCCTTACAGACCGCTGGGTGAGTTAATACTGCCTACCTATACGCCAACTGTTGCTAATCTGATTGTTTTCTTAGTGGAACTCGGATCCTGAACATGTTCCCGACCTAACACATAGCCTCCTCTCAAACCTCGACGAGTATAAAGCAACACCAAGTCCCTTGCCTAGTTTCAAACATCACTTCGAGGCGTTACCTCAAGAGATCAAGGATCGCATACTGCAGTTTCTGCAATATGATGATATTCCTCTGGAATGCACGTACATGTTAGATCAGTTTTACTGGTGCACTCTATTTTTGCAAATTCCGTTCCTGTGGGACCTTGACCTCGCCATGGTACACGCGAAACTCTCTGGCAATTCGTCGGATGGCCAGAAGATTGCTAAGCAGTATGACTGGGAGAAACTTACGCGACAAGTACTGAAGCCGATGGATGTGGTAGATCCGGATGTGATGCCACCGTTACCTAGTCCATATGCCCGAGTTGGGTTGGTGGTTCCGCAAGGGTTGCAGAATCGGCGGCGTATCTGGCAAATCGTTGAAGAAATGCAAGTGAATGACGTGCGCATGGAAGATAAACGACGTTAGAGCGGTAGTTATATACAACAAATTGAAACAGGATATCTCAGTTTGACCTCGAAACACACATCGCCAAGGATATGATTGCCTGAAGGTTCCAGTATCTAAGCACACAGTTATGACACGATATCAACATTACGCATCCAATGCTATCACAGGTAGCAGAAACAATGACCTCTAAGCTTTAGGATACAAAAATAAACAAATCCAAGTTATAGACTGACTTACTAATTTTGTCTTCTGTACCCCGAGCGGCCCATGTTAAAATAATCGTTGTGCAATCATCAAACTGATGCCATTCATTCTTTCACGTTAACAATGCCCTCACGTTGCCCACGCCCTCTCTTCAGTCATCCTAGCTTCAGAGCCACCAATATCACCAACAATCTCAAACTCATAAAGAGGTTCCTTTTTAACACCCTCCTGTAAAAGTACCCACCGCTTAAACCAATACGGAATCGCAACTCGAAGCTGATACGAAGCAAACTTGCCCGTTGGCACCGCAAACACCCAATCAAGTTCCTCAAGTGTACGCTGCTTCGTCTCGGGAACCCAGAATAAAATCATAATGAAAGCGGCCAAGTTAAATCCTGCGTACAATCCAAATGCACCTACTGTCTGCAGACGGTCAAGAATAAAAGGAAATGATATCCCGAGAACACTTGCCCAGAAGAAACAAGTCGCAACGGCAAATCCCATTCCTATCTCGCGGTGGGAGAGAGGGAAGACTTCGGCCGCGTATGTAAACGGAACGGGTCCTTCACCGGGGGAATAAAAGGCTCCGAAAAGGAAGACGAACAGGCATACGAGAGCTGTGCGAAGATCGCCTGTGTCTTTGGAGATGAGAGTACAAAGACCAGCAGCAAGAAGTGTCCATGTCATCTGAGGGAATGTAAAGAGAAGCAAACTCCGACGACCAAACTGAAAAATGTCAGTATAACACATGGGAGGAGTATACATAGCAACTTACCGTATCAATAGTCCAGAACGCAGGGAAAGAGAATAACCAGTTCACAAGGCCAAACCCAAATGACCCTACCATAGCTTTAAAGTCAGACATACCAGCTTCTTTAAACACAGTAGTAGAGTAGAACGCAATGATATTAATACCACACATCTGCTGCGCAATCATGACTGTAAAAGCAGCAAGCGTCGCCCGTCTGACTCGAGGAACGGTAAACAACTGTGTAAATCGTGTAGCATAATTCGTCTTCCCAGCCAAGTGCTCCTCGATCTCGAGTTGGGAACTGATGTAGTACATATCCCGCGCAACTTGGATAGGATCATGTCGTAATTTTAGCATCGCGGCCCAGGCTTCCGGGTACCGGTTCTTCTTCATGTACCAGCGCGGTGACTCGGGACAGAGATAGATGAGAAGCATGAGTGGAACAGCAGGAATAAAAGGGGCGCCCAGCATGAGACGCCAATTTAAACCACCTTCGAGGTGGAAAATGGCGAGATTGAAGGCTGTTCCGAGGAATATGCCAAAGGCTGTCCACATCTGCCACGACATGACGAGTGCGCCTCGGACTAATGCTGGCGCGTTTTCAGCGGCGTATATAGGAACTGTCGAACCTTTTACACCCATGCCTATACCCATCAAGATGCGACAGGCAAGGAACTGCTGCCATGTTTGACAAAAGGTGGAACCGATAGTAGGCCATATGCAAAAGTGCGCTGCAGTGAAAATAACGCCTCGGCGGCCTAAGAGGTTATTGATGGGATCAGATAACCAACATCCTATGAACGCAGAACCAAGGTACGGTCCCGCATTAACGAGACCTACGAGTAGTTTATCCCTCGTGCTCTCACTTCCTATCCCAAATACTTTAGGGAAGAAGATATTCGCGCCGTTGGAACCGGTTTGATCCCAGCCTTGAACCGCAGCGCCGATTGAGCATGTTATTATGGTGAGGATAAGACGACGTGGTAGATCCCAGCGATGTGTCGCTTCGCGCTCGAGGTGGTATAGTTCCTTTGCTGTGAGTGCATATTCGCCGTCAAGGAGAGCTGCCCCGTTGGGGTTTTGGGCTACGAGGGCGCCCTTTTTGAGGAGGTCGATGTGCTCTGTCAGGTTCTTTCTTCGAGCCCATTCTTCGACGTCGGATAGGAGTTGGTGCCTTGGGATTCCATGAAGAGGATTCTTGATTCTGGGGACTGTTAGATCCTGCAGATTTGAACGAGAGGACTAACGTACTTGGCTTCGAGGTTGATCTCAGTGTTGTTGTTGGTGTCTATCCCTGTTACTTCGCCTTGGATCTTGTCTTTATCTTGGTCTTTTATGCACTTCATTGTAGAATTGGCAAGAGTCAAGTCTGCATATTCGATCTCTTCGGCCATGATGGACGACTTGTTACAGACTTTGCTCGAAGTGCTTGTTCGAATCTAGGTATAGCCGAGGATCTAGAGAGGCGTTCCAATGGCAACGGTGCTTGAGGGAGAATACAAGGAATCCGGGTTTTTATATTATAATTATCATCAGTATAGAAGCGCCTTTATCGTAGAGCCATCTACAGTGGCACCCCATTATCATGCCATAGATCTCTACAAGGCTTCAGGATAGCTGTCGATTCATCGCAGGCTCTTTTGGAAGAGCTTTGTACTAATAAGAGGCTTGGTGCATGATATCGTTATCATTCGATGAACGGTGTATTTCTGCGCATCTATCAACAGTGCTCCGATTGGAGTTGACTAACCTCCCTCTGCAATTGAGTTACCAAAAACTGTGTTTATTTTACTTCGGCCCGATAGATCTCATGTGTGGGAGACCAATAACGGTTACTTTATTTTGTCTTCAAATCAGCGATATAGCTAACGGCAACTGCATAGGATGGGATGGAATTACATAGCTGATCCTCCGGTAAAGCTGTGTGGGCATTATTCAGCAATGCTATCATAGGTACACATGCAAACCGCCATCAACATTAAGTGGCAAGATTCGCATAGCTGCTTGATTCGACATTGGTTTATGCATAACCCCAGACAACGCCTCAAAGCTTAAACTACGAGTATAACAGAAAGAATATGGCTGACATCTGATGATCGTATGAAGTAGCGGTATTACTAGAGCTATACAGCTCTCGAAATAGAAAGCCGCTATTATAGACAAGTCATTTCTATCACTTCCGGTCTACGCCACGTACCGCTGAGTTATCCACTGTCCGGTTCCCTTGTGGCTTTTTCGCACTACATAAATATCTATGAGGCATATCGGTGTCATAGATGGAGTGCGTGTTACTACACACATATGTGAAGACTCGATATATGTGTATGTGGCACCAAAGACTTTCGTAGGAGGTGTCCAGATTGGCTGCATATTGTAATGTATGCATGGCCCGAGACTGTATGCAAATTCAGCAATATCATCGCACTTTTTCACTCTTGTAATTGGATCTTTTCTTGTTGGTTTGGGTCGGCCAGCATTTTTGTTCGGGAGTTCTTTCCTTACAATAAAAGAAATGCGTATCCCTTTTCACGTTGGTAACAAAGTACATCATGTAGCATTAGGACAGAGGGATTTAACAGAATATTACAGTAACATCAGAGAACTCTTGACTGCAGCTATGGAGAAAGCAAGTGTGTTCTGAGCACCATCAACGCCCAACGCTCCCTGATCCTTGCGCCGTGGGATGAATTGCTCGTAGCATCACCTCCAATCTTCCAGAATAGCAAAACATAACCGAATCAACGTTCACCAGACCCAAAGCCAATTTGAGTCTCCATTTCACCAACCATCTTCAGCTCTTGCAGAACCAGAGGCAGACTACAGGCTTGCCATTCTCATTTCCTGTACGGTCAGAGGTCCAACCCACCTGATCCAAGCTCTTCTCTATTTCCTTCTCATCGTCCCCATTGAAGGAATAGCCCTTGTACCACTTGCCGTTTCCTCCGCTGTAGAGTTCGAAACACTTGTTCTTCTTAGGGTTGGGATTAGTGCAACCGAAACCCTTGAGTAGATCGCCCAGCTTGGTGCTGGTGGGAACGTGCGACGCAATGAATGGTATTTGCGCATTGGCATCAAGTTGCCATGGTGGTGTTTCGCTTTTAAATACGTGCACTTTGGTGTGCTCGGCGGGGAAGAAGTAGTTGTATCCTGGTTCGCAGCCCACACCACCTGTAGAGTTGGTCATCTGTGCGGCAGGCATTTGGGTATCGATTTGGGGATGAGGCTGTGCTTGTCTAGCAAGAATGTTTCCGTTGCCATTGGGTTGGTTTGCATAGGTCAATGGGTTTTGAAACCCTGCGACGGCTCCCTGGGGGACAACATAGGCAGGCTGGCCATATGTGGCACCGCCAGCATACACAAGACCGTAAGGAGTGGGAACTAAACCAAAGTTATAGCCGGGCCCGCCGACATGAGGGATATAGGGTTGACCTTGTGTAGGGATAGGAGCACCTGCAGGAGCACCGTTGGGCCGAGTTCCTCTGGAATCACGGCCACTCATGGGGTTCCATCCGCCAGACATGATGGATGCTCGAGGGGATGGGGATGTTAGGAGAGAGATTCAACAAAGTGACTGCCAGGTATGTACCCAGCGACGAAGTTGAGGGTCGAACGAAGCGTTCCAGTAACCAGGAACTTGACCTTGACGAGCTGGATCCCAGACTGGTGGGGCGCTGTATGCCAAATTCTGATTCCAATGAGGATAGAACTGTTGAGCTTGGAGTGTCTGGTTTTGGTATTGATAGGGAAAAGCGTGAGCACTACCGTAAGGGCTTGGTCGATATGGGAGATGGATGTCTAGAAGTAGTTAGAGAATGGGCGATATGGCAGGGTTTATATAGATAGATTTGTAGATGAATAACTGCTACGAACAGCAGATCCAGTACGTACTTGATGCAGCGGATGCCTCTTCAACTTCACTCTCTGTCACTGAAGAGCTGCTCTCGCTATCAGTGGTCTCGTCGTCGGAGTCCGTGTCGACTCCCAGATAGCCAAGGAATATCTTGGTACTCCAAAGAGTGTTGCCGTGGCGGTCGTAGAATGCTCCTACAATGATCAAGGCCCAGAAAGGAGAATCTCGAGATGCTGCGAGATGCTGTGTGATGATGAGCTTGGTTGCAGGTGCAGGAAGGTCGACGTCCTCGATTGTCCGACAATTGATGGGCTCGTTGTTAGACATGGAGGATCGTTCTGCAATACGACGGCCCTGACGACGAGTTGGCGAACTTGATGGACAGTTAGTTGACGAGAGGAAGTCCGTATGATAGTAACCTCTGTTATTTATGTCATTGGTTGGCTGGAGTCTTGACATGAACAACTACATGTGCTCGACTATGAATCAGCTCCAATGGATAGTCTATGACATGTGAACGTCTGAAAAGTCATGATCAAACATCTACAAACGACCAACAAACGATCACCAACCCCGTGTACTGAGACTGATTCACTAGCCATGGCGTAAAACATGGTCAGACGTTGCAAGACAAACTGTGATGCAAGATTTGTATAGACAAAAACGTCCAAGGAACAAACCTGTTAGGAACGGCTGCGGCAATCAGCTCTGATGCGCAAAAGGTGCAAACGGTACTTCTTGACAGTATATCCAGTTCGTGTGTCGTGTTTCACACACGAACATGATACACAGCCTCAACTTTTGGCTGGTAACCAATCACTTGACTGGGATTTTGATGATTGTCAATCTGCCAAAAACGGTGATTGTCTGATTCACTAAAACGGCTGAAGCGATATATCAGATGGGCGAGTCATACCGCACGTGAACAGGTAACGTCAGCCAACTTAGGCAACATCCAGGCTGTGAACAACGTAGGCACAGGTACTTTTCGGAAGTCAAGATGGAAATAGTAGTTCAATTCAGAAACTCCTTGCTGCTTCGCCAGTATAGTAATTTGGTAAAATGACAAGAAATAATCGACTATGGTCGATGTAAATTGTAGAACAAATTCGGTTCTGTTGACCTGTATATCTTCCGATGCCAATGCGGGCCATGGCGACAAGGGTGCCATACGGTAGACATGAGTTTTGGTATTGGGCAAATTGAAATGAAATCTGCCCGGTATCATTCCTCGTCACTTGTGGATTCAACGACTCGAACTCCGCCACCCTTCTTGGCCGATTCAATTTCTCGTTTCTGTTGTTGCTGTTGTAGCTTCCCAACCTCGTTGACCAAGCCCTTCAAGTAGACTTCAGCCTGAACGGTAGCGCTATATGCAGCTGGTGTCCAACTCCAGATATTTCGTTTATGAATATCCGCGCCCGCTGCCAGCAGCGTCCGCAGTACCAGGAGGTTTCCGTTTCCACTCGCAAAATGCAGCGCTGTGTTTCCTTCAACATCTGCGCGACGGACTGCTTCATAAGGTCCACCTGGAACGTAGGTAAGGAGGAGTTGTAGTATAGTGTCGTGTCCTCCGAGACTGGCCTCCATGACAGCATCACGACCTCGGACATCGCGACGAAGAATGCATGTTTTGTCATGTTCGCAGAGAATTTGGACGACTTCGGTATGCCCACCAGCTGCGGCGAGCATCAAGGCAGTTTGGTGGCTTTCGTTGAGAGCAGGGCATGGGTCTTCGTGTCCGAGCTTTAATAGTACTTCGCAGACTTCGTGGTGACCTAGTGAAGCTGCTAGGTGCATATTCGAGTTGGACTGGCCGGAAGGAGAGGAATCGGGGTTCAAGAGATAGTTGGGGTGTGTCTTGAGGATTCGGCGCAAAAGGGTCGCATCGTTGGCGTGAATTGCCCGACGGACACGTATAGATGGTTCGATCCTAGAATTTGTTAGTCCAGTGCGATTAATGCTCGGGTCGGTGCATCTCACATGGTGGAGGATGACTGGTCATGACGGTTGCGATTGGATCGAGAGCATATGGGCCGTCGCGAAAAAAACGAGATTCGCTGTTAAAGATCAAAAGAAAAGAGAGTATATAGATGGAATACAAAGGGAAAGGCTTTGATATGAAAGAAAACGCTGAATGGATTATAAGAAAGAAGAATGAAAGAGGGGAAGCGAAACAACAAAGTGTTGTTGACGATAAGTGAACGAAAGCTTAAAGTGTAGGCAAGTGCAAGTGCCCGCTTTCAGCTACAGGAAGGAAGGTCTGGTCTGGGCAGCTTCCCCGTCATGAAACAGTACCTACACCCCACATTTAGGTACCTGCCTGTAGGTACTCCTTCTGTTGTCCTACAGGAGCTACCTGGTAGGCCTTGATACCTATCCATGACAAAGACTTCTATCTGAAAGGTTAGCTGAGAGGAATCATGATTTCAAGAGAAGCACCTAATCGAGGGCATCTTTTTCTGTTATTACTGCAGCAGCTTTGTGCATGATTTATCTCATCATATCTATCATGATTGTCACTGTGGGTCCAGGGAATGATGAAGCTCATGGAAGCTCGACTCCACTGTTTTAAGCGCTGTCACCTCTAGGTCCTCCTCCTACGCTTCGTTTCTCACGATGGTCTCCTTGACACCAGCTCTACCCTACAGGTGAGCATGATATTCACCGCATTTCGATATCAACAGGTCAAATCAGACTATATGTACTCTCAAATTATGGATCTGCTCCTATGACTACAGCCGTTTTAATCTTCTCTTGAAATATATACAAACGGTTCATGACTAGCACCTACTATTATCCATTCATTCAGTCGTTGTTATTGCGCCTCATAAGCAACACGCAACACGATTACGCAGCAACCAGCATCCTAACTCCTAGCTGCAAGATCTCCTCAACAGCTCAGACTAGAGGGGAAAAGGTAACCACTTGACCCAGTTGACGCTAACAAAAAACACAAATAGTCATCACTGAAGCATCGCTGTGACTTTCCGTCGCTTCACTCTCCCATGCGTGACAATTCGCCTGGGGCATCATGATCTGTCAAGAAGAGGAGCAATTTGTCTGCTGGACATAAGGCCAACTTTGGACCTCTTCTTCCAACAATCGTAAGCACGCCCGGTTAGCTCAATCGGTAGAGCGTGAGACTCTTACGAGTACGCGATCTCAAGGTTGCGGGTTCGACCCCCGCATCGGGCTGTTCCTATAATACATATTCAAAAGATTGAGATGTGCTTCTTTTTTTGCGTTTTTGGGCATCTTTAAGATATTCCAAGGCAGTGGTTTGAGACTCAGTTAAAGGTCATGTTGAAAGACCAACCAACGGTTATAGTGCCGAGCTTAATGACATGGCATTAATGTGTACTCGGTAGGGAGACTGTCATTGTACCAAATATTCATTAACTCAGATGTGGTTCCTTTTTACCTTTTACCTATTCCTTTTGTGAAGGATACGTTGAAACATTGGCGGTGGTGTTTAGTGAGAGACCACTTGGCCCGGAATGTCACAATGTCAAGCTCAAGATTATGAAAATATTAACGTTTACTAGTACTGAGGTATTTCGGATACAGCAAAACAACGGACACACTCCGGATGTCTAGTTCAACTCATGAGCCTTCTTGATGGCCTTGTTCTTGCCCGTATCCAACACGACTGCGGGATCTTCTTCATCTCCCTTTCTGGAGACCGTATTGCCGTTCTTTGTGGTGATGGAGGTACTGGAATAAATATTAGCAATTTAGCCTAGACGTTTATGCAGCAGCGCAACTTACTCTTCGGCCTTGACATCTAGGACCTTACCCTTGGGCTGTCCCTCACCCCAGTTCCAGCTCACAGTCTCACCCTTCTTGGGACCCTTCTTTGCACCAGAGTCATCACCACCCTCATCGTCGTCATTATCGTCGTCTTCAGCCTCTTCAGACGTCTTTGAAGCACCATTGGTCTTTTTTCCGTTGGACTGCTTCTTCTGGGGCTTCTCCTCAGCATCATCGTCGCCTTCTTCTTCTTCGGCATCCTCCTTCTCGTCTTCATCTTCGTCGTTGGACTTTGTGGACTCTCCCTTACGAGTTTCTCGTTTCTTGTTTGAGCCTGTCTGGCTTCGAGTCGCTCTTCGCTTCTCGCCGGTCTGTTTCTCATCATCGCCATCTTCTTCTTCTTGCTCCTCCTCTGCATCATCATTTGCTTCATCCTCCTCCTCTTTGTCCTGCTTCTTACCACTGCCGTTCTCCTTGCCCTGGGCCTTGAGGAAATCGTGACCCCAGTTCTTGAGCGACGCGTAAGACTTGGTCTTCTTGACCTCCTCGGGGGACTTGTCGTTGTTGGCCTTTGTCTCTTGAGCTAGATGGCGCTTGCTGTTTTATGTTAGTACCAAGTCGCGAACTGTGCTTGTCTGTCGGGATGGTATGTGCATAGAGTACTCACCAGTATGAAACGACTTTGCGCATGTGCTGAACCTGCTCGTCGGTATACTTGCTAGGATCTTTCTTTGGGTTCTCCTTGAGGATCTCGACAATCTTGCGACCACTGTCATGCCCAACAGACTCGCCATTCTCATCCTCCTTTGGCCAACCTGCGCTGTTGGAGTCGTCTGACTTGAGCCACTTCTCAAGTTCAGAGGCTGTCATGTTGACAACCTCGTTGAACTCTTGGATAACCTCGTCGTTGCCCTTCATGATTGTGATAGTGCTGGATTACTTGATTGGTGTAAGTGAGAAGGTGTACTATGTCTTGCGATTTCGTTAATTGCGAAAATCAATTGATCATCTAGAAATCTACGCGATCCGTCGCCCGAGTTTATGTACATTGTTATTGCTTTTGGCTTGCGCCGTGTCGTCATGGCAGCCAGCTTACGGAGGCTGTCTCAGCGTCATAGAAAAGCCTCGAGCTGTCGCGTCAAGCTGGGTTGGAGAGCTCGGTCCTTTGGCGTAAAGTAGCTTGCTGTGATCGACTCTGAGTTGACCCTGGCGTTTAAGTGCCTGCAGGGGTTCAACTGGCCCAGAAGATAGCGCGATCTAAACTGTCGTCCAAGGAACGCGATCTCATCTCATCAATGTGCGCATCATTTTGCGGCGATCCTTGAGATGGTGGTTGGGCGGCTGGGAAGTGGGCCAGGAACCCGGTCAACGGATCGATGGTTTTGTCGAGGCTAGACTAGATGCTAGTTGATGCATTAACTCCAGGGGAATTATGACGATATAAGCGTGTTGAAGGATCTCTGCCTTTTGTTTTTGTTTTGATATTGGGCTATCCGCATTGAGTTACAAGACAGTTGAAGCTCCGTTACCCACGTCATTTAGAGCTGTTGAGGCTTGACCATATGGTACTGTGCCCATGTATATGCGATTTTGTTTAGCTGTCACCAAAGTCTTCAATTAAAATGATTAGTGAAAAGTTTACAACAGAGCTAGATTACTGGCATCTAAGGTGACATGAGTGTAAAGATGCATATAGTTCTGAACACCCTACCGCCTTATACAATTCCCCATACTTATACTCAGTTACATAAACGTATATATATATATATTTCTAACCAACAGCAACGAATTGCCATTCAGGATAAACAACAACACGTGGAAAAGCCACTATGCTAACGTCGTATTCAGTTCCTGTGCCTGGTGTGATATTCGTCTGTCTGAACCATAAGATCCAGGCCTGCCAGGTACCTGTGCCCTGATATAGTTTGACCGATCGGAGCTTGTGGCTAAGAAGGATAGGTAGGCAGAGGAGAGAATGGGATGCTGATCCTTTTGGAAACTGAACAGAGGTTGAATAGGTACCCAAATCAACTTGCCAAACAACTGCCATGTCCGTTCTTGATGTAGCTTGACAACTTAGCTCAAACTGCTATCGTCTTTATGTTTATCCTCGAGCTTGGGCCTGACAAAGACTGACATGATGCAATTGAAACTCCCCCTCGCTAAGCCTTAATAAGAAATCAACTTTTGTTCCCGTCCCCACCGCGGGGTTGTAAGTTCTGTATGTGAGGTAGTGCTGCGGGAGCGGGGCCATTTTTCGCCGGGGTCGCTCTTGACGCCGATGCAGGAGCAGGCGACATTCAGATCTTTACTTTTTTGTGACTCAGATTAAACATCATCCGATAATCTAAAAAGACAAAAGGTACGTCCAATCCATCAGACAAGCTTTCATTTTCATTGTGTCCATATTCCAAAACCAACAACCGTTGTTCTTGCTGTTCTTGATCCTGTACGTTCTTTGCCATGCAGTCATGTTCATGTTTTCGCCGGCGACAATTGGGTCGCGGTTGAGTCTTTTCAGCCGTTGCACAGCTGTTCGTCATTTATACCCTACTTTTACAACTCAATTGCAATTTTCGAACCAATTGACTAATTACTTTCGAAATTCCAGAATCGACAGCTTCAAAAGCTTCAGATCCGTCGCAATCATGTCTCAATACCCCCACATCCTTCTGCGCGCTGAGGAGAAGCCCCTCGAGCACCGATCTTTCTCTCCCTCAGTTATCAAGACTCTTGTCGATGCCGGATACCCAGTTTCCGTTGAACGATCATCTACAGACCCCAAGTTCAAGCGCATCTTTGAGGACTCCGAGTATGAGGCTGCTGGTGCGCGCCTCGTCAACGAGGGCACCTGGCCCAACGCCGAAGCCGGAACTTTGATTCTTGGCCTCAAGGAGATTCCTGAGGATGACTTCCCTCTCAAGAACGACCACATTGTATGCAAAATTCTCGAAACACAATACTTACTTACATGCTAACCTGGTTTAGTCATTTGCCCACTGCTACAAGGTACAATCTCCGAGCTGAAACATGCGAGACTCTCACTGACACATCCTAGAACCAAGGTGGATGGGAAAAGGTCCTCGGACGCTTCCCTCAAGGAGGTAGCGTTCTATACGATTTGGAGTTCCTTGTCGATGAGCAGGGCCGCCGAGTTTCTGCGTAAGTATCACAAAGACAAAAAGCTAGGACAGCTGTTTTCTAACAAACTAAACAGTTTCGGCTTCCACGCTGGATTCGCTGGCGCTGCGCTCGGTATCAAGACCCTTGCCCACCAGCTCCAGGACCCCTCCTCCAAGCTCCCCTCAGTGGAGACTTTCACCGACGGCCGTGGATACTACCTGAACGAGGAGGAGCTCGTTAACCAGATTCGAGAAGACCTTGCCAAGGCTGAGAAGTCTCTTGGACGCAAGCCCACTGCTCTTGTCCTTGGTGCCCTTGGACGATGTGGTAAGGGTGCTGTTGACCTGTTCCTCAAGGCTGGTATGCCCGATGAGAACATCACCCGCTGGGACTTGAACGAGACCAAGGACCGAGATGGTAAACGCCCAATGTCCAATACTTGACAGCTTGAAACTAACGATTAAAAAGGTCCTTATGAAGAGATCGCCCAGGCTGATGTCTTCCTGAACGCTATTTACCTTTCCAAGCCTATCCCTCCTTTCATCAACGAGGAGCTCCTAGCCAAGTCTGGCCGCAATTTGGCCGTTGTTATCGACGTCTCTTGCGACACCACCAACCCTCACAACCCCATCCCCATCTACTCTATCAACACCACGTTCGAGGAGCCTACCGTCCCTGTCGAGATCAAGAACGACCAGAACTCCCTTCCTCTATCCGTTATCAGCATCGACCATCTCCCTTCAATGCTGCCCCGTGAGGCCAGTGAGGCCTTCAGCGAGGGTCTCAAGGAGTCCCTTCTCACACTCAAGGATCGCAAGACATCGAGAGTGTGGGCCGATGCCGAGAAGCTCTTCAACGAGAAGGTCGCTCTACTTCCCGAGTCTCTGCGAACTAAGAGGGTTTAAAAGTGGTTTTATGGCATAGTTGAAATGGTTGATTAGAACGGAATAGAAAGCTGCAAAGAACAGCATTTGAATCACTCAAACACTTCTTTTTACTCGTGAAAGCTGAAAAGCAGTGCGGTTTTCAGCATACACGAAGTTGACTTGCAGAAGCCTATCGACCATCGTATAAGCGAGCGCCTGGCGAAATGGGTTGATGTTAGTGACCTTGTTCACTAACATACGTACCTAGGGGCCGAAATTTGGTCTATCAAGACATAATGAAATATTGGATTTCTCAACTATAGATCTGCGAGCCTTTGACGACACTGTCAGCAACTAGCATGATTCCAACTACACAGTCTCTGGAATAGCCAATATTTCATCAATTGGAAGAGTCTTGTAGAGACTCAGCTGACAAAACTCGGTAAATCCAGTGTGCTTAGCGTGGGACTAGGGTCTCGGTGGACAAAAAGTTGAGACGAAAGCACGCTATCATAACGCTTGTACATCCGAATACTTATGTCAGGACAAGATCTGCCAATTAGCTTTGTTAAAAGTTCAGATCCAGCAGAGAGATATGCGGGGGACCTCCATTTCTTTTGTTTCTCAATGTTTCCAATCCGTGCTGGATATCACAATCCTTACCTACACCACTTCACTTCATCGCAACTATAGCGTCAATAATGGCATCTTCAGAAGAAGAAGAAGACACGCAGATGGCTGAGGTCATCGAAATTGATGAAGCTTCAAGCAAAGATGCACCAGCTCCAATCGCCGAATCATCTAAAGCTGCTGAATCACCTCCCGTTGCTGAATCACCTCCCGTTGCTGAATCACCTCCCGTTGCTGAATCACCTCCCGTTGCTGAATCACCTCCCGTTGCTGAATCACCACCTGTTCCTGAGCCGCGTATGAAGGATCAAGGGACACAGACGATGCAGGAGCTTCCTCCACCGCCGCCTCAGGCTGGTCGACATGTCCAGATAGCTCCTACTCCTGCTCCTCATCAGGCGCCTCCTTATCCTTACATGCCTCAGTGGCCGCATTATCCCATGGGATACGCACCCCATCCTCATATGCCACAGTATCCGCCTCATCCTCAACAACAGCATCCATATCACCCTCAACAGCAGCACCCGCATCACCCACAACAGATGGTCTATGCCCATCCTCATCAAGTACCTCATCCACAGCATATGGCACAGTATCAGCATCCTCAGATGCCGCAGTATCCACATCATCCGATGGCTCAGTGGCCTCATCCGCATATGGCGCAGGCGCCTCATCCATACGTATCTCCTTATACGGGACCCCATGTTCAGTATGTTCCTCAGCCGGGATATGTTCCTCACGCTGGGCATGTTCCTCAAGCCGGACGTGGCAATCAGCCAGGTCACGCTCCTCCTCAACCGGGACATACTCCTCTACCAAACCATGCTCCTCAGCCAGCACAGCCCCCTCCTCAATCTCCCCAGTCCACTCCTTTACCTACGCCACAATCTCCTCTCTTTACACCAGTGGCTACACCTCGATGGTCTCCTACTCCGACTCCTGCACCTCAGTCTGCTGTTTCTAGTCCGGTTGGTCAGCCTGGGTCTCCCACTCCAGTGCCTGAGTCTGCTGTCTCTAGTCCTACACATCAGTCTGTTGCTCCTACTCCGGCTCGCCAATCTGGCTCCCCTGCACCTGTATCTGAGTCTGTATCGCCTACCCCAGCTCCAGAGTCTGTTGCATCAACTCCTGCTCCTGAACCTTCCTCCTCACGAACTACGACAACATGGGATATGGGCCCTCCACCGAAGAAGAAGAGAGGACCGAAGCCCAAACCGCTATCAGAACGCAAACCTCGCCGCACGACACCAATTGTCCGCAAGGAGAATAGCTACTCGAAGCAGAAAAGGAAGGAAGTCATTACGTGGATGGTTCATCACCGAGTGTCACGCCTGGGTGAAATGGTGCCGCCTTCTGCTCAGGATGCTGAGAACCACTTCAAGATCCCTCGGAGCACCATCGCTGGATGGAAGACACAATTGTACGTATCATCTACCATTTTGACTGTTGTGAGCTGAAACTGACGACTTACAAGGCTGGGGAATGGACCTATTCCAAAGTAGGTATTGATTTGTGACATATTCATGAGATTGGACTTGATATCAGACCAGGGAAACTAGACCCAATCTAACTTACCTATATAACGCGTAATGATGCCAATAAAACGAAAATACAGTCATAATATTAATAATTGTATATTGCTTACATCAGCTTTGAAGACATTTCCTAGTACTTCTCAGCCCTATCTTCGAGCTACTACTGCTTACTTGTAGTCGATCCTTCAGTGTTTACGTCACATAAGCGAATGTCCGCTAACCCCGCTGAAAGCCACTCTTTAAGACTGGATCTTCGGCGCCTTGAGTTATGTATTGAGATTTCAACTTATACATAACATCAACTCAGACAATGGCATCAATCTCTAAAACGGTCGTGGCTACAGGCGTGTCCTCTGGAATTGTACTTCCCCACTCAAATCTTGAGCCGACCATCAATCGCTAACGCTAAAGCAGGGCCTGGAAGCTATCAAGCAGCTCCTCGATCAAAGCCAACCATACAGAGTCATTCTTGGCGCACGCAACACCCAAAGAGCGCAGAAGTCATATGATGAGCTTAAATACGACCGCTCTACCAGCGGTATTACTATTCTTCCACTTGAATTGAACGATCTCAAGGGTGTCAAGTCGTTCGCTGACCAGACCCTTGAGAAGCTTGGACAGGGAAAGATTGATTACTTGCTGCTTAATGCAGGACTCGGAGGTATCAGCGCCGATGGACCGGGACCTCACGGATCAAAGTGGTGCGAGTCGCATGTTGTGAACCATCTCTGTACGTTGAAAGTGTGTGACAGGTAGCACAGTGCTAACGTGTTACTGTTACAGCGCAGTTTTACCTTGTGCATCTCTTGAGGGAGAAGCTGGTCGAGTCCAAGTCGAGGATTGTCTTTGTATCTTCTGGTGCTGTACGCAGGGTTGCAGATCCCAGTGAGTCTCCTTCTTATTCTCCCACAAATGAGGTTCTTTCATCTAGTTCAAGAGGGATAATCTGACAGTGTTTAGGCAAGCTTGATGAAGAAGTCAAGGCCGGTTCTGGAGCGGATGCCCTTACGACGTACTCAAACACCAAGTTCACCGGTCTTCTCGGTGCACATTGGTGGCGTCGCCAGCTAGCTGGTACCAACGACGTTGTCGCTGTGTCGCCTGGTCTTATTCCTGGCACGGGTCTTGCGAAGCAGATGGGTATTCAGAGTAACATGCCTGATGCCAAGTCTATTCCTGAAGGTGAGTCGTTTATTACAATGTCCCTATGGTCGAAGTGGACGACTAATGCAGATTCAGGTGCTTCGAGTGTGCTTGCTGCTCTCACCCGAAGTGACTTTCCTGATGATCCCGATCGCATTTTCTTGACCAGTTGGGGTGAGTGGTGGGAGAAGTCCATGATTGAAAAGTCGACAGATAAGGCGCTGCAGGATAAGTGGTGTCCCAGTAAGGAGGAGATTGAAAGGGATGCTGGGATTTCCGCGTGAGTTTAGAAACATTGAATAGGGCAGAGCATTTAAACTTTAACCAGGCCAACATTAAAGTGACTGAGACTTCTGATGGTGTGAATACCCCTAACACATGTCATAAGATGGCGTAAACGGTCCCCGTCGCTATGCGGAGGAGGCTCAAGCTGTCACATTAGAGTAGGACCGGGATGGCGTTGCCACAGGCAATTGGAGGGTTGGGTATGAGTCGATGCGATGGCGCTTCTGACAATGTAACTGTTTTAGCATGATGCGTGAAATGGAATGTATTGGTCAAGATAATCTACTCAAACTTGCTCGGATAGATAACCAGTCTTTTCGGACCCGAGATGTTTAGAGTGGTAGTTTGGACTATGAATAGAGTCTACTACCAGATGATGCGTGCTGTCCTAGACTACCTTTCTAGAAGATGATTATATACTTTAAATACGTAGGTAATTACTGGGTGATGTATAAACAATTGGAAAGCCACGAGAATCGACGGTTGCAGCTTGCAATCTAACTCCAGGTACGGTTTAGATACTGATAATATGCGCTTTACCCACCTTGTCAGCCTAAAACTCTCGCACTCGCTCGCATTCATCAATATCAAGCTGTCATTGAATGACGATATCTCGAATGAAATCCCCAAAGCGTTCTAGCTCCAACATTCCTTCTCGAAAGGCTTTCTCGAACAAGTTTAGCCTCTGACCTGTCTACAGGGGTCGTTTAGTGTCCGAACAGCTAATTCACTGGAGCTGACGCTGCTTGATTGGGTGCTTGGCTCGCATTCGCTCTTGTGACAGGGCTGAAGGGGGAAGCGCTGAAGCTTGGCATTTGTTTAGCGAGTGCGACAGGAATAAGAGTGTTGATATGACTACAGTAACTAGGTAGACTTGTACCTTGAAGTTTTGATGAAAGGGAAAATGACAGGAACTACAGATGACACAAGATAAATACTAGAGACGAGCCCGTTGTTGAGCAGCTTCAGTTCTGAGGTCAGACGGTTAAAGCAAACAACCTACTCTAGCTACTCCTAGCAAACAACACCTGGATAGGCTATTGCAGCCGCTGGTCATTGGCATTATATCAGCACATCTTCATCCCCTCCAATCCCTTTTGATCAATCTCTCAAAGACATCATTATCAATAATCACCATGTCGAGAGAACCGCCCAACAACCTCGTCGTCTTTGGTCCAGATGCAAACTGCACCTTGGCCCTCTGCCCGGTAGAGTGGAGCGTCTACCAATACCGACCCTCGATCGCAGCCAACGCTACATTTATAGCTCTGTACGCTCTCGCTATTATCGCACACATTATACTCGGCTTTCGCTGGAGACAGTGGTTCTTCACGTCCTTCATGATCCTTGGCTGCTTGTTTGAGATTATTGGATACATCGGCCGCATCATTCTGTACAATAACCCTTTCAACTTTGGGGGTTTCATGATACAGATTGTCTTTATCACTACTGGCCCCGTGTTTTACACAGCTGCTATATACGTGACTCTATCTAAGATGTAAGTCAAGACTCCTGGAGAAGATGATCATTTCTGACTTAACCGTTCAGTATCAAGCATTTTGCCCCCGAAATCTCTCGCTTTAGACCAGAGCTCGTCTGGTGGATCTTTATTCCTGCCGATATCATCTGTCTCGCTCTACAAGGTACCGGAGGAGCTCTGTCAACCATCAGCCAAGGCTCCAGCCAGACAGGCATCGATGTCGCCCTAGCCGGTCTTTCACTACAAGTCGTCATCCTTGTTCTCTTCTGCGCTATTCTCGGGGATTACCTCTGGCGGTACTTCCGCAGTGGATCTTCCAGTGCGCTGAGCAAACGTATGCGAGTCTTCTTTGGATTCGTGAGCGCGTCTGTGATCTTGATCCTTGCGCGATGCGCCTTTCGATGTTATGAGTTGAGCCAGGGATATCAGGACTCGGACCTCATTACTGATGAGGGATTGTTTATTGGTCTAGAGGGAGTGTAAGTTTTTGATTACTCTTTTATTCAATGACACTGTACTAACTATCCTGCAGACTGATTGTCATTGCTGTATTTTGTCTCTGTGTGGGCCACCCAGGACTCGTATTCAACGACAGTGCCACAAGAAAGATCTCGGCTTCGTCGACAAGTGATGTTGAGAAATAGTGTTGGACGAAATGTTTTTGTTGTTCTACATAGACGACCGCTGGTTTGGATATGTGATTACCTCTTTAGAAAAGTTTTAGATACCACTTTTCGATAGCAATATATCTGACTATCCAAAAACCAGCCCTTATTTTCGGTGATGATGAAGTACCTACCTAGGTAGGTAGCATTCTTTCAGTATCCCACAGGCCGCAAAAGAACAGGCACTTGATGCAGATCAGACGAAAATATTGGCACGCCTTAGGCTACACATTCACTAAAGCTGATGTAGCATTTCTATCAGCCACCAAACCAGTGCTGGCTTTTACGTGACGCCCCTGAGTGTCCAACCTTCTCGCCGCGCCTTATTTTGATGTTTGCCAAACTTGTGCAGTGCACTTTCGCGCAACCTATAGAGTCTTGAACAGAAATCTCAAGGCCTACCAACTATAGGGCACACAGACACATACATTAACCACACTGTCAAATTATGGGAGCAGAGCATGCGTTGATACGTTTTATTAGGCGCAATGTTCGGTTGACCTCCTAGCTATCTTGACTGAAGCAAACAGTGCTTCACAAGAACAAAAATGGAGAAAACCTTTACGTCCAGATATCAACGTTCCAAAAACCACTTCCAATGTGTGTTCAGCTGAACTGGCGTCTCAAAAAGAATAATGCACTGTCAATGTGCCAAAAACCACTTCCAATATGTGTCCAGTAGCCAGTTCAACAGTCAGTTCCAAGCTTTCCATCAACCAAACCGAAGATTTCAGCCTGTTCCATCACCAAGTTGTGTTGTGTTATCCTTAGACCTTGGCGTCGCACTTGCACCAGCAGTTCGCATCGCAGTCAGGGTTCCAGCCACGACGGCGAAAGTTACCGCGGTCATCGCAGGTGTAGGCCCAGGGGCGATAGTAGCACTTCTTGTACCAAAGGCTGCACGAGATGGTGCAGGACGCCTTGTTGTTGGCGGTGGTGGCCATCTCGGCAGCAGGCTTGTCAGCGGCCTTGTCGGCGGGGACAGCGGCCACGGCGCCGAGGAGGAAGAGGGCTGGAGAGGAATAGTTAGCGAACATTTGTCACAGGCGGGCGTGAGTAATAGTAATTTTACTTACCAATGGTAGCGATCTTCATGATTGCGAGTGTTCGATGAAGGTAGGTAGGTAGGTAGGTTGCTTTAAGAGAGAAGGTTCAGTTGAGTTGGGAGTGTAGATGAAAGTGGAAGGTCAGAGTGATCTGATGTTGTGAGGTTGAGGAGGAAAGAAGAACGAAGAGGGAGGAGAGATGAAGGGAATTTATAGACCGTCTGGTTACTGCAGAGATGGCCGAAAGGCAGTGAATCACCGGCAGCTCGCAGCTCGCATCTCGCAGTTGGCAGCTGGCAACACCTGCCAGCACTGCCAAGTTACAGATTGGAGAGACCAACCAGTAGAGGATGCCTGACGGCTGTTGGATTGTCATATTGATAGGTATCGAGTGTAACCGCTCCAGTATCTCGAGTCTGAGCAAACAATATGGTGCAGGGGCCGAGAACAGTATCGAGTCGAGATTTATGCGTAGCACAAGGACTTTATTGGAATACGACAACAAAGAACACTCACTTTGAGTAGCTGTTTTTTTATACTATTGGTATCTTCTATTCAACTTGGCCCTATATATAGATTGATGTAGCCAAGGGCTGTTGCAGCAGATCAGAGAAAGTGTATGTTAGGAACTGGCAACCCTCTACTACAACTTGGACAGCATTTGCGTTAAGTGAAGTCCTCCAATAGTACAGCTCATTAGCCGAAACACCTCTCGAACGAACTAAATTCAGACCAACAAAGAATAAGAAATAGATGACTTCTTTTGCCGATACGAGACTGGCTACCTACTCTTCCAGTACTATGCAGTGCATACAGCGCAATCAACAATACAAACAATTCCAGTCGCATCGCATATGCCATGAACTGCCGTACTATAGGTTTCATGGAAAGTGGCTCCTTTGGAAACAGTTCGTCTCATCTCGATCGCCAATGTTACCCTACGATCTTGCATGGCCTGCTTGTATAACAACTCCCTCTCGTCTTATTTTCCCAGCTCCAGGTCCTACCTGAAACTACATCTTTCAGATCTATTCCTAGTTGATAATACAACAACCCGATCAACACTCGATTGTTGATTTGATCGAGCCACCGGACGGATCCCAGTTTCCTCTTTCGGCTTAAACGGGTCAGTTGTTAACTTGGATATCCCTGCAACCTCCCCCCAGTCGTCTTACAAACCAGACGTGAAATTAGAGGATCGTAAACCGTGTCTCAGCCCTACCAAAACGGCCTCAAGCTTGGAAGCTGTCATGTTCGAGACGAGATTACTTGTGCCGGGTTGCCGAAGAATCCGCTCAGAGAGACTTGTTTAAATAATGAGGTGGTTTCGCACTCTTGGCTCTTTTCGTTCTGAAGCTCAACACTCTTTTGTTACGTTACTTGCACACTCTTTATCGAGAATCTAGACGATCTCATCCATTCATTCACTTTCTTAACCCCTGTTGAGTCCTCTTCTTGGCGAGTCCCAAGTTAGATCTATTCACACCCGTTTTTGAACATTTGAAACTCATTACGTCGATCACTATGAAGTTTCTTCTTCCCGTTCTTCTGGCTGCTCCCGCCGTTATGGGTCGGGCTTGCAAGGCCCCGCAACCCTCTGCCGATGCTGTTGCACCAGTCTACTCTGCTCCTGAGGGCGCATCCATCGTGTCCAAGCATGTCGCTGATAGCGCTCCTGTTCACACCACTCTGGCGACTCATGTAGCTGCTTCTAGCAAGCCTACTGAAGCTGCATCCAAGCTTCAGGCTGCGTCCAAGGTTCAGGCTGTTTCCAAGCCCAAGTCTCAGACCAAGTCCAAATCTAAGGCTAAGGCCAATGCCAAGCCCAAGGCCAAATCTCAGACCCAAGCCAAATCACAGACCCAAGCCAAGTCGCAGTCCAAGGCTCTCGGTAATGGCGCATCTGTCTCTGGTTCATCCACCTTCTACGGCGGTAACCTCTCGGGCGGAAACTGCATGTTTACAACTTACACTCTCCCCACTGGTATCTTGGGAACTGCTTTCTCTGGACAGAAGTGGGACAACAGCGCCAACTGTGGTGCCTGTATCGAAGTCACTGGCCCTTCTGGAACTATCAAGGCCATGGTAATTCACATCGCTCAGATATTGTCAAAACAGCAGCTAATGTTCTCTAGATTGTCGACAAGTGTCCCGAGTGCGAACCTGGCCATCTCGATCTCTTCCCCGACGCTTTCAAGGCCGTCGGAGGTACCAACGGCATCGTAAAGACCTCATACAAGTTTGTCGAGTGCGGCATCACCACTCCTCTTGTTCTTCACAACAAGTCGGGCACTTCTGCCAACTGGTTCTCCATCCAAGTCGTCAACGCCAACGAGCCTGTCAAGAGCGTTGAGGTCTCGGTGGATGGCGGCAAAACCTGGGGAAAGACTGAGCGTAAGGACTACAACTTCTTCGAGAATCCTTCTGGTTTTGGTAAGGAGTCTGTTGATGTCAAGATTACTAGCAGCACTGGCAAGACTGTTGTTGTGAACAAGGTTGGAGTCACTGCCGATGCTCAGTACAAGGCCAAGTCTAACTTTTAGACTGGTCTTGGGGATGTTTGTCGAGATGATGGTTGAGGTTTTGAAGTGATCTGTTCTGATGTATGAGACGAGCAGCTGGCTGCTTTGCTCAACGCACAGTCCCTAGACTCACCAAAGAACATACCATTTGTTGACGACGAACGTTGAGTTTTATCTTCATGTATATAGTTGAAAGAAACGGAATTCAGATGTTTATATTCAAAGGTACAAAAAACTACAGATATACGGTAGCGGCATGTCTCGTCTACCATGTTCTTTGTCGGTCGATATACCTCCAGGGCCTCCTAGGCCTCATGGTCATTGTATCCATCAAATTTTGGCCCCCTGTTATCGGTCAACATTTGCATTTTGCCTAAATGCAAAATGGAATTGTCATTTAAAAATCCACGCGGTATTTTGCCAAGTCGGGAGTTTGACCCAACAAGGGATAAATGAGGTAATGATCGGAGGGTGATGGAGACACGCTTTCTTGACTCAAAGACAGGAAATGTCTCTTGTTGGAGGAATACTAGCACTCTCTAATTCCATGATAGATGTCGCGTAACAAGAAGCCAAGATATACAGAGTCTTGGTATGCACCAAACCAACTGCCATCATGTGATACCATACCGTCAGTTTCAACATGTGATACTCTTATAACATGATTGACTTACTGACTGTTCTCTCTACTGCTACACCTATGCTCTATGTTGAATAGTCATGGCCATAGTAGAGTCAACCCCATAAGATTGTTGCTTTAATGTCCACATTTACCCCGAATAATTTGGGGATTTTGGAGGAAGAATTCGGGGGATGGAGGATCATTTCGGGCCTTTCCCCACAGTTGATGACATTCAATGCCCAATCTGCCAAGCACTGTCGTTACCTTGGCCAACGCTGTTCCCAGTTACAGTGAGTTGCGATATGCGCTCCAATCATTTCTCAAGAAACCCTTCTGAAGACATTCCAAGAAACGAATCGCTTGAGTAGATTCAGGTCGGCAATGGCTCTCCTCACCGGCAAACGAGGTACTCTAGGGTGACATCGCAGCCCCCCCTGTACAGAAATGATATCATCGCCGGGAATACCCTCTACTCTCGCGGAGCCGCTCAAACTTCCGTCGTCAAAGACGTTACCTTTGGTTTGGGTCACAGTTATATATCTCCTGGGAGGTTGAGGCGGATGTTCATGAAGTGTTCAACTCGAGGGCTGGGAAGATACCTCTTACTGTATCAGTACATTCTCATGGCTTGCCAATCACTAATGAATATGATGCAATTAGTCCAGAGGTTATTTAGAATAAGGAGCCGAGCTAAACAGCCAAGACGCACAACCCATGAACCCCAAGCAAGCCAAGAACGAACCCCGGACAGAATCACCCTCCACCGTTAGACTCTGACGATCCTCCCCATGGGCAACCGAAAACTTCCCTCCCTCCAACAGAGTAAATGAATGACGTTGAGCCTCGGACCCATCCAAATCGCAAAACATCACTCGTGCGCTTCTAACATGTTCTCCACGTTCATCCTTGTTTCAATCCCATGGAGTTGACAGTCAAGTTGAATATTATCTTTATATAAAGACTGTCCGAGACTCATGCGAGTGTCGAGTGTCGGCAGACAGACAGACAGACATCACTGTTTGTGTTTCCTCTCACAAGTTCGTCACCATGTATCGAATTTGGAACATTTACGGTACGTTATCTCATGATGAGTCTAAAAAACTATGACAGTTCTAACACACCTCAGCTCTCGCCTCCTTTGGCACCATTGGAGGCATGCTCTTTGGTTTCGACATCAGCTCCATGAGCGCTTGGATCGGCTCAGACCAGTATCTCGACTACTTCAACAGTCCTGGCTCAACAGAACAGGGCGGCATCACAGCTTCCATGTCGGCAGGATCTTTCGTCGGAGCCCTTATCGCAGGAGGTATTGCTGATCGTCTGGGTCGTCGCAAGGCCCTCATGATTGCTTGTTTCTTCTGGATAGCCGGTGCTGTTCTGCAGTGCTCCGCCCAAAACGTCGCCCATCTTATTGTTGGTCGCATTGTTAGCGGTGTCGCTGTCGGCATCACCAGTTCTCAGGTCCTGGTCTATCTCGCAGAGCTGGCGCCCTCGCAGATTAGAGGTCGTATTGTCGGCATTCAACAGTGGGCTATCGAATGGGGTATGCTGCACACACCCTGATACTAAAGTCCTTGACTAACAAAGCTTAGGTATTCTCATCATGTACCTTATCTCATATGGTTGCTCCGTCGGTGTTGATGGCCCTGCTGCGTTCCGAATCGCTTGGGGCGTTCAGGCTGTTCCCGGATTCATCCTTCTTGCCTCTCTCTTCTTCTTTCCAGAATCGCCACGATGGCTCGCTCAGCACGACCGCTGGGAGGAGGCTCACTTTAACCTTGCCCATCTCCACGCTGGTGGTGATCTCGATAGTCCCGTCGTCCTCGCCGAGATGGAAGAGGTTCGCGAAGCTGTTCGAATCGCCAACGAGTCTAAGGACATTGGCTACCTTGGCCTTTTCGCGCCTGGCGTCTGGAAACGCACAGTTGTTGGTGTTAGTGTCCAGGTCTGGCAGCAATTGCTGTAAGTATACTTGCTTAATGTTATCTTGTTGTATGGCTGATGCTGACGTAAAACCAGGGGTGGAAACGTCATGTTGTACTATCTCGTCTACATCTTCAGGATGGCTGGTATGACTGGCAACACGGCTCTTACCTCTTCCATTATCCAATATGTCATCTTCCTTGTCACTACCGGTATTGTACTGCCTTATATCGATCGTCTGGGCCGCCGACCTCTTCTCATCAGTGGAGCGTTGATCTGTGGTATCCTGCACTTTACCAGCGGAGCCGTCATGGCGGTTCACGGCTATCCTGTTGATGGCATTGAGGGTATGTTGTTATGTATCCTGCTCTCTTACATGTAAAGACTAACTCTTTCAAGGCAACGATATCTTGACCTGGGCTATCCAAGGAGCTCCCGCCAAGGCCGTCATTGCCCTGGCATACATCTTTGTCGGAGTTTACGGTCTTACCTGGGCACCCGTTGCCTGGATTTATGCCAGTGAAGTCTTCCCTCTCAAGTACCGAGCCAAGGGTGTCGGTCTCGCCGCCTCTGGTAATTGGATGTAAGCAATTGTTTCCCTTGTCAACAAACTCTTGACGTATACTAACATTGTCGGTCGCTTAGCTTCAACCTCGCTCTGGCCTTTTTCGTGCCCCCATCCTTCACCAACATCCAATGGCAGACATACATGATCTTCGGCACTTTCTGCATCGCCATGACCGTGCACGCCTTCTTCACATACCCCGAGACCGCTCGCAAGACCCTTGAGGAGGTCGAAGCCTTGTTCGATAGCAACGTTCCTGCCTGGAGAAGCGCCAAGGCTACTGGAGGCTTTGAGGAGAAACTTGAGGCTGCTCAGCGCGCAGATGGATTCAAGAGCGGCGCTGACGGACTGGAGGCAACACATGCCGAAACTGCCTAGGCGGCGTATCGATGATCTGGTGTATTGTAGTGTATAAGTTAGTGTTTGTATACCCAATTATTTATCGCATTATATCACAACTGAAGTTCGGTTATTTGGCTGAGGCGAGATGAATAGTTAATTGGATCAGATACAGAATGATGTTTCAATCAGGTGATGCTTCCTTGATAGCTTGGTAGGCACTTACCAGGTAAAGTTCCTTCACACATCTGGCCTCTTCTGCCTGCATCTTTCTTTCTACCTAAAGCAAGCCGCTGATTCCTACAACAGCGCCACTAGAGCTCGCGTACCTCGCACTTGCCTTTTTTGTTCCAGTGTCCGAGGAAAGTTGTCGTCTCCTTCTCCTTAGACACATGCTTCTGCTTTATGGGAACTTTTGTTGACAAACCTGGCCAACGTCGTGCTTGTTGTGACCGATAACGGCGGAGTTTAGTATATCAGATCACCAGAGCTTATAGCACAAGGATGTCAAATGCCGACCTTACAAAGCAGCCCCTGCACATAATATTCGGCCGAGCGATCCGGCTCCGAGCCAATAACTACTGCATCTTATGCTCCAGAAGTAAAGAAGTTTCGGTCAACGGTCGGCCGCGGAGTGGAATGGGCCCCGAGGCCCACGGCTACTGTTGTCATCGAACAGGACCATTTCTACGACAGAAGGACCATGATACATCACATGTATTCAACGCCTCGTCCGACTTGGCGAGTTAAACTTCAACGCTCCGGCGGGTATCAAGGTACTTGCTGCGTCAGCTTCGGGGCGACTATACCAATGGAGAATATGCGAGACACGGATTGTCATAGACATTTATGACAAACCAAAAAAAGGCTCCGCGTCTGCGTCAACAGAATCCTACGTTGAGTCAAGAAAAGGGCCCAATTACCCCTCTGGTACGTCAGGACCGAGCCTCGGCACTCTAAAGTTTAGATAGTGATTACTACGGTAATAGTACCGCCCGGACACGTTTCCTCTGTTTAGAGCTGAAAGCCTCCCCCATCAAAAAGAGCGCCGGGGCCCTAAAACAATGTCGATCCCCGAGAACGCCGGTGCCGAATGACACCTTGGAGGGGCCGGGGATATATCCGTATGGGAATAGCGTCCGTCCCCGTGGCGGAATAGTGCTAGGCCTAGTTTTGCTTTGAGAAGTCTTCATAGGTTTCATAATCTTTTCTACCGGGTCTACAGACGGAGATTGTAACCCCGGAAAGACAAGACAGGCCGATTGATCATGGCATTGCGAAGGAGGGTCTAACTAACGTTAGTTAACGGAGTCTAGTCTAACGTTGGAGACCAAGTACAAAAAGGCTGAGGCCCATCAACTGAACTAATGAGTTTCTCTTCATATTCACACTAAACATAGATCTTTATCCATTTAATCAGATTTACACTTTATCTCTTCACAAGTTGTCGAGTGATACGCCCCTTCCAAAACATCGTGAACAACAACATCCGACTCAATTCAGGCAGGTACAAAAACCCTCCCCCGTCGGAGCGATCTGCTTCTGTCCCACAACAACCTCAGATCACAGAGACACAGCATTGGAACCTGTTGCTCAACACGGCACAAACAAACTCAACCTTAAAAAAGACAAAAACTGACTCGGAAAATAGTCGCTTATCGTTTCACAATGACTCGCGACAACCTCGAGATCGTGCTCGCTGAGCGCCCTACCACAGACATCATCCCAGGCCGCACCTTTACCCAGAAGCAAAGCAAAGCGCCCACACCCGCTGATCTCCAGGATGGCCAGATCCTCGTCGAGACTCTCTACTTGTCTCTAGACCCCGCCATGCGAGGCTGGCTCCGAGGTAAACAGTTCCTGCTTTATAGTCTAGACCGTCAACAACTAACACAATGTCTCAGATATGCGATCTTACCTCCCTCCTGTTCAGATTGGCGAGACCATGCGTGGATCATGCGCATGCCGCGTCCTCGCCTCCAAGAGCAAGCTCGCCAAGGAGGGCGACATCGTCGCTGCTACCCCCGGCTGGACTGAGTTCGCCATCGTCCCTGAGGGTCGTTTTGAGCCTGCCTCTTACTACCCTGGTGTCCAGGACCCCAAGGACATGCTCTCTGCCCTCGGCATGACCAGTCTCACTGCTTGGGTTGGTATGTCCAAGATTGCTGATCCCCAGCCTGGTGAGCTTGTCGTTGTTTCCGGTGCTGCTGGTGCCACTGGCAGTGTTGCTGGCCAAATCGCCAAGCTCAAGGGTGCTACAGTCGTCGGTATCGCTGGTGGCGAGGATAAGTGCAAGTGGCTCACCGAGGAGCTCGGCTTTGATGTCGCGCTTAACTACAAGGCCGATGACTTCAAGGAGAAGTTCAACGAGGCCACAAAGAACTACATCGATGTTTACTACGACAACGGCAAGTCTTTCTCAAATCTCACAAAAGCCAGCAAGGAACTAACACGTCTTAGTCGGTGGTGATATTCTCGACATGTGCCTCATGCGAGCAAAGGAGCACGCACGCTTCATCGAGTGCGGTCTCGTCAGCCAGTACAACGCCGCCAAGCCCCAGGGACCCCGAGCATTCTCGCAGATCGTAACTATGCGCATCAAGATGCAGGGATTCATCGTGCTCGACCACGTCAAGGACTTTGCCACCGCTCGCGCTGAGCTGGCCAAGTGGATGGCCGAGGGCAAGCTCAAGAAGACCGAGACTGTTGTCCGTGGTGGTCTCAAGGTTGCTGAGCAGGCGCTCGTGGACTTGTACAAGGGCATCAACACTGGCAAGTTGATTGTCGAGATCAAGAACCACAACGACACACCTTCCAAGTTGTAGGGTGCTGTGAAGAGGGCAAGTGGAGGACTGGAATATACATATGGATTTCGAGCTGCTGATGATGATAGATACCTTACGTATATAATGATTATATCATGAAATTTCGAGAGACTGTTCCCTTGTTGCTGGCTGTGATGTCCAATTTGAACAGCCAATGTACCCAACATGGCTCATCGATTGCGATTTAGATTCCGTCTAATATGTCTCGCTTGTAATTTGTAACAACTTTTAGATCGTCCCACGTATCAGCTCAATGTGGACTAATAAACGTATCGGAAGTAGGGGTTCTCCTTATCCGTCAAGTCCTGGAAAGCCAGCTTGGCTCGCTCGCTCTCGTCTCCCAGGCCAAGCGCATCTCTCCTCCTATTCTCACTACGAAGTACAAAGTACAGCGTGGTTGATGCCAGAATACAGATGATATAGCTGAGTTAAGTCAGATCATGCAAGCGAGAGACGTACGTAAAGGACTCACCAGATAATCAAGCCTAGCCACAAAGCAGGATAATGGTCTTTCTTGGTCTGGCTCCAAACAAGCTGGGGCCCAACAATGTTCCCAACACAGTACGCTACAAAGATCGTAGCCGCCATGAAGCTCTTCTTGGTATGGCCAGCTACGTTGGACATACCTATCGTTATGATGAGACTCACCGTGCCGCCAAAGAATCCAGTGATGGAATATCCCACCACAGGCGCAGCAGCTCGATACGACCACTCGCTCTTCCAGATGATGGCGCAGCCTGCAATTACAGGTAGACATGTAAAGACGAGCATTAATATGCGAATATTGTTAAACTTGGATCCCAGCCAGCCCGTCAGGAGAATAACGATAAAACACAGCCCACCTAAGGGGAACTGGAAGAGGATGGAGTGAAGCGTGCTCCAGCCAAACGTCGACACGATGAGGGGCCCGAAACCACTAACTGCACCGTTGACGGTGTACGCTGAGGCCATCATGAGAGCAATGAGCCAGATCTTGACATCAAGGAGGGCCTCTTTTAGCTGTGATCCTTTGAACTTGGTGCATCGCACACCAGTCTGCCCATGCCTCAAGCGCTCCACGGCCGCGAATTTCTCCTCCGAGGTGAGGAACCACGCTGAAACAGGAGAATTTGGCATGACGAAGCAGAAAAGTCCAAACAAAAACGTCAGTGATCCTGCGAGGAGATAGATGTACTGCCACCTCTTCAACCCACCACCAGTGATTTGCGCAAAGCCATAGTTGAGTGCTCCGCCAATAATAGTGAATATACCCGTCGATGAGAACCACCAGCTCTGTCGCAATGATTGCTCCGATTGTGTGTAGTAACCGGATACGATGCACATGAAGCCAGTGGGGATGATGCTCTCTACGAACCCGAGGAAGAAACGTTGCACGTAGAGACCTTGGTAGGATGTTACTGCGGCTGTGAGCATGCATATGGCGGACCAGACGATGACTACGCCGCCAAGAACGCGACCTATGTCGAAGCGCTGCAGGGCGAATGTCATGGGGTATAATCCAGCTAGCATGCCAAAGTAAAAGAGCGAGGTGGCCCAGCTGAGACGTCGCGTGTCGACGGTTGGTGGTGTAGTTGAGGCATCTACAACTGTGAGGTTGAGATCTGTCGTCATGCCAAAGAGGACGGCTGAGCCGAGAATAGCTTTGTCGTAGTACACAAGACCATCTGGTTGTATATCGTCAGTAACATGGTTAGAAGAGATGGTGATGTTGGGGAAACGTACAGCCGATGATCATGGCGGGGATGAGAAATATGTCAATCTTTCTGACTGCGCGCGCGGCGACGACAGGATCAATGGCATGCTGCTCTTCGCCTACTATGGCGATAGCTTCGTCCCTGTTCCCCGTTGCAGACTGCGCAGTTTCATCTGCTTGTCCCATAACTGCGGTATCGGACTGTGGTGAGGATTGAAGTTGTGGTGTTGTAACAAACACAAATGGTTAAAAGAATAACGGCTGTTTATTATTTTAGCGATACATAACCCCAGCCGAGAAAACTGTTATCATGTAATGGCATCATCCCTCCCTAGTGAGCGAATTTTATTATGATGAGCAATTCGACCTATCTTTGCACCCTTTGATAGCCGGTTTAAGCCTCCGGTGCATGTTGGAACCCTTGTAGTTCGTGAGCTAAAGTGAACTACAGAGTTTTTCTGCGGATGTGAACCGGGATTAATTCGAGCTGGATCGTGGTTAGTTCGTGAATTGGTTGGATAAATAGTGAGACTTTTCTTATATTGGACTTGCTCTATTAAGCCAAGACAGCTCTGCCGAGACAGGCTTTTCACCTTGGTAGTGACTGTTCAAGGTAACAGACATGACAACAATGCTCAATTCATCAAACTGGCTGACTGAGCCAGATGTAACTATCGTGCATATCGATCTATGACCCAAACCTGAATGAAAATAAATGCCTGTCGTCCCAAACGCCTGGCTATGTCCAACAATCCTGTGTTGGAATTGTCATATGGTATCAAATCAAAAGATTCTCTTGATACTAGGTCCAACCCATTGCACTTCTGTGCAATTTCTGTTTTGTCTCCACTGCTCAATCCTGTCCGTCAACCATCCAGACTTGAAGTCTACCCATCGATCTTTGCGATCCGGTGGTGGTGGAACGACATTGCCCTTGTCATCTTTGATCACTGGCTCAACAATCTTCTCTGCTTGTCTTGGGTCGCCGACTCGGAAGGATCGTGAGAGGACGCATTTCTGCTCGTCTCTGCCTCGCCAGTTGAATTGGAGACAATCGCTGCTTGCTCTGCAATACTTACCGCATGCCTCAAATGAATCAACTCTTGCTTCGGGTGGCGCAACCCAAAAGTCCCATTTCCCATTGTCCCAGTTCTCGGCGACTTCGCGATCGCCTGGGTGGTGGAACTTCCAGACATCAGAGTAAAGTAACGGACGCTGTTTGAGATCATTTAGTATAGTAGATAGCTCTGCCAGAAATCAACTTACCCCCAATTGTCGTTGACCAAACTCCCATCGCCAGACACTAGTCATATCTTCCGGCTTTGTCTTGTGTAGCGTCATGACAGGCTGACACCAGTACTTATCGCTGAACGGGATACTATGGAGTGGATGCGGGTTGAACAACGGCCAGTATCCACGCAACGGCACACTGACGTTCCACAGGGCCCAGCCCGTTACGCTGTCACCGCAGCAATCGTCCCGTAGCATGGGAAGCCACTTTTCCGTTACCGGAGGTTCGACATACTGGCCGTACGGTGTGGTCTTACGAACCAGAAGCGCCTTCATCGCACCGCGGCTGAGCACAAAGCCCGGCCCGCCGTTCGCGAACCATGTCTTGATGTCTTGTTTCACGTCATGTCTACCGGGTGACGGAGAACCCATGTACAACGGAGCATCGGGGTCGAAGGTTTGGAGGAAGCGGAAGGCATTGTCCCAAAAGACATATCTGTAAAGACGATTGTTAGTGGTTAACGGCCAGAGCCTTGAGGTTGCTGCAAACTTACGTATCCGTTTCGAAGAAGAAGTAAAAGTCCTTATTAGGCTTCATCTTCCATGCTCGTTCAATCATGGGGAGGAACTTGAACTTGTCCATTCTCCAGCCTTGTATACGCGCAGTCGCTTCCTTGTCCACATCCAGAGTCCCATTCGCTCGCATCTCTTTCTGCCATAGGTAGTTGACGAAATCAGGGTTATCGTGGTAGTAAATGGACGGTGAATCGGCGAGGACATCGATCGCTTGGTGGCCGTGGACAGTCTCGTCAAGATCCGAGTAAACCAGCAACTCGTCTTTTTCGAAGCACGCGCTAACGCTCTCAAACTGGGCGTCGAGTTTGTCTTTTGTATCGGCGTGGCCCATCTTCAAAACAGGCTGGATCGTCTGGAGCATGTGCTTGGGAAAGCTAGCGCAGAGGTCTTGAGTTGTTTTACCGACGGGGTCGATGGATACGGGGTAGAAGGAGCTCGTGGTCGAGAAGGAATAGTATTCAGATACACCGTAGCTGCCGTGAATAACACTCCAGAAGACGAGGATGAGAAAAACGATGGTGCAGAGACCAGCGATGGCCATGCGACTGAAGCGTTTGTTTAGCATCAGTCGCCGGCTGGAGGAAGACCAGACTGAGGGCATCGCAGCTGGTGATCATACATGGCACTCGGGGCCTTTATGCTGCTAAGTGAAGCTCGTCTATCAACTAAGGGAAGGTGTGTTGTCGCAAGCTGGAAAAGACATTCATGATGGAGGAGAAGAGCAAGGATATTTCTTGGGGGTGACGCATTTGTCTTAGGGGTAGAGATCCACTAAAAGCAGCCCCCTGTTCCGGGAACCAACTCATGATGGATGGATCTTCTGAGCTAGAAGGAGAGAAGCCTCTTAGCAGTATTCTAATTCAGACATTTACATCAAGACAATCCCGGTGTTTTAAGCTTATGACTAAATTTCTCTGTAGAGCCGGCTTAGGAGGCGTGGAACAAAACGTCACCGTTGAACTCAAAGATGCGAGACCCTTGGCCGAGAGTAGGGTAGCCTCGGATCCTTTCCATGACTGCAATTGGGTTTCTTAGTCTCGCTCTTCATGTTGGCATTCTTTCCAACTTTTACGTATATCGGATATATCACCATGCGCTTATATCTGAACGAACTCGTGGGTTGGAATTGACAGTGACGGTGTCGTTCTCGATCCCATACGGTACAAAATCCAGAGCGCTCTGCTTTACACAACTCAAGATGTGGGAGAACGTCACGTTCTCATCAAAAACGCCCTACTATCTAGACCATTAGCTACATACCGCTTTATCTTAGGTTTCGCATCAAGATCCGGAGCCTACAAGTATGCCTTTGTCTCTGATCCATGCTATCTGAAGCTGCCCAGGTCAATTATCTGCTCGTAGTGGAGAGCTGGAAGGTGATTGATGCCCACAATTAGTATACGGAGTTCGATGTTCATATCAGAGCTTTGTTGAACTGTAGCTTTAATGTTTATGTAGAGCATCCTTTAACAACCTACTAACCTACCTAGGTATGCGCTCTGCAGTAGGTATCCTTCCATCATTAGGTAGTTGACTATAAGAAAACTGCATCCGTGCCTCTTAGTAGCAACTTCAGCGTTCCCGACCGAGGGACCTGGCACCCTTCCGTTGGTATTCTGATACAAGGCAAAAATGTGTGCTTGGCCATGGAAGGAATCTGCTCGCCTTGGGCCTGCCATCAGTCGACGCCAACGCTGTGGATGTTTTCGGCGAAGCAGGTCATTTATACTGACCCTCAACTGCTACTGGCACCCTCGAGACTCACAACATCAAGACTATCATTATAAATGAAGAGCGCATTCGCCATAAATAAATTCGACGACTTAAGACAGAACTATCCCAAAGTCGAGGTTGAGCCACACCCCATGTGTTAAACTGGAACTATAAGTAAGAAGTCAAAAGAGTAAAAGTACCTAGACACCTATAAGCTATCAATATCATTTGCTTTCCTTACAAAACTACGCGAGATAAACTCCCTTCGGGATTTATAGTTACTTGAAGTTCTGGTGCCATGAACAGGTTCATTGGGACGGACAAAGTTCTCAGGATGGGGATCTGAGTAAATTGTATCGCAATGGGCAGCTTCGTGACAGCTACCGATGATCTCGAGAGACTGTAGTACTGGATGGGTCCTGAGTTGCTGTTAGACATCGCACCAAGTTTATTAGTGTAACATAACAGTTCTTGGCACGCGTCAATTTCGCTTCGCCATTATAGACCCTTTAACTATCTTGATCAAACATACAACTTCTTGTACGACCTTTTTTGATAAAAATAAGAATGGATGTTCCCGTCGCCGCTAATGTTCTCGGCACGTTAGGAGCTGTAAGTCTCCATCTGCTCAATGGAAGTAGAATTTACTAACATCAATAGGTGTGCTGGTCCATCCAAGTTGGTCGCCTGTATCAGGCTTACGTCCAAGATAAGCACCACTGACACTATGTAGCTTATTCCTCAAATCATTGTTAATTATCGCCGCCACAATGCTACCGGCTTACAACCATCGATGATGATGCTCTGGGCATGGGCGGGTGTACCATTAGGTGTCTACAACATCGTCAAAGAATTCAACGTAGCGTTGCGGATTCAACCTCAGATTTTGACGCTTTTGAGTCTTGTTACGTGGATTCAATGTTACTACTATGAAAGAGTACATATCGTCCTACCTTACAAACTCACGAGTTAGTATACTGACGGTTCAAAGAAATGGAGTGTTTCGCGCTCTCTTCTCGTTGTTGTGCCCGTCGCAATCGTCATGGGCGGCATCCAAGCTTCTCTCATAATCGCCCTCCGCATCGCAAAGTCCAAAGATTTGGAATGGCCCTTGATCCTTATGGCTTCACTGTCAGCAGCTCTTCTTGCAGCAGGCGTCCTGACGCACTACTGGGATATCTGGACCTATCGAACCGTCCGCGGGATTTCTTTTTTGTTTGTCGCTATTGATGCAGCCGGTGATGTATTCTCGCTTGCATCAGTCTTCTTCCAGCCTGAACTTGATGTTTTGGGTATTGTCATCTACGCGACCGAATTTGTGCTGTGGTGCGGTGTTTTTGCTTGTGGTGGATATTATAACCTGCTGCCATGGGTTAGGAAGAGGTGGAGTGACGGTAAAGGTGAGTGTGAGGGAGATACAAGGGAGGACAGTGGAGGGAACGAAATCATGATGGGTGACAACGTATCGTCGAGTTCGGTGTTTCGGACGGCATCAAGAGAAGAGGGTATGAGGGCGAGGCATCCAAGGGGACGTGATCCTCTAGATGTTGAGTGATGAAAAAGAATGACCTCTAAACTTTAGGATACAAAAATGAATGAACTAAAACATGTGGTTTCAATGGCATAAATTGACCTATCGGTCTTGTCATCCACATTGAGGGACAGCTCAAGTTGCCAATTCTAGAAGAGTGTATCATGAATAAATCGAATCGTCTTATGAGACCCTGTGACAGGCCGAATCTTCATCTATTTTACATGACCAAACCAGTGATCAAATAACCCATTCGCCATTTTCCCATCTCAAACCATAAACTCCTTAAAAAGTCGTCTGTAACTTGGGGTAATCCTGAGCGTGGACATGCAGATCAGCGTAAATAGCAGCTGACTGATCATCAGCAAGGTGCTTCATACGCTTCACGTCGTCGTCCTCGAGGTGCTCAAGAACTGTCTCCGGCTCCTCCTTCCCATCCTTTTGGTCCTTCTTCTGCGGCTCAACAGCCTTCTCGATGCCCTCTGACTCTCCGATAAGAAGGATCTGGGCATTGACATAGTCGAAGTGGGCTGGCTTGGAGGGCAGCCAGCGAAGAGACCGGAACTCGTCAATAATCCTGGGCATGTTAGAATTGGCCATCTAGGAAGCACAAGTATTATACTTACTCCTTAGGGAAACCAGGACCTTCGGGTAATTGGGCGTTCTGAGGTCCCGGAAATTCAGGGTTCTTGGTGCTGATAATAAAGCTTCCCTTCTCCTTGAGACCCAGTTCCTTCTGAACCTCGTCAAGCTTCTCAGGTAGGGTTGTCAAATAGGCCAAATGACTCTCCCGACCTGTCGATGTAATGGCGTAAACGCCCTCGCCGACAGGCTTAGCAGGTGGTGTGCGTCGTGTACCAGCGCTCTTGGTGTCATACTCGTCCGCAGCCAAGAACTCCTTCTTGATCTCGTCAAATGAGGCACCGGACTTTTCGACAAACACCATGTATTTCTCTTTTCCGCTCTCGGGAAGGGTCTTCTTGGGAAGAGCGAGAATTCTGGTGTTGCCAGCGTCGGCAATGGCGCCGTCGCCGAGGCGAGCATCTTTGGCAATGGGACGCAACATGATGAAGGATCGGGCGATGTCGTCGACGCTTTCAGGGTCTTCGAGGTTTACACGGCCGCGGATGAAAAAGTAAACGATGCCCTTTTCGAGAATGCTAGAGGGAACATCTGGCTCCTCGGAAGGTTGTACAGCGTCTTCACCATTCGAGTCTTGCTTGTTGGTGGACTTGGAAGTATCGTCCTCTTGCTTCTCAGCATCATCCTTCTCCTCCTTAGAGTCATCCTTATTTTCATGCTTGGACTCGACCTCGTTCTCATTTTTGTCCGACTTGATCACCAAATCATCAAGAGTGGTCTGGCCATCTTCCATTTTGGTACGCTTTGCATCGGGGGCTTCATGTTCGATCTGATGCTTCTCCCCTGCTGCAGTCTGTTGGTCACCATTGGTCTGGTCGACGTTGTCGGGCTTGGAGTCGGTCATTTTGGGCAGTTATTGGCAATGTCAAGTATAGGATTGAAGAATTGACAGACTGTAAATGTCAGGAAGGAGGCTGTAGTAGTATGGGAAGGTGCCTGGAACATGGTGGACGCGTCGCGTGAATTGTCACACAGGTGATGTCATAGACCGACCTCGAGCTTGAACTACATTAACTCATCATCGATATATTTCGTGCCATTTTCGCGTCGTCCAGTCAATCCACACTCCTGGGCCGTCATTTGTCTCAGTTAGATGACTAGCGTTTGGTTTGACGTCAATGTCTCTTATGACGCTTTTACACAGTACCTTCTGTCGTCGTCTTCACCATGCCGAGACCACCAATGTCACGTTCCAGAAGCCGCAAAGCCTCTCTAGCGAATGGAGTCGCTGCACCACGAACTCTCAAAGCCCATCTGAGTTCCTCGACTCGAGAAGAACACCACGCCATCTCCTCAAATGAGTCTGTGGTTGCCCATAATAATCCTGCCAATGACCCGATTTGAGCCGCTTGGTATGCTGCAGCACTACCCCAGAAAGCAGCCGTATGTTCGGAACGTAGAGACCCTAGCAACTCAATAGCTGATTGTAGCTTGACTCGGGCAGTTGATCGTAAAAGTTCATACAAAGGCGTGGGTGTCTCTGGCGTTGTGATTCGTACTAGAGCTCGATGCAGGGCTATCTCGATGGCTGCGTGAGCCAGATGGAGAGCCCCGTTTGCACATAGCTCTCTGGGCTGGGTACTCTCCAATTGTAGTCGAACAGGTAGATTTGCTTGCCATTCCCTGAGACGAAACACCAGGGGCTTTGCTAGTTCAACAGCAGCAACAACTCCCATCTGGTCCAAGGTCCCGCCAGCACGAGTAGCCGTAGCTCCGTAGAATGTGTTGATCACATCGCTCAAAATCTGAGTCAATTCGATATGACGAGTGAATAATTCCCATCCAATAACGACCGGTGAGTTATGCTCGGGATTGGTTTCCAGATCAAACTGATCAAGCTCGGGGTAGTCCGGCGCAGTACATGGCCGGACGTCCCAGTCACTGTCATGGATAAGAAACGGCCGTCCGTGAACGCAAGCGCCCCAGCGATCTTGCATGTATAATGCCCAGGCCAGTCTTCTTCGAAGGCCGACTTCCCACGTCGGGATTGACCAATTACTGCAGTCGACATGGATACCCAAATCCTGAGCCATGGCAACAATTTGGGCTGTGAATATTCGATTAGACGTAGGGTGCGTATGGGACCTAGAATCAACGATACGTCGGTTCCGTTGTAGCAAGAGTAAACCAGCTTCAAGTGTACTGAGTTTGGGCCTTCGCATATCCTGGGCAATAGTACGCTCAGCCAACGCTTCGAGAGCTGTTGCATCTGGTATTGACTCGACCTCGCGGCCAGCAAGTGAGCTGTCATAGATCTGCCAGTCAAGAGCTATCAAATAGACAGCGGCCAACAAAGAAGGCGCAAAGTGTCGATGAGATAAACGATGCTTGCTTATGAACACATCTTTGTGCAAAATGGGAAAACTGGGGTGAACTATTCGGAAGTAGAGGTCGACTAACGTGCGACCAAGTGGATGAACAGTTGCTTCGATAGCATCGAGGTCTGCGATGCGCATCTTCTCTGATGCTGTAGACTCATCAGGATGAACGAGAAAGACAGTTTGATAATCCAAGTGTCGAGCAAAAGTGGAAGATATAAGAGAAGGCGAAGGTTCCTGACTCGAAAGATTCGGAGGGTGTAAGCCGAGCAGGACTGGATCACGATAGTCGGTAGGTCCGATATACTCGGCATGAGTCTTCAAATCCAAGCCAAGAGTATTGCTAAGAATACCAGGGCGAGTTGATTCAGCAATGTTGTTTTCAAACGCCATCACTTGCTGCACTTGAACCATTTGTGGATTGTTTTCTGTACTCGCTGGAGTGGAAACAGTGTCACCATGTCGGCTTGAAGGAGACACTCCTGTCTCTGCTCCTCCAAAGGGAGGCGATGTCGTAGCGTTGTTTTCATCTACTCCATCACGAGACTCATTGTGTTTTTCTCGATCTCTTTCTCGATTGTGTCTTCTTTGGCGAGGCGTTGGGCCACGCAAAAACGTGCAAGGTTGGTTGTGAAAGGTACACAGAACACATCTTGAACGACCCTCTTCTTTTACGCAGCGCGTCTTCCTAACACGGCATGTGTCACAGGGCCTTGCGCGAGCATTGGAGACAGACGGGGCCGATGAGCCGGCGTCGGTTTGAGGAGATTGAAGCTGAGGTAGCTGAGAAAACATGACCCCACACTGTCGGCGTCTGAGTCGGGTTCAGCTTTAGGTACCTAGATTAGATCTGGGTCTGCATCTGCATCTGCACCACGATAAGGGACATGGGGTCCATTATCGTCTGTGGGCCAACTCGTTTTTGTTCTTTAACTTTTGGTGAAGCGAAAGAAGTTTTGCTATTGAAGAAGCGGGCGCACAGAAGAGGGAGCGTGCTGCATGGCCGCCATCGGAGGGTGTTCGTTATCAACAAGTTCTATTGACGCTAACAAGATGCCAGGGCGATAAGGATCCATATCGGGGATTAATAACCGTGGGGTTTTATTCTTCTTTCTACCTAGGTAATTACCAGCAGATGAATGTCCGACAATTTATCCTCAGATGTTCTGTCAAGTTTTTAAAAGTCATCAAAATTACGAATATCCTCTAACCGAGTAAGTGGTCGAGGAGGAAGAGAGTATTGGACGCAGCCAAATGTCCTCAGTAACATCAACAAGACAGCCATTATGCCAACCAGTTACTCAGGCGAACCTAAACCAGGTTGGGGATTTCAATCGTCTACTCCGACCTCGTATTGAAGCGGCTACTGATTTTTGGGAGCTACACGATTTTGTGCTTGATCGATATACAGTAGGTAGAGTAGAAGATATCCTCTGATGCCCAGCGATGTGTCGCTTACATGATTGGTCCATCCGAATTCTTCTTATCGACGATTACCATAAGACATCTCTAATTATCGCATTGGACATACCAAGTTCGTTAATAAATCAAGAATTGGCTTCCGAGGCGTTTATTCCCGCGCATACCCAGTAGCCAGATGCAAGAAAAATTGGCCTCGAAGCTTTAGGGCAAAAAAATAAACAACCTAAGAAATCTGACCGGAGTAGCATAAACTGACCTACTAATTTCGTCTCTTATGCTTCAGCGGCCAATTTTTCTGATACCCTGGGGATAGACACAATCCAGCAGGGAAAGACCGACTTGTAAACGGTTTAGACTCGGCGATAGCGGGACTTTCCGTTTTGTCTATTGGCCCTTGTTCCTTCCCCGTGAATTATTCATCATCTCCTTCCCTCGTACGTGACTTTCAGACATTCGACCAAGACTTGGTTTGATCCTGTATCTTGGTCTCTGAGGGATTCTTGTTCCAATTCTTGTCAATGCCACCCAATATGAACTCATTGCACTTCCTGGTTCACTCGACTAACAAAGCGATCATACTTGATCCTCACCCTCTCTTTGCTCATCATGACTAAACAAGACTTGGCTACCAACAGTATTCACGAAAATACTGGCGGGGGAAGCAATGAGCCAGATCCTCTGAAAACGCCTCAATGGAAGGCTGCTCAAGTCACTACGGTCCGGAGTTTCGTCCGCGGATCACATGGCTTTAACAACACTGTCGATGTGAATCACTATGGCAGTCGGAGAGAGTGTCGTGAATTATTCGAGGACCGGGCGAGGACGTCATCGGATGTGAATCAGAGACCTATTTCTACAATCCTCGTCGCCAATCGTGGCGAGATCGCGATCCGAATAATCAAGACGATACGCAGTATGGGTCTTAGGGCTATTGCCATCTACTCCGAATCAGATACTGCTCACGTTAGCTCTGAATTAGATACTGCACTCAAGCTTGATGGATCTTCAGTCTCTGACACGTACCTAAACGTGGAGCAAATATTGGAACTGGCTGTACAGTCACAGTTCTCTATCGATGCCATCATCCCGGGCTATGGCTTCCTCTCTGAAAATGCAGAGTTTGCTGCCGCCGTTGAAGATAGAGGCATGATTTGGGTTGGGCCAACCCCACAGCAAATGGCTGACCTCGGGCTCAAGCATCGCGCTCGCTCCATTGCAATCAAGGCAGGTATTCCCGTCATTCCCGGCTGTGAGAGCTCACTCGGCTCCCTTGAAGAAGCCCTTTTAGAAGGCAACAAGATTGGGTTTCCACTCATGCTGAAAAGTACCGCTGGCGGTGGTGGTATTGGTCTGAGTTACTGCAAAGACGTTGAAAGTCTATCAGCAACGTTCGAAGGTGTCCAACGGCAAGCTGTCGCAAACTTTGGTAACGGGGATGTATTCTTTGAACGATATATCGAGCGAGCGCGGCACGTTGAAGTACAAATCCTCGGGGACGGTACTGGTCGTGTCATATCAGCGGGAGAACGGGATTGCTCCCTACAACGCCGGCATCAGAAGGTTGTTGAGGAGAGCCCCACGGGTCTGATACCGCCAAGTGTCTGTTTAGAGATGAGGGACGCTGCCCTTCGTCTTGCGTCTTTGGTCAGGTATCGAAACGTCGGCACAGTCGAGTTCTTATACGATCTCGACACTAAGGAGTATTATTTTCTGGAAGTCAACACTCGATTGCAAGTCGAACATCCTGTGACCGAATTAGTAACTGGTCTAGATTTAGTGGAATGCATGATCAACATTGCAGATGGGAATGCAACTCAACTATTCGAAACAAACCATCCAACAACAGGAACGTCTATCGAAGTCCGCGTATACGCTGAGAACCCTCTTCAGAACTTCCGTCCTTGTTCCGGTCGCGTCTCAGCGCTTGAATTCCCCTCTAGCCTCCGGGTCGATACTTGGGTCAAAGTTGGCACTGAGATCACCACCTCCTTTGACCCATTGATAGCGAAGCTTATCTCGTTTGGTGCAGACCGTGAAGAAGCTATTGAACACATGGTCAGCGGACTCGTAGCTACTCGTATAGAGGGTGTTCAAACCAACCTTGAGTATCTGCATCAAATCGTGTCATCTCCCATTTTCAAATCCGGTCAGTACACCACAAAATCTCTGGATGCCTTCCAGTTCGAATCGTCGTCTTTCGAAGTCCTTGAGTCAGGGGCCTTGACCACGATTCAGGACTATCCTGGTCGTACCGGATATTGGGAAATCGGCGTTCCTCCTAGCGGTCCAATGGATTCCCTTTCCTTTCGACTTGCAAACCGAATAGTGGGAAATCCTTCTAGCTCTGCTGGTCTAGAATGTACCCTCAGGGGGCCAGTTCTCAAGTTCCATTGTAATGCTGTCGTTGCGATCTCTGGTGGCGTTGCTCCTGTGACAGTTGACGACGTACCTGTTTCTCGGAACCAAGCCCTGACTATCAATGCATATCAGACTCTGAGTATAGGAACGATCGAGAAGGGCCACCGTGTCTATCTTGCGATCCGAGGAGGAGTCGAGGTTCCAGTTGTGATGGGTAGTCGTTCAACTTTCGAACTCGGTGAACTGGGAGGATTTGGGGGTCGCAAACTTCTACAGCGCGACATTCTTCCAATTGGCGTTTCTGGTATCTGTGTTAGCGAGCCCCGTCATTCCAGATTTTCCGTACCCATCCCAACTTACTCAAATGCTTCTTGGATTGTAAGAGTGCTTCCTGGTCCTCACGGCGCTCCCGACTACTTCTCTCCAGAGAGTGCCAAGTCTCTGTACTTGAGCGAATGGAAAGTCCACCACAATAGCAACCGTCTTGGTGTTCGTCTCACTGGTCCCCAACCCGAATGGTCACGCAAGACTGGTGGTAAGGCCGGTTTGCACCCTTCAAATATTCATGATGCCCCTTACTCCATCGGTAGTGTTAGCTTCACAGGGGACGAAGCTGTTGTCTTGGGATGTGATGGTCCCAGTCTCGGTGGCTTCGTCGTTTTTTGTGTCGTGTGCTCCGCCGACTTGTGGAAGATAGGACAAGCTCGACCCGGCGATACAATTCGTTTTGTTCCTATCAAAGTTGAATCTGCCATCGAATTGGAGAAGCAACTTGACCAAGCCATTGAGAGACTCTCTCCTCTTCAGATCTTCGAGGAAGCACTTCCTGATGAGCACGCAGTGGAACAAATACTAGGAACCATCCCGTCTGTCGTCGGTGTCATTGAGCAAGATGGTGAAGCAATAACAGTTCGTCAAGCAGGAGATCATGCTTTACTATTGGAATTCGGAGACGGGTCGGTATTCGATCTTCGACACAATTTTGCAATCTCTGCTTTCTGCGAGAACCATCAGAAGAATCCCGTCGTCGGGGTTAGAGAACTTACACCAGGAATCTTTAGTCTCCACGTTGCTTACGATCGAGGCCTTTCTCCGATCCTAATACTGACGCGCCTTCGGGAGCACATATGCTCATATAGTGTTTCATCCAAGGTTCCTTCGAGACAAATCCGCCTCCCTATCGTTTTCGATGATAGTGTCAACCGCGCAGCCATCGCCCGATACACAGCGACAATCCGAAGTGACGCGCCCTGGCTTCCGAGCAACATAGACTTTCTGGAGAAGTTGAATGGTATCGAAGACTTGACAAACGTCTTGACTGATGCAGAATTCATTGTTATCGGCCTCGGGGATGTGTTCATGGGTTCCCCGTGCACAATCCCGCTAGACCAGCGCCACCGCTTGTTTGGAACAAAGTACAATCCATCACGCTCTTTCACACCTCGTGGCGCCGTGGGCGTTGGTGGACAGTATATGTGTATCTATGCTGCAGATTCACCGGGGGGCTACCAGCTTGTCGGACGCACAGTCGAGATCTGGGATTCCAGCCTTGTGGATGCCAAAGACAGTATGGCTTGGTTCTTCCGCCGCTTCGATCGGATTTCCTTTTATCCTGTTAGCGAACGTGTTCTTGACCACACTCCAAAGTCTGAGCTTGTTCACGTTACCGATGGTGTTTTTGATTTGGTGGAGTATGAGGCGTGGCTTGAGGAGAACAAAGAAAGCATTTCCGCCACTGTATCTCAGCAGGAGAAGGCCATCTCTGGCGCATCATTTTTGGAAGAGCTTCTTTTGCCGTACGAAGTCGACTCTTTCCCGAGCGATCGTACCCTCGGCCAAGATTCTTCGGATGTTCCTGGCGAGCGGGTCAAGGCGACGATGCCAGGGCGTTGTTACAGGGTGATGGTGAAGGAAGGGCAGTCTGTCGAGAAGGGAGATACTGTGGTAAGTTTATTTTCCAAGCAACTGGAACTCATAATTATTGACCCGTGGCAAGCTGTGTGTCGAGTCGAGTAAGATGGAAGTAGAAATTTGTAGCCCCTTCAGTGGGAAGTGTTTAGCAGTTGTGGTGCAAGCGGGCGATGTCATCGATGTGGGAGAAGACTTGATCATTATTGAAGTATTATGAATATCTCAGTGGTGTTCGAGGGATCCGTTCAGAGTTTATGTTTATTGTTAATATTCATGATTGATAACAGAAAGAATGATTTGTTGTAACGACCAGATTTCTTTTGAAGTTCACAGGCTTGTTGTCACAGGAGAGGCAAGCATCATGTTTTGTTGTCAGGTGGTATATTGGTTTCTAATTATGAACAGGTAATCCAGTCTTCCACCCCAAAGCCTATGTCCCAAACCTTTCCACTCTCGTAGACTCTGGAGCCGGTCGTGAAAGGGCGCCAGCCCGGACAAGCTTACAAGCGCGACAATGGCCATGTTCCCATGAACCAGAGGTTCATAGAAAGACGATCACTGCAGCGATTGTAAACTTGCTCGGACCAGGGCCCTTTCACGGCCGGGACCAAAGCCCACAGATGAAAACTTGAAGGTGCCTGGGCCCTGGCACCTCACCATCATCTCCGCCACCTGCTCCCAGCGGACTTCCTTCAGTCCGTCCTCAGTGGTGGGATCAGCGCCTCTGATGGCCTGGAGGGTCGAGACGCAAGCAAGCATGGCACACACCTATTGGATAGAATAGTCAGTAAACGGTACAATAAAAGTTCTGCATCAGATAACTTACTTGCTTCGGCGTCCACTGGTCATCAGTGCAGCGAGGACGCTGCTCAGCAGGGACGATCGAGTTTCGGCGAATACCCCGAAGGGTAGATTCGGCGATAGAGAGGTCGCCAACAGTGACGTAGACGTTTCGGATTTTGCTACCATCCCAACATTGACAAGATGGCCTTGAGAATGTTGAGATGATAGCAAAACCCGAAATGCCTACGTCGCTCCTTTCGGCCCTTCCTGGAGGGGACGAGAAGAAACTCGTAAAAGAGTTCGGCGTCAACGTCGGGAGTCCTCCCGTGAGAAGACTATCTGTGCAAAAGGTGGTTAGAGTAAGGTTCAGGACATTGCATTGGCAGTACATTCACAAGAGGAGATAGAAACGGACCAACCTTGTAAGCTTGTCCGGAGACTTGCGTCTCGAAGGTCCCCGAAACAGACGCACACGTGAGAGCCATCAGTCTCTACATGACGTGCTCCAAAGAACACCATGCCCCCAGCCTGGAGCTGCTACTGATGCGTTAGAATAGATCGAAGTTGTAACATGCGGTAATACTTACGTCGATGAATGCCTGTACCTCTTCGGGCAGTGGGTTAGGTGTGTCGCAGACTCCAGCCCGTGCGAAATGTCCATCTCATGGGACAGAGCGGTCGCGACGGCGAGTCCTCTCTGAGGGAGGAGGATGGCAGCAGACTTTAGACACCCTCAGTTGGAGAGGTGAGAGATGTCTTTCTATACGAACATTAGTCACAAGTGTGCTATGATAAGAGAAGATGGAAACAAGCTAACCTTGTAAGCTTGTCCGGACGCGATGTGGCCGAATGTTGGACGACCTAGTCAACGGTTAGCATCGCATGACAGAGTTGAAGGTACAATCAATCATGTAGGTGACTGATGAATATACTCACTTGCAGTCGTTTGCGAAGTCGATTCGCAAGTACATAAAGTCGTACTTGCCAAAAGACGATGCATCGACAATTCGCTTCAGAAGTGGCTGGTCCACTTTGTTAGGAATGTTGCGAAGCATAATCTGTAAGATGTTAGACAGGACAAATAGCAATTCGAAGTTGGTAATCTACTTACAGTTGTGCGGACATCCCGTCCCGCCATCAGTTCGTAGAGGTCAACAATGTTGTTGGGGACGGGATGTCGCGTAACATCCCCGAAAGGAAGAAGGCAAAGGACCAGTGGCCCATCTGTGCAAGAGGTTGTCAGGGGAGCTCAGACTATTGCACAAGAAGTGCAGTCAGAAGAAAGAAGTAGGAAGAAACTAACCTTGTAAGCTTGTCCGGGCGTAACACTGTATGACTGTTAGCAAATCTCTCATACATGACAGACGAGTGTACTTACTAGTGCAGTCGCAACTGCTAGCCCTCCCTCGGGGATCAGGGCAGCGACAGGCCCGTTTGGTTTGAGGGCTGGAGCTCCCCCTCCCCTGTGCCGCCCTGTCCCCGGGGGGCAAGTGCAGCGAACTGGTAGATCTTGAAGCGCAAGGTAAAGAGATCGTAGGTGTGCTCTGTCGGGGAGCCCACCCCAGGATAGTGGTCTAGGGAAGTGATGTGGGCTAGGGTAGGCCCCCGTGAAGAAGATGATGATGAATAAGGATATTGGATAATATAATTGAAGCCAATATTAAAGGATGGTGGGGAGGGGGAGATGGTTTGTAGGTGTTGAGTTATGGAGAGGGAAGAAGAAGAAGAGAGGGAGATTTGGAGGAGGATAAAGCAATATATAGACAGAAAAGTGGGGACAATTTTGCAGTGATTCATTGTGTGGGCGATGGCCAAGCAACAAGGAGAGCAGCGAGAAGAGGAGGGCTAGCTCTGACAGAAGCCCTTACGCGTTGCCATGGATGCGAAGGGCGAGGAGAGCGAGAGAGCGAGCCAATGGGACTCGCCTCGAAGGTTCTAGATGTGATTGTTAGCTGCAGAGGTAATGTATGGATATCTAATTCACAGTGGTGGTGGTGTGGTGGTGGTATTGCCTGGCTCGATGGCCAAACTGACCCGTTCCCCTGAATCGAGCCACAATGATATTGTTCGCCAACGACAATATCCAACCAACTTTTGATTGATGTTGAAGCATTATTGATACGATTCAAATGTCTGTAACAATAATCTATTGTAGAATTGCAATTGTAGTTGACGCAATATCAAATCATAGACGTCTATCCATTATGCATGCACATCCCAGACACTCATCAGTTATTCAACATACATCGCTATTTTTACTCCCTTGTATTGCTCGGAGTGTCTACTCACGATGTAGTTTACTTGGTGTTGTACCTGTCAGTGCTGAGGCAATCTTAGTATCAAAATGCCTGGTGGACGTAGATGCGGCTGAAGTAGCCCCCTTTAAAATACTCAGGGCAACCACCACAACAATTAAAAATGGCATCCAAGATATGTCTCGGAAGCTAAAAATCGACTCATCATTCTAAAATTGGTGATCGATTTTTCGTAGTGTTCTGGTTCGCAAGATCACAGCTCAGTGTCCGGTGCGGTCGTTGACATAACGTCCATCCACCCCCACACTCCACCAAGAATACCCACCAACTCCCCCGGTCTGACAGCTGCCAACACCCCGTAGATCGATCCATGACTTGCAGAATCGCTCTGCCCCCGCTTAGCAGGGGTGGAGGATCGACTGGCAGCTGGGTGGGAGGAGCTCAGAGCGGCAGATCAGCTGGAGGTTCACCGCCCTGGCCAGTCCGTCTATATAATGCTCTTCCGTTCTCCCGCCGGCACCTTTTTTCTTTTCTTCTTCTCTTCACTGATTACCGACCGGTGGTCCTTCGGAGATCAAGAAGTCCAAGGACTGCGAAACATGTTGTCCCTTCCCATGGACTTCGTGTGACCTGCCTCTGGCAGAGCGGCAACCCAATTTTTGATTTCAAAACCCCCCTCTTTTTCATTGAGATCTTGGCCTGGTGCCGGGACTTGAAGAAGAAGTTTACCCTACCTGATGTCTGTGATATGTGGATGTCGGTCCGTCTCGGTGGGCTGGATTTGGTGGGGTGTTGTGTTTGTCGACGTTGTGATGGAGCAGTACATCCTCTTGGTCAAGGTGTGTAAAGGTATAGTTGCAATTATCAGTTAGCATGTTGCTTCTGTTCTATCATTTTCTATATTGTAGTCTCGTCTCGTATCTTGTCATGGTCTTGTGGTATCGCATTATTTGTGAGTGGGCGTCTTTGGCATTCTTGTCCCCGCCCCCTTAGTATACGTAGCAGACTTCTGTAGTCCAATACAGGCAGAAGTCGCGGTATCTAACTGCTACAGAGGTGGTACGATAGTAAGTCCTGGTGTTTCGATTCGACACGTCTCTCATTTCCTCAAAATTGTTGCCCCCAGCTTCGGCAAGGCTTCCATGTCACTCCTCGATATTTTCGACACTAGACTCTGTTGGCGATCTTTGAATATCGTGTATATTTTTCTATCGACCTTATTTATTGTCGTTCGTTGTCTTTCGTCCGTATCGTAATCCGAAGTTGTCATCGCCCGGGATGATCCAAAAGTCCATACGCAGTAGAAGGGGAAGTTATTCTTGACAATCACAATGCACATGATAATACATGATTATTTTGGTATACTCCCTTTATTTCGTCGTGTCAAGCGTCAGAAACTGTGCAGTCTACTCAGGTTTTTGCTTTTCGGAGGGGCAGTTCTGGCGCTTCTGCGCGCGTCGACAGCTGCTGAGGCTCTAGCAACACTTTCTACTTTTCTGTTTTCTTCCCTCTCACCCTTTTAAACCAACACTAAAAGTACAATATTGCGTCAGGTTCTTTGTCTTCGTTATCTCAAAATTATTCTTTCTCCGTTGTTCTGGTTAGAATATCTGTTCAGGTCAGTTCTCCCCTTGTTCGCATCCCAAACAATGAACAATGTATTCTAACACCACCATTTCTTTCAGTCTGTATTTGCTGTACTCTACTGTCTCTACCAGAATCATCTATCTCTGCCAAATTACTTGCAATCCCTATTACATATTTCAACCTTCAAATCGGTATCCTCGCTCTCCAACCGTCGCTTTCAGTCAAATCATCATGTCTCTCAGGGTACTGCTCGTTCTTGAGGAGGATCGTCGTGTAGCCGTTCACATTGAAGGCTATGAAGCCGTTATCCTCTATTGTATCTTGCTTGTAATCGCACAACGCTGGATCGTTACGCTAGATGAAGATGACCATGCTATCGTTCACGAGGTCTGGATCTGCGGGACCAACCAGAGAACCCGCCATCCTATCCCTGCTGCGAGGATTCTTCATATTGGCCCTCGTTTTTAAGTGTCGGCAAAACCTCACCGACTACCACCATTTTGACTGCTGATAGGGGCTGATGTCGCAGGCTGCGAGTTTCACAAGGCTCTGTCATGCCAAAGTCCTGAATCGCGTCGTGCCTTCGAGTAGTTTGCCTTGCTACTTGGGGATGATTATTCGAAAGTTCATCAAATCCATTGGATGCATAGATGTATCGCTTTGCCAACGCAGCTTTGGAGCGTATGGCTTGTGTCCCTGGTAAGCATACTCTACAACTTGTCATTTGGACAGCACCACTCCCAAGACCATTGTTCTGACAATTCAGTATCCCCTCAACTTTCTTGAATTCGCGAGAGGATCTTTTGTGAAGTGCAATCTTCAATATGTATCCTCGCACCTATTTGGTACGTCACGAGCGACAGCAGTCTTCACTACGATATCACTGACAGTATCCTAGATATTGCATGAATCATATGTATACAGAGCACATCTCGCTGATGGTTGCCAAACGCTTTTCCACTAGCAGTTGGCCTCGAAACGAGTCAAGGCCAATATTTTTTGTTATGTACCAGCTTCAGGAAGACAATCGCCACGGACTATTGTCGATGAGATCATGGCCTGGCCTATCATGTACTGATTTGGAACGGGATAAGTAGCTACTTAATTAATGGGAAGAATCAGACTGGGTCTTCTATACAATGCCGCTCGCTATCCAATGCCTACTTCCCAGTTCAGTTTGATGGTCTAAATGGCATCAATCATTTCCAAAGTGGTATATGTATCTCCTCTCACTGTCATCCATCAAGACCGCCCTTTGCTAATCTATTGCCTTGCTTTAGACTCTACAAGGCCCTCCAATAGCTCAGAGGCTCTATCCGCGCCCCCGAGCTCGTTCAGTTCATCACCCAAGCGTCCAGCTCTCTCGAGATACCCTTTGTCACACAATATCCTTCTCGCCGCCTTCCGAACTTGGTCTGCCGAAGGTGTATCTGTCTTTAGATCGATGCCCGCGCCAGCCCAGTCGACACGAGCAGACGTATCCTTCTTATCCTCGGATTGTCCCGCGCAAATCAGGGGCACTTTATGGGAAAGCGCTTGTGTTATACTTCCATATCCGCCGTTGGTGATGAGAAGACAGAGCTGCGGTAGGAAGAGGTGGTATGGAATCCACTTGACGTATCGTACATTTGGTAGATCTCCTACCCTGGATGTCACCTCCTCTACGTGAGGCGTTGCCACCACTAGAAGAAGTTGGGGGTCATTCGAGAGAGCCACGATGGCAGGGATGATTAACGAGGTCGGATCCATGGCCAGTGTTCCTTGTGTGATGCCGACAACACGAGGGTGGGCAACGATTTCATCCCATTGAGGAGGCAGTTGGACATAGTCGGTCTGGATCTGGGTAACTGTCGGTCCAACGAATTTTGTGTGTTTTTTCTGCTCGTCTGGTTTGGGGAGCAGCTTAAACTCCAACGAGGGAGACGACGCTTGGATGTGAAGAAAGGGGCTATAAGTGAAGGACTCGATGGGTTCACCAAACGGCAAGTTGTCCAGCCCCAATACTTGTCTTTGGGCGTTTATAACAGGTCTCAGGAGATAAGGCAGGAGAATCCATTGACTGATGAGATGATGCAGGTAATTCCAGATCAACCAGAGCAACGACGTCGAAGGACTCTCTCCAGACACGGCCTGCGGAGCTCCCCAGCTGGACATGTACATTGGAATGACGCCCAGAGTCGCATAAACAGGAATCTCGCCCAAATCGTACAAAGCCCTCGCCCCGTAGGGCATCACGTCGACCAGCAGCAGATCTGGTTTGAAGCCGCCCCGCAATACCCGACGATAATCGCTCACTTGAGCGAGCAGTCGAATCTCCAGACGATTGTACATCTTGTCGAGGATTCCAGTCTCGTTGTTCTTCATGAGAGGCTCATCGACAATGGCAATGGCTTCTGTTGCGACAAAGGTGGCTCCGACTGCTCGAACGCGGACTTCGTTGTCGGCGCTGGTGAGCCATACTACTTGATGACCTCGACGGACAAGGGATTGGGCCACGGCTTGCATTGGGTATGCGTGACCCGCTGGGAAGTGAGAATGGAGAAGTATCTTCATGATTTATATCATAAATGAAAGTCGAGAGACGTAGAGATTGTGTAATGTCGAGTCTGTCTCTGTCTATAATTGGGGGGACATTTGGTGAGGTGTTGCTTGCTTACATGGCATCTTTTAGTGACAGTGCACCCTCTACCAACCTACCTACCTCTAGCCACGACGTGGGGCGAGAAGAACATGGGGTAAATAGTAACCGGGCTTTGTTTAAATATTGGAGTAAGGTTCATCAATTGGCTAGGTAGACGCTCATAGTAACTGGCTGAATCATTTAGATCAGTTCAAAATCAAGTTTAAGTAAACTGATCCCTGTTTCTTTAAAGTTGGGCTTAAGGTTCTGATGCAGAATATCCTATGCCAGTGAGGCTACCCTATACCGTGCTGTGTGTACAGAATATCAATCACAATGTATTTGTTCACTACCTATTCATAACTCGTATTTTTCAGATAATCGCGATTTCCAATGATTGATTCATCACAATAATCACTTTCTGACAGTTAAATTGAGGTCTGTTTGATATGTCGTGTTTCTTGAGAACAACATTGAAATTCCGGAACACCGAGAAAAGACCCCATTCCCACGGCCTCAACTTCTTTTCACCCATGGCAGGAACAAAGCGGGTTAAAGGACTACAACGAAGACAGCCAACACCGCTTTCTTCTACTCTACCCTGTTCTACAACAGCTTCACTGTTTACTCTCATCCGTCCTTCCTCTTTCTCTTGACCGCCCCATTTTATTTACCCCCGGGATCACACCGAAATATCTCCTTGTTCCCCTCCAGTGGCTTCGGGACCAGCCTTATACGACGAACAGGTATGACGTGTGAGGTCCAGGGTCCGCGTCTGAAGCCCGCACTGAGTGCTCCCCTCATGTGCGTTGACACCGTGTGCATAGAGAATTTTTGCTCCCGCGGGTTGACTCGTGTCAAACTGCCGTTAGTCACTAGTATTGCCGTTGAAAGTAGTGGCGCTTACTGACCTGAACCGCATAGACACGGGGTATAGAGGAGAACCGCCTCGGCGGAGCACGGTTGATACAACACCAACATGAGATTTTTGGTTCACAAGAGCTGCATTCGTGATCAATGCGACTCGACTACAAGGTAAGCGACCTTGGACAAGCCAGTACAGGCGCCATACTGATCAGTACCCAGCAATCAACGAGGATATCACAAACTCGACAGACCAGCAAATATGATAGGCAAAGCCGATGGGAGCACTTGATACAATGTGCTTCTATAGGATCAGCCAACAATGTCCGTCCAGTAACAGATGTGCCGACTGGCTTATTGCTTATCGATTTACTTACATCTCAACGCCCTGTGTAGGCGAAGCCAAGTTGAGGCCGTGAGGGCATGTACGAACAGCACACCCGGTGGACGTCTTCCCAACACAAGCAAGTAACGGCCCCAATAGTACTAGCAAGAGCTACACAGGGAAGCTTCGTTTACCAGAGAGAAGGTAGGTTTGCTTAACCAAAGGTTCTACAGACATGAGGCGGGTCTACTACCATTAGATAGATACACTTCGAACAGACCGTTATCACCCCTTGGCATTGTCCCGGCCTTTCATCAGTTGCCCCTAACATAAAAAACGATGCTAATCAGTCTCTCTACTCAGGATTTCCCATGGCTACTACGGAGTGAAGAAACCATGCAACTAAGCTTTCTATTGCATCAAAACTCGACTATCAGGGCACCACAGCTACGCAAGGATATCTACATGGAGCAGAATGCCCTTCTCAACATCGACAAAGGACTGGATTACAGAGCCAACGAGCTTCCTGCAGCTTCCGTGGCTAGCTATAGGTCAACGGGACACTTTCAAGAAGTCTTGGATCACTCTTGCTGGCACTTTTGGCCAAAGTCGATTTGGGAGCCAAGATTGACATTGAGTGCGAAATTCAATCCATCTTCTTTCTCGAAAGCATCTCCTCGTCAGGACTAAACTGGGCTATGACTGCTTGGTTGAGCCAGCGAACCAGCTGCAGTCTGCGACTACGCCTCTATATACTTACACGCACCGCATGAAGCATCCTCTGATGACCAGCTGTGATATGTTGCACCTATGGGATGTGGCTTTGTTTGGAGAAGGTCGGATGGGTCCTGTTGAGTCTATTTCATCTTGCAGACTCCTGCTGCTTCGCACGCTTCTCGAAAACGATGTCTTTTTGTCGCCCTGAGTCTTTTGGTAGACCACTTTCCTAGTAGTATGTGCGCTAGCGTCGGGATGCAGGACCCCATTACAAGATCAACCTGAACATAGCTGGTCCTGTTAGTTGCTAAGTATGAGTTCTTGTCGTTGATCCTCTCTTCAAGACCCAAGAAACATGGTTGAGTTGAGCCAGGCGGCGTATCGTTTCAACATATCAGACAAGTCTCAAGACCCGTTACAGAAGTTTGACACTACCATGGCGAACAGTAGGGTTGACTACTACCCATGATATGACGAACAAGCAGTCCTTCAATAACAGGGCCTCTTTTTTCTTATCTCCGCACCAAAGTAGCCCTATCTTGTTGCAAGGGCATATGTATTGCTATACCACGCGTTTACCACGCCCAAGTGTAGATATTGTACGATAATAACATTCGAGCTTTTCTGAGGTCTATCACATCAGTAGCCAGTTGAGACGCCGTCCTTCTATAGCCATAATAGATACGCCTTTTCTTAGTCCTTCTTTTGTTCATCACTCTCCTCTTCGCTCTTTTCCTTTCCATCTTCTCCAAACATCGTTTCCTGGGCTGAAGAAAGGTTAGTATAAGAAATTTTAGTCAGAAGAGCATCAACTTACCACTCCACAACTCGGCATAAACGCCATCACGGTCAATCAACTCCCGATGTGTACCCATCTCCGCCACATGACCCTCCTTAAGGACAATAATAAGATCCGAATCGAAAATAGTACGCAGACGATGGGCGACAAAGACGCTCGTTCGTCCCTTTTCGCGAAGAATGCTGTTGATGTTCATCATAAGAGCTTGCTCGGTGTGGGTATCAAGGGCACTGGTTGCCTCATCGAAGAAGAGCAGAGGAGGGTCCTTGAGAAGGATACGGCTGACGGCAAGGCGCTGCTTCTCTCCGCCAGAAATCATGAGCCCTCGCTCACCAACCTTGGTATCGTAACCGTCAGGGAAAGACTGGATGGTGTTGTGGACATGGGAACGCTTGGCGACAGCAACGACTTCGTCGTGAGTAGCGTTGATAGACCCGTATCGGATGTTGTGCTCAACTGTGTCATTGAACAGGGGAGTATCCTGGGGAACAACACCAATAGAGCGACGCAGAGACTCGAGATCGACATCACGAATATCTTGGTCATCAATCAAGATTCGGCCACCCTGGACATCATAGGAGCGGAACAAAAGACGCAATAGAGTAGACTTTCCACATCCACTGGGGCCGACAACAGCGACCTTTTTGCCAGCGGGGATTGTCAAGGACAAATCACGGAGAATCGGGCGGTTAGGGTGGTAAGCAAAGTTGACATTCTCAAACTTGATCTCGCCGCCCTTGGAGAGAACCAGAGGCTTCGCACCGGCCTTCTCCTTAATGTTCGCGTTGACCTTTTGGAGGTTGAACAGAGTCTCCATATCCAGCAGAGACTGTCGAAGTTCACGGTAGACGGATCCAAGGAAGTTGAGGGGAACCGAGAGTTGAAAAACAAGCTGGTTGACCATGACCAGGTCACCAACCGTTAAAGTACCCTCAGCCACACCGTTGGCGGCAAGGTACATCATTCCAGTAAGCGCCGAAGAGAAGATGATGTTTTGTCCACTGTTGAGGAGAGCCAGAGATGTCGCAACCTTGATAGAGTTCTTCTCATACTGCTGAAGAGCCTTGTCATATCTCGCAACCTCGTACTTTTCGTTGTTAAAGTACTTGACAGCCTCGTAGTTAATTAGTGAGTCCACAGCCACAGTAGAAGCCTTGTTATCCGCTGCATTGGCTTGTCTTCGGAACTTTGTTCGCCATGCAGTAGTCCAGATAGTAAATGCCGTGTAGCTGACCATTGTTAAAACAGTGAGAGCAGCAAATTTGGCGCCGTAATTGTAAGTAAGAATTCCACAAACCATGCTGATTTCAAGCGCAGTTGGCATAACATGGAAAACCATACTGGATAGAATGAAGCTGATTCCCTTGGTACCACGGTCGAGAGCCCTCGTCAACCCACCGGTTTGCTTGGAGAGATGGAATGTGAGATCGAGTCGCAACAAGTGATCAAAGACGTTGCAAGCGACTTTTCGAATAGCGTTTTGGGCGACAGAGGCAAAAATAGCGTTTCGCAGTTCCTGAAATACCGTTGCGCCAATTCGAGATGCGCCATATGCTAGGATCATGGCTCCGGCAACCGTTGTCGCAGTACCTCCAACAGCGGCAACATCGATGTTCATGGAATCTACAATGCTCTTGAAGTAGAATGGGACCTGGACATTGAGGACTTTTGAGCCAATCAATAGGGAAACAGCGAGACCGACTCGGAGCTTGGTGCCCCAATCATCCTTGGGCCACAGATAGCGAGTCATCTCCTTCATGATAGCCCAGTCAGCCTTGCGCTGCTCCGGCGCAGACTTTTCGACCGTCGCAAGAGGATCATTTTGTTTCGTGGGTTGTTTGTTTGCGGGAAATACGGTCGATGGCTTCGCAGTCGTGGATTTCGAGTCTGTGGGTGCCCGAGGTTGTTCGCGACGCGGGGCAGAGGTCCAGAAGGTCTGGCTTAGACCAGGTCGATGCTGAGAGGCTACGGATAGTCGATAGAGAGCTGGGTTGTACCGGGGACATGCCCTCGATGAGCGCTGCAGCAATTGAGGGATCATGTTGGCTTTTGGGCTCAACGCGAGCTCATCATGGGATGTCTTGGGTTGGGTGGGATGGCGGGGAGCTGCCCAGACTAGGTAGGTATAGATAACAGAGAAGAGGGACAACAAGGTACCGGAGCTGAGCTGCCAGGAACCTGCCCTTGGGAAGGAATGTCTGGCTGCAGTCCGGTAGATTAATGGAGTTGACCAAAAAGGTGTCTGGCAACCCCAAGGGTTTATACTAAGCAGCAAGGGGACTAAATGATGAAGCTCACATAATGTGCTAGCTGAATGATGCAACCAATTGAGGCCTGAGGCAGCCGATGATCGGAGTTATACAAGGACATTGAATTCAGTTCAGTTCAGTTCAACACAGTCAATGATGGTAAGGCTTGGAATACCGCATCGACGTTTCATCTATAGCTGGTTATAGTTCTCGAAAGTTCATATCAATCGTAGAGAATGATTTCCATTACTCTCCCATGACCCAATGTCCAATGTATTCCTGAGTCCTATCTTTCTGGTAAGCCCTATATCATACATGACCTTGATCAACTCGATTTGGCCATCATTAATGGTGATCGTATTCTATGAGTTTTTCTCTGGTACATGTATCTTTGCTTTGAGCATTCAATCTGTGGTTGTAATTGTTACCTAGGTACAGGGAGGTGGAGAGACATCTTACATGGCAGCTGGCATCGCAGGTAGTATATTTGAAAGCAGATCATTTCCAGTCAATTTAGTCATAAAGAGATTTTCTACATTTTTCAACTTGAAATGCCTGTTCGTATCAATTGATCCAGAGCCAAACCAGTGACCTCAATCCGTTCCAAGCTGCACCAACCACCACAGCATGGATTCCAACTACAGTGCTCAATACAGCACAGCACAGCCTTACAACTTACGCCAGTCAGCATAGGGCGGGTCTGGTCCATACAAGCTCGAGCTTTGCATTCAAACAATAAAATTGACAGATTACCTCACTTCACCTTTCACAGTCTACCTCACTCTTGTATTTCCAACATTTATCATTTCAACATCTGTCTGGCATCTTTTTAAAACTGCAGCCCATCATGGACAGCCTCGAGGCTCTCCGGGCTTACCTCAATGAGAATCTCATCCCCCACGCCCAGCGCTATCCCCTACAAGCCATCCTCGTCACAACAGTAGTCCTCTTCATCACAACGAGACTCTTCACCGGCAGTCCTTCATCAGTCAGAAAAGATGGAGCAAAAACACCTCCTCTCGCACCTTTCTGGATTCCTCTCTTTGGCCACGCTCCGCGTATCTTTCTCAGTCCTTCTACCGCCTTGACGCGCTTCAGAAATCGATATGGCCAGGGTGTATTCTCGATTCGACTGTTCCAGAGCATTCACTCTTTTGTCTTTCGTCCTTCTCTTGCTGCTCGTCTACTTGAGCAGCCTGAATCTGTCGCTGACAAGGAGTTTATCGTGAGACATATCATGATGACCAATTTTGGTCTCTCCAAGAAGGATCTTGCAGCTTATGACAAAGCTGCTGCTGAAGTTCATCAGGTTACAAAGGAGTATCTGAGTGGCTCTCACCTCGACGATTTAGCCAAGGCTACCCTTCGAGATCTAGACGACAATGCCGCCGATGTGATCTCCTTCAACAGCTATTCTACCGACCAGATGGAATGGGAGAGACTGGCCAATGCAGAGCTTTTGGAGGAGATGAAGGACGAGAATATCATGGCTGTGGACTTTTTCGAGCTGATCAAGACCTTCATCGCCAGAACTGCCACAATCTCAGTCTTTGGTACAGATTTTGTCGAGATCTATCCCGATATCTGGCCTCATCTCTGGATTTTCAACAATGCCTTCCACTCGCTAGCTATGGGTGTACCCGTCTGGGCTCCTTTCCCTAGCTCACAGCGAGCTAGAATCGCTCTTGGAAGACTGCTCACATTTATGAGAGAGTTCCACGACGAGCTGGAAAAGTTTCTCAGCGACGAAGAGCCCGGTCAGAAATGGCAAGACTTTCACACAATCAGCCCCCTTGTCCGCGCCAGAACCGAGGTCTATCGAAAACACGGCTTGTCTTCTGATGTACGCGCTGCATTCGATGTTGCCCTTCTCTGGAGCACGACTGTCCAGACTACATCGCTCGTTTCGTGGTCTCTTTTCGAATTGTATCAGGATCCCGTTCTTCTGTCGCAGATCCGAGAACAAATCACCCCATATGTCCAAATTGTCCAGCCCAAGCATGATTTCGGAGGAGCTGTCTGGATTCCTCCTCAAATCAAGAAGCTCGACCTGGAAGGACTACTGACCAAATGTCCTATACTAGAAAGCGTATACCTCGAGACATTGAGACTTTACGGTGGAGGGTGGTCTGCGAGGTACTTGAAGGAGGATGTCACGCTCAAGGACAAGGAGGATAGCTTCGTCCTGAAGAAGGGAACGTTTGCTCATGTCATCAACGATCTTCACCACTCTGATCCCAGAAGCTTTACCGACGCCAAGGTTTGGCAAGCTGGGCGATATCTTCAAGATGCTGTGGACAAGAAGGGGGTTAAGACACAGAAGATTGATCCGTACACAGTCCAAGCATCAGGTATGTTCTTTTTTCCCCCGTAGATACCAAGTACTGACAGTCCGTTTTAGATGGAACACTGACTATGTGCGATGACTCGGCCTTCACCTTGAGAAAGGTCCTCATGTACGTCTCGGTCTTTATTTCGCTCTACGATCTCGAGCCCGCAGGCAGTGAAAGATGGCCTTCGCCATCAGTTGTCAAGGGTGTGGCTTCGGCGCAGCCATGGAGATCGGTTAGATTATGGGTTAAGAGGCGAACGCCTCCAAAAGATAATTGATTCGCTCGAGGCGAAGTAATAGGTGTACGATACGAGAGATATTCAGCTGCGATCTAATAAGATACACTTTGTTGGTTTTCTGAAGAGTTTCGGTATAAGTGACGACCGCCTTCAACATTTCACCAAAAGCTATATCCAAACACCAAGGCCTCAGGCTGTCTTTATCTACAGCCTACGGACTACTCATGTCTTCTAATCCACTGAAACCAACCTCGTTCACTCGATGTCACTCAGCCGGTTTCATGATCCCAACCCACCAAGTAAGCCCTAGTGGGGCGTGGTTCAAAACCGTGTCTAGCATAAAAAATATCCACAACATCAAAAAGACATCTCGGAGAGAAGATCTCTCCCCCGGGAAGGCTCGAACTTCCGATCTCCCGATTGTCTGCAAGTAACAGTCGGACGCTTTAGCCAACTAAGCCACAGGGGATGAGTTGATTTGATGATGGCCGCTGCCGAGTCAGGGTCTATGTTGATGTGCGTGATTTTTCACGACGTCTGGGTGGTAATACTGATGGCTGTAGTTGAACGATTTGATTCAGTTAGCTGCCGAGAGATATATTGAAGAGCTAGTTGAAGTTGGTGAGGCTCTGTGCGATAATTGACAACTTGGTGCTGGTGGCATACATTGAGTCAACCAGCCTGGAAAGACTTGTTGCAACTGACCTGACCCAGTGTGCCTTTCGTAAATAATAGATAGAAACGAGGACTAGTTCATTAGGTCTTCAATTAAGTATACATCCATCTGTTAGAGAAGTCGTGCGATTGTACCATAAGTACAGCTTGTCCACACGTCGTGACTCGTTTAGATAACTCGACACTGAAGCATCAGAATTGGCCAAAGAAGAGGAACAGGTGTTGCCCTTATTCCTTTACTACTGTATGCACTCCTGCACAGTTTGCAGTAAGAATCACTCAAAGACACGTTCACCAAGAGCAAATCAAAACAAAAATGTAAAGGTTACATCAACTCAAATTGTACACTTTATTGAAGGTTTCGGTTGCGATTTTTAGAATCGAAGACCGAAGACTAGTACTTTGGCACTTTCGACTGTAAATATCGCAAACCAAACCTTCAATAAAGTGTACAACTCGAGTCAGTAAAAGAGAAATGACTGACAAAATGTAACTCCCCCGGGAAGGCTCGAACTTCCGATCTCCCGATTGTCTATTCAATAACAGTCGGACGCTTTAGCCAACTAAGCCACAGGGGATGCTTTGTTGCTGTTGAAGTTCGAGCGTCTAACAGGGATTCTGTATCCTTCACATTTGCTTTTGCGAGCATTAGAGATAAAAGGAAACTCCATCTAGTTCTTTATCAAGATTAGATTCGGCAGAATGTCTTGCAGATGTGTCAAGGTTGTGCGTGAATAACGAAGTGGACCGGTCCAATTCTGTAAACAAAGCACGTTAGCTTCAGGCTTTGTCTCTGACATTCTCAACGTATGGAACGAACACAAACCGTGCTCGACTATGGACACCTGGCTGGACTCTCCAAGATACACAATGAGAAGCTAGATAAGAAGGTAGGTATGAGCTGATAGTGATAAGATTTTGTTATTGTCGTGTGTCCTTGATGGCTGCTCAAAAACTCCAAATATCAGCACCTCTGTAATGTCGCTACCCTGCACCGTTTTGCTTGTGCCGATGTCGCTTTACCATGTGACGACCATTCCAAAGCAAAGCAAATGCCTTGCTAGGCTGTGGAAGCTTAGCCTTGTCTTTTCAGTTTCATCGTATTAATTTTAAAATCGTGAGATTCTTACATGATAACTATGCGTATCAGTGGAAATTTCCCAATCCTTCTCAGTGGCTGTGTTCGCGATCGTCATTAGCAGCGGATTAGGCAGTCTTCTGGAAACGTCGAGTGGACCTGTGAAACCCTCGGATATGTTCAATCTGGGAAACCTCAATGCCGATTTCATCATTGTTGCAGTATCACGGCGATCACTTGCCTGAGTTTGAAAGACGTGATCAAGTGGACATGCACGGGGCCGAAGATCTCGGCGCCGGGGTTCTGTACCAAGCAATTGTGTTCGGGCTGTGTAGAGGCTGATCTGCAATCATCTCGCCGAGTTGTTATTTGTCGTCTTTCGTGTGATATAATTCTGTGAGATCAGCGGTCTGGGTTCTTCTGCCTTGTGGAGTAGGAAACTTCGACTTTGAGGCTCAGTTACTTCGTTCTAGGACAACCCAGCTATTCAACATCTAATCAACCAATGGCTGACTGATTTGCATTCCCAAGTGGCAAGATGGATCGAGGCACTGTTCAACGTTGGACACGCGATACTGTATCAAGGCCGAGAAGCATTCTAGAATTCTGTCCATCCCAACACTATCATTGCTCGGCAGACAGCTCCCGGTCATTTCCAGATCCAGATAGAGGGCTTACCATCAGTCGTGTCATATCATCCCGACATACAGTAGCCAAGTCAAAAGCCATGACAAACAATGACAAGTGGATATTTTGTGACTTGACAAGAGGCGATGCACCCAGGCACTCCAACAGGTCACACGTCCTCCAACCAATGATATAACACGTCTGGCTTCGCGTCCACGACCCTGGAGCGTTGCTTTGGTTGCGTGAAGTATAATGCGCTCGAATTCTTATTGGTCGAGACCACGCAGTAGCTCTGCCGAGTCTCCGTGAGCGACGAGTCCAAGGGTCATGGAAACCAACTGCAATCGGGCAAAAAGACAGTTGCTAGCCAAAGTATCGAGACCCTTCCGGCGCCGTTGCCGCCAAAGAGGCTGAGTTGAGATGTACCGTAGGTAGGTACATGCTATTTGCCTCTAGCTCCTGACCTAGTTCACTATCCCTGTGAATCTTTGGGCGAGAAGAATTAAGAGACTAGCAGGGAGGCACTTGCGAGGCAGAAAAGTTGTAGTGTCAAAGTGTGTACTCAGGTACTATCGCCATTCTGTCAAAGCCGCTAGAGTGTCCAGTGTTGTAATGCAGAGCCTACACTGCTTGGCCAACGCGCATCGTTACCGGGTTTGCGACAAACCGAGCGACCAAAAGGCTTGGCCATATCATGGACTCGAGCTAAGCCGTGCTATTTCCACAAGAAGTGGCTGATGTTTAATAATAAGATCAACTGGCTTGTGGGCTCTTAGGAGTCAAGTTATGGGTATCAATCGAGGGTGCAAGTACGTGTTACTAGACGAGTCGCTGATCTGACAATTCATGTCGTGTCGTATTGGCCGTATTTCCGTGGATTGGAAGTTTATCACAAAACCACTTTCAGGTGCAGATGGTTAGCGGCAAAGTCCAAGCCTTGCGCCCTGCAAGTTCCTGGTCTTTCCAACCAATTAGTGATTATCGCCAAGGGTTAGCATGCCATGTTGACTCCACAATATGGGGGAGCAGATCACTCTTTCCCCAACTCGCTCGTGTCACCTGTGCTGAGCAACAAGGGAAGGGGAAGCTTGGGTTGTGTCGGGTCGGGTGTTACTGCCAACAGGGTAGAGAGACGTCACCTCACACCCTTGGCGTTTGTAAGAACCAATTCAATTCCAATTCAATCGAAACGAAGGAGGGTGGTCAAGAGTTGTACCCAAACAGATTAAATAACTCCCTTTCCCCCGCCCCAAATCTCGAAACTTTGTCTCTAATACTCGTACCCAATCATCAAAATCATCTGATCTTCTTAGTATCACGCAACTTTCTACATCAACAACAAACAATACTACTCAGTATCAAACATCATTCTCGACTCAACACAATAAACAAAATTCAACATGTCGTCCACTGAGGGCATGATCAACGGCGGAAGCTCGTCCGCCAACACAAAGGCTCCCGCGTACGCCCCCGAGCATACGCATGCATCTACCGAAGGCAATGGAGGCTTCATCTCCCAGAACAAGATGACTGTAGAGCCTCCCAAGAAGGAGGATCTCCAGCGCAAGTATGCGACCGTTGTTGAACACGAGGCCGGTACCAACGACTGGTACGGAGGCATGAGTAAGTACCACATGAATTATCGCAGTGGAACCAGCAACTTACACAACTGTAGTGAACGTTCTCGGAGGTATCGTCGGAACCATGGGTGCTATTCCCTGCTGCATCATTTGTCCAAACCCCTACAAGGAAGTCAACCAGGGTAACGTTGGTCTTGTCACCAAGTTCGGAAAGTTCTACAAGGCTGTTGACCCTGGTCTGGTCAAGATCAACCCTCTCAGCGAGAGACTTCTTCAAATCGATGTCAAGATTCAGACCACCGAAGTCCCAGAGCAGATCTGCATGACCAAGGACAACGTTACCCTTCGCTTGACCTCCGTCATCTACTACCACATTGTCTCTCCCCACAAGGCTGCTTTCGGTATCAACAACGTCAAGCAAGCTCTTATGGAGCGTACTCAGACCACTCTCCGTCATGTTGTCGGTGCTCGCGTCCTCCAGGATGTTATTGAACGTCGTGAGGAGATTGCTCAGTCAATTGGAGAAATCATCGAGGATGTTGCTGCCGGCTGGGGTGTTCAGGTCGAGAGTATGCTCATCAAGGATATTGTCTTCAGTCAAGAGTTGCAGGAGTCTCTCTCCATGGCTGCTCAGAGTAAGCGTATCGGTGAAAGCAAGATCATTGCCGCCAAGGCAGAGGTAACTATCAGCATCAAACCTAGTCCATCAAACATCGCTAACCAACCTTCAGGTTGAATCCGCCAAACTTATGCGACAGGCTGCCGACATCTTGAGCTCGGCTCCTGCCATGCAGATCCGGTACCTCGAGGCCATGCAGGCTATGGCCAAGTCTGCCAACAGCAAGGTCATCTTCTTGCCTGGTGCTAGCCAGAATATGGGCGGCGCCCTTAATGCTGCCATGGCCAATGAAACTGGCGAGTCCAGTGGCAATGCCTTTGGCGGACAGCAAGACTTTGGAGGTCAGGACCCAGGTTTCCAACAGGCCATGAACGCCCGCGTTGTGGAGAACATCTAGATACAGATGCTCTCCCCTCGTGCCTTTTAACCTTGAGGTGATGGTCGGCTAACGCTTGAGGGTTTCCCGTTTCGGGATTTAGCCTGGTCTACTTGATTTCGAAGGCATGCTTCGACTGCTCTCCTCTCGTCTTCATCAGTGCTCTACCCCGATTTCGGTCTTCCGACTCAGCTAGCTAGCCTGGCCCGTTTTTGCTTTACCCCCGACGCTACTTTCTGATACCCATCTCGACAACTATCGCTACCACTTCTTGTGGTGTTTTGTAACTTCAGTGTATGTATTTATTCATCTCTTCTTCTTTGGACAAAGTGGCGGCGGAACGAGGTGGTGTAGCTTTGTGCTTGTTATTCAAGGATACCCTTTGTTTGCTCAGATGAGCGCTTAATGAGGACTGGAACTCTGGATCATGATGGAAGGCTACAATACCCAATCGCTACGAATATTTTTATTTATTGGAATTCTTGATGTATTGTCTGAAAGTGCCATGTCGTGTAATGAGAGATGCAATCATTGAAGGTTGTCCTGGTAATTCAAGCCGAAGACCAAAGTCTAACGCTGAGAGATGCAATTATGAGTTGAGCGAATTACGCACAAGAAATGACGCGGTTGGCTTTATGAAAACTTTCATATGAATGTTCCATCTCATAATCCAATGAACAAGGTCTGACAACACACATTGGCCTCTTGAATGAGCTTTGGGTCACGAAAATAAATCTTGTAAGTCTGGTCTGCATAGCGTATCACAGTTCTTCTCCTATGCTTCTGGTGGACAACTTTCGTGATACCTTGGACCTAAGATAACTACGTCCTGTCGCAGCAGATGTTGACTTGGGGTAACTTCAATTTCAAATACGTGCAATACATTAGCAGTCACGCCGTGTTAGAAGAGCAAGGCAATCAGGATTAACTTTTTAAACTTGACAAATTCTTTATCTTCTAGATCCCCTCTGTTCACCCTCCCATGAGATACGTAGTTCAGTACCCAAATCCACCTCCTATATCCAGCGCACACCGCCCTGGGGAACGTGAACAGAGGGTCAAGTAGAGAAAACGAAAAATGAGTAAAACCAAATCACGCCAATATGCCCTCCGCCCAAACGCCAGCCAGCCAGGAAACAAGGTGCGGGCAGAAGCTGCCATGCCAGGAGTCTCTCAGGTATCATATATCTACACACCAGGAACCATCCAACATTTTCTTGTTGACTTTTATTGTGATGTTTTGTGTTGGTGGTCCGTCTTCAGTGTTTAGACGAGTACGAGTAAAGCAGGTAGGTTGAGAATTATTAATCTCATAGCCCTACAGTTGTGTCCGTTTCAGCATCATCGCGACTTGCGCCGCGATAAGGTACCCGGGGCCATCTAAGCCTCAGAGTGACGCTTCTTCTTCTTCTGCTTCTTCTCCTTCTTGGGCGTGGCCTCATCATCTGAGTCGTGCTTGCGCTTCTTCTTGCCATCGGTCTCCTCAGTAGGTTGAGACTTGGTAGGTGTCGCAGTAGCCTTCTCAGCAGCCTCGGCAGCCTTGCGCAGCTTCTTGAGTTCCTTCTTGCTGACAACCTTGGGTGTGCCATCGGCGTTCAGCTCGACGTCGCCTCGCTCGTACTTGCGCTTGAACTTCTTGACAGAGATACCAGCCTCCTCAGCGAGACGCTCGTAGTCGGCCTCGGAAAGTTTCTTGGGCTTGGCGGGAGTGGCAGCATCGTCGCTGTCATCGTCGCTGGCGTCCTTCATCTCCTCATCAACCTCCTCGATGAGCTTCTTGGCCTTCTTGAGCTTCTTAGCGGGGGTGGCTCCGTTGGTCTCCTCGTCGTCAGCAACGCCATCGGCGTCACCGTTGTATCGGCGGGTCTCCTTGACAGTGAACTGACCAGCACCAACAATCTCACCAGAGGGGGTGACGTTGGCACCCTTGGGCAGGAGAGGCTTGCCCTCGAGCTTGCGGAGATGGTTCTCGAGCTTGATGCGGTTGCTGAGACCGAGGATAGCGCGCTCCTCCTCGTCGGCATCATCCTCAATATCGCCAAGAGCGTCGACACGGAGACCGAGAGCAGCCTTAGCAGACAGCATACGGGCGATCTTTCCCTTGTTTCGGCCGGTAGCCTGACCGATAAGCGAAGAGTGGTAGATGAGACCGTACTTGGGTGTGTCGTGCTTGGTCTTGAGAGCACGGAAAAGAGCCTTCTCGGCACCGAGAATCTGGACGGTGGAACCAGGGGCCTTGGCCAAGCTGATGAGAGATCCAGCGTGGGCAATAAGACGGGCACCAACGAGGTAACCGACAAGAGCAGTCAGATTGGGGGCGATAGCGCGCATGCGGCTCTCGAGGTAAGAAGAGAGTTGGGTTCGGTAGTTAGAGTAGACGATGACCTGGTCAGCCAAGAGCTTGATGTTCTCAAGATCCTCCTCAGTGATCTCGGTACCCATGCTGATCTCGGCAGCAGCCTTCATTGAGGCCTCGATCTCCTCGGGAAGGATTTCAGAAAGGTCGCAGTCGGCAATGTTGGTGCGCATGCCAACAGCGAGGATGACGCGAGCGTAGGCCAAGTTGTCGTTGAGAATCTTGGCCATCTCGGGGAAGTGCCATCCGTACCACTCCTTGGTTCGCATGGCGTAAACGTTGAGCTCCTTGTCGAGGTCGTCAAGAAGCTTGATGGCCTGAATGATCATGGAGTCGACCTTGTCGGCAGAGAACTTGAGCTTGTGGCGCGACATGGAGTGAGAAAGACCCAGAGCCATGCGGTCAAAGTTCTCCTCAAGCAGACCGGGGATGAGGTTGGCCAACTGGCCTCGAATGCCTCGGAAAAGATCCATAGTGTTGGAGCCAGAGACGGGGGAGATGTTAAGATCGGGCAAGTTGGAAATGGCAGTGCCCAGCTTCATGTCGGCAACAGCGAGCGAAGCCTTCTTCTCGGACTTGAGGTCGTCGAGGAGTTGGGTGAGAAGCTCGGGGACCTTGCCCTCCTTGAGCGAGGCAGCCTCTTCGAGAGCGGTAGCGGCACTGTCGAACTTGACAAACTTCTTGAGCTTGAGCCTAATAGGTAAGACTGTGTCAGTGATGTGACTTGGGCGTTGTACCATGTTTGCGACCGCCTAATGTGTCTCAAAAGACATTTTCGGATGCTCAATGGCTAAAGTTTTCGCGAATGAAAAATGTTCAAAACTTACATCTCGACGACCTTCTCGGGTCGGCCAAGCTCAGCAGCGAGTTCCTCGTTCTTGAGCATCTTCTTGTCGGTAGCCTTGAACAGGCCATAGCTGTCAATCGTTAGCCAATGCCTTTTGTTTGACTTGCACCTTCCTCGCAATAATAAATCGAGGTCGAGGCTGTCGAGGATCGCGACTTACCCTGCCGGCGTCTCGGCAAGCACAAAGAGCGACATTGTGAATTAATTAGTTCCTTCCTGATGGTCTCGCTTTAATCGGTTGGCGTCGTGGCTTCCTCGCGAGGCACAGTCCGGTTCGTAGAGCGCGGCTGCGAAAGGAAAGATCGAAGATAAACTGGCGATGGAAAAATTTCAGATGAAGCTTGGGAAGGATCCACTCAATTTTTTTGGTCTTTGGCACTGGCGCAGAAAGTGTGATGCAGGTTCATCGGCTGCCGGCAGAAAGAAAGTCCGAATTCTGTAGGGAAGCAAGTACGTACCCCAGCCACGGCGGACTCCTGGCCACTCACGTGTGGGCCGCTTCGACGCTCGCGACGTCTAGCTTGCGTTGCGGCTTGGGAATGTTAGGCGACCAACTTTGTTTGAGGATAGACCTATTTCATCGCCTCGACCACCAAGACTTCCATTTATTTATCAAGACCTCAAATACGATACAACATTGACGTACGATACGCGACGGGCCATACTACAAGATGGAGGGTCTTTACTACAACGTCAACAACGGGTGCGTCCTAGCTTGGATTGGAGATAGAAGCTTCATGCGAGTTAGTTATGGAGACTAACCCCAGTGAACAGTTACGTCGAGGGCATCGTCCGAGGCTACCGCAACAGCCTTCTTACAGGCGCAGCCTACAACAACTTGACCCAATGCGAAACCATTGATGGTACGCGACTTGATTTCATCGTTAACCTCTTACATGCTAACGATGTCCAGATCTCAAGCTCCAACTTGGTCCTTCCTACGGCGACTTTCTTGCTTCTCTACCGCCTAACCCCTCGACCTCAGCTCTTGCGGCCAAGACGACCGACAAGCTCATCTCAGAATTCCGATATGTTCGCGCCCAGGCTGTTGGCTCTCTTGCTACATTTATGGACTACGTCACATACGGCTACATGATCGACAATGTTGCCCTTCTCATCACAGGAACCCTTCACGAGCGCGATACCCGTGAGCTCCTTGATCGATGTCACCCCCTGGGATGGTTTGAGACCATGCCTGTACTTTGCGTTGCCACAAACATCGAGGAGCTTTACAACAGTGTGCTCATCGAGACTCCTCTTGCCCAATACTTCAAGGGCAGTCTGAGCCATCAGGATCTTGACGAGTTAAACATTGAGATTGTTCGAAACACCCTCTACAAGAACTATCTCGAGGACTTTTACAACTTTGTCAACACCCACCCTGAGATGGCTGGCACCCCTACTGCTGAGGTTATGTCTGAGATTCTCGAGTTTGAGGCTGACCGCCGTGCCATCAACATTACACTCAACTCTTTCGGCACAGATCTATCCAAGCAGGATCGTAACAAGCTCTACCCCAGCTTCGGAAAGCTGTACCCTGAGGGAACTCTCATGCTTTCTCGTGCCGAAGACCCTGAGGGCGTTCGTCTGGCAGTCGACGGTGTCCACGACTACAAGTCTTTCTTCGATGCTATCAATGTTGGTGGTGGCCCATCTGGACCTGGAAACATGGGCGGTGGCGCTGGTGAGACCAAGACCTTGGAAGATATGTTTTACCAGAAGGAGATGGAGATTTCCAAAAACGCATTCACTAGACAATTCACGCACGGCATTGTGTATGCGTGGGTTAAGTTGCGAGAACAGGTTAGTCACTCATTTTGCCCCAGTGTTTCGCCTCAACTAACCTCTAAATAGGAAATCCGCAACATTACTTGGATTGCCGAATGCATAGCCCAGAACCAGAAGGAGCGTATCGGCAATTACATCAGCGTCTTTTGATTTGAGTTCCTCCAGCTTTTGTTTTCAGGGTTTTGTGTAGTTTAGTAGCAAATGTGAGCTCGTAATGGCACGGAATAGCTTCCACACTGGCGCAAAGGGAAAGATAGGTAGATGCAAAAGGCGGCATCGTCGCTCATCTTTCAGGTGGCTTGTATTGTACATAAAGAGAAACAAGTTATTCTACAAAAACAGCTCCCGTCTCTTACAACGAGATCTGATCCTTCCAGGTTGCAGGTGTAAGGCCTAGCGTCTCGACCATGTGAGTCCATCGCTGACTTCCTCGTTCCTTACGATCCATATACTTCATGAGCTTCTGTCGTCGATGCAACAGTAATCTTAGGTTACGCTTGTTGTGCTTGTCCTTGTAGCCTCGGTTGATTTGCAGGGCACTTGATAGGTTATGAATCTTGGCTGTCAAGATAGCAATTTGAACCTCAGAGCTGCCAGTATCAGGACCACATCGTCCAACCGTTTTCACCTTTCCCCCTCCGCTAACAGAGGCGGGGGACTTGGGCACAAAGATGGAGTCGGTTCTGTGACGACCAAACTCGTTGATAATGCGCTGCACGTTGGCGTGGAAGCGATCCTTTGAGCTGCCATTCTCAAGCGACGTAATTCGGTTTAAAGCTTCGATAACCTTCTGGTGGTTCTCATCGTGCTGCTTCATCTTATCTTCCTTGGTTTCAGGTTCCATCTGCGACTCAACGGCGCCAATCATGGGCTTTGTGAGTTGGTAGGCATGCTGGGTGGCTGCCTCGACCTCGGCGTCCGTAAGGAAATTGTTTCGAATTCCGATATCCGTCGCAGAAGACTGGACGTCGGAACTCTGCAGGCCAGCCGTCGCAAGAGATTCGATGAAAGGAGTCTTCTTTCCTACAATAGGATCACCCCAGGCCTCGTCTCTCTCGCGAGATAGCTCTTCACGCCGTTGCACATTGGCAGTCTTTCTCTGCTGTGCTTGAGCCCATCGATAGGGGTCTTGCTTTGCCTTTCGCTTCTTCTCGCGCTGGGAAAGGTTGGCTGTCTGGACGATAGGTAGGAAATTGGGAGTTAAGGGCTTCGCTGCGGGTCGGAGGCAGACTGAACAATTGATTAGCATTGGTTAAATTGCACGATCACAGCAAGTACATACGGTTCAATGAGCCTAAGCTCGGCAGCGCCGGTATTCTGGGGGGCATGATCAAAGCATCAATATGTTTCTGCTTCTACACCAAAGAACGGATTGTCGTCCAACGCCCGCCCCAAATTTTCCATGACCCGGGCGCCGATACCGTGACAGGCACGAGGGGCGCCCCAAAGAGGTCTAGCTTTCGCATCACGTGGTGATAGTGCCCAGATCGCTTTATCGACGCACTAACCCTGAAAGAGACAAGCGCATCGAGAATCAGGGCTTCCCACCACACACATTTTGGCAGCTCAAAATTCTATCGCGAACTTTCGGTTTTGCGACTCTTTGCACGCAACACCACAATCCTCTTCGCCGTCACTCTCCCAAGCCATCCCTTCGTCAATCCAGACAAGAGAACATATCCGTCAAGATGGCTCCCTCCAACCTGCCCTCCGTCATGAACGCCACCAGCCAGGACATCGAGACCCTGCTGGCCGCTCAGTGCCACCTCGGCTCCAAGAACCTCCAGGTTCACATGGAGAACTACCTCTGGAAGACCCGTCAGGATGGTGTCAACGTCATCAACGTCGGCAAGACCTGGTATGTTTAGAATGAACATTTTTGGTGGACTACTTGGCTTCAATGTGTGTCGGGAAAGGAGTCGGGAAAGGAATCTGAAAGCGCATCTTCAAATTTTGGAAATATGAAGCTATTCCGAGGAGGGGTCGAGACACATGAGCCAGGACACCACACTTTTGTCTGCAAATTTACTAACAACCCATTTTCAGGGAGAAGATTGTCCTGGCCGCCCGTGTCATCGCTGCCATTGACAACCCCGCCGACATCTGTGTCATCTCTGCCCGTCCCTACGGTCAGCGTGCCGTCCTCAAGTTCGCCGCCCACACTGGTGCTACCGCCATTGCTGGTCGCTTCACCCCCGGTTCTTTCACCAACTACATCACCCGATCTTTCAAGGAGCCCCGTCTGATCATCGTCACCGACCCCCGAACCGACGCCCAGGCCATCAAGGAGGCTTCTTACGTCAACATCCCCGTCATTGCCCTCGCCGACACTGACTCTCCCACCGAGTACGTCGATGTTGCCATCCCCACCAACAACAAGGGTCGCCACGCTATCGGTGCCGTCTGGTGGATGCTTGCCCGTGAGGTTCTCCGCCTCCGTGGTACCATCTACAACCGCGAGACCCCCTGGGACGTCATGGTCGATCTTTACTTCTGTACGTATTGGATCCTAGCTAACCTAAGAGCTCACACTGACTGTCTACAGACCGTGACCCCGAGGCTGAGGCCGAGGACAAGGTCGAGGAGGAGAAGCTCCCCGGCGCTGATGAGGAGGGCCCTGCCGCTATCGAGTCCGGCTTCCAGACCTCTGCTGGTGCTGACTGGGAGGCTCCCGCTTCTGGCTTCGCCGGTGCCACTGGCACTGCTGCCGCTCCTGGCTGGGACGGCGCTGCCGGTGAGGAGTGGGGTGCTGCCCCCGCCAACACCGAGTGGGCTGCTTCCGCCGAGGCCCCCAAGGAGTCTCAGTGGTAGGGTACTGAGGCCCAGGAGGGTTCTAGCGCTCAAGCTCACGAAGAGATTGACTGGTAAAGAAATCAAAAAAGAGGATACCAAAAAAATTCAAACAAGTGAATTTGACACAAGGTCCTGGAATGGGAGAGCAGAAAAAGCATTGAAGGATGTGTGGATGTTGTGGTTCAATCAAACTATTCGACAAACATTTCCTGTTTCTTCTATTATCCCCTTCACCATCTTACGACAAAACACAATAACTTGCTGACCTTTTCTTACTACGAACTTTGCATGGGGATGAAAGGTTTTTGTTTTCAAAACTTGGCGGTGCTAATGAGGGAAAGATACTCACCTCCTTTTCTCACTGGAAAGGATGGAGAGGGAAAGCCCTGCGCTGCTGAGGGGATGGACTTGATCGTTATCCCGCCTTTGTTTCTGTGGAAATTTGTATTGATGCGAGCAGAAGTCAAAATATGAGTCGTCTAAGCTGGGTTTACCCAACCAAGTGTGCCGTAAATAATCATTGACAGTGATGTATATGTCCGCGTGTTAAAAGCCTTTGCGTAGCCAAATAGTCGGGAAGTAAAATTGACAAGGCTGACCTGGTATGCCTTTGTCTTTTGAATCAACTCTGCCTCTCACCAGCGAGGAGTGCAGTGGTACTCCTTCTTTTTGGATGTGGGTTCCATCGTGTTGTAACATTTTTAGATGCGGTCATGTACGATCGTTGAACACAGTCGAGCATTGTCGTCATTACTCAGAAACCAATAGATTTAGCACCAGAGTCAAAAGGCCGGCATTTTTTTTATCGTAGACATGGCATCAATTTTATAAATCCTTTGCTACATCTGCTCATTCCCTAATTCTCCAGTTTATCAACTCCGTTCCTCCCACCTGTCAGTAACCTTATCAAGTGAATCCAAACAGCCGATCCTTCCGGTTACTCATTTCCCATCAATCTCCTTCCTCCCAAACCGCTCTATGAATTGAAGAAACCTACCTAGCGAGAAAAAAAGGAACAGACGCAACTTGACGCTTGCGCTGTGCGGGTATGATTGAAACCAGACCTAGAAACCCCGATGAATTGCCTATGAAAATGGAAACGGCAAAAAAAGAAAAGGTTCCCAACTCCTTGCTGTAGTCCCATATGCTTTGATGATGATTATATTGTATGTAGAAGGTGGAGAATGAAATGGCTATGTAGCGTAGCCAGGTGATGATTATACGATGTAGGAGATGGGGTATAATGCAGAGACATGCTGGGTATGCTCTTGTGATGATTTTGAAACATAGGAGATGAAACGCCGTCGAGTCGGTGTGTCATAAATCGTAATTATCGTTCCCATATGTGTGATGTGTTGTGAAAATGTGGGTGATCGACATGTTTGTGCAGGTCTATCTATTCGAGCATCTCTGAGTGGCGTCGAATTTCCTCATCGCTCAAAGCGCTCATCCAGAGACAGCGCTCTGTGATGCCCTCGATAGGTTGGAACTTGTATCGAGTGCTGGCTTCCAACAGTCTGAGCAACGTCTTGACAACAGAGGCGGCGATGCGACATCGCTCAAAGTTAATCAGTGGAGGTGTCGTAGGCGAGCCAGCCATCTCGGACGGACGTTGAGCGTTGTAAAGAAGGTCGTGGGTGTAAATACCAACGAAGGGGATGCAGCCTTGGTCCGAACCAGTCTCCATCTCCGCGCGGAGGTTATAAAAGTTGCGCATGGGGGTTACCAGCTGCTCAAGATCTTGCAGTGTTTTCAGATCCTGGGGAGAGACGTGTCGCCAGGTCTCGGTCAGGCGGGCAACCTCGTTGCTGGACAGAGCGATGGTAAGTTGTCCAAGGGTAGCAAAGTTGCGGTATCTACGGCAGTGGGTTGCGATGTGGATGAACTTGGTAATGCATCGTACTCTCTCTTCGAGGCCTTGAGTCAGAACGATTTCAGAAATGGCCCATTTGACCATGATGTTGAAGCGAGCGATGACAACCTCAACACCATGGGCATCAGAATTGCGGAGGAAATCAACCCATGAACGAGAATCGCTGTGAGCAGCGTCTTTCCAGTTCATATCGATAAGCTCCTTCCAGTCGATTTCGTTCAAGGCATCCTTCTCGATGAGAGTAAACTGCTGTGCAAGGATCTCCGAGTCAAAGGCCAGGATGAACGGCAGATGGGCTGAGTACTTATTGCTTTCGATGGACTCGGACCTGGAAGCTTGGCGGTACCCATCGACAGTTGCTCGTTCCGGCACTACAACATAAGGGGCAGTTGGTGTTGTCTCGGGGGTTAGAGGAAGTGACTTCTGCCCCCATACCTGTTCTTCGTGTAGGGAAGGAACATGGACGCAGGAAGTCGGGGACATCTCAAGAGCCTGTACCAGAGTCATAGGAGGTGAGGGGGGTTTGCGATTGGGAGGGGGCGCTGGAGATCCAAGAGGATGAGCAGGAAGCTTAACTCGTGGGACAACACTTTCGCCAAAGTCAGACTCTTCATATTCGAGAGCATCGGCAGACATCTCGGATGAGAGATCACTGTCATCGTCAAGGAATGACTGATCTTCTTCAATTGATGGAGAGGTATCGCCCGGCTTGATACCCTCGATACTCTGTGTCTTCTCCACGAAATCGTATGAGGCGTACTCAGGATCGCCCTCACCGCCAACATACGGGAGTGTTTTCTGTGGACGAGGTGTGGTTTCTTCGTCTGGGCCTTCCAAGACTGACATGTTCGTCCATGGGCGACCCTTGACCGAATCCCGTTCGAGAATTGGCACAGACGAGTAAGAGTTGTGAGAAGAACCAGTCAAGAACGACATTGCTTCAGTAGCCCGCCGTTGAGGTGTGAGATGCTGGCCCTGCGACTCGACCATAGGTTCAGGCTCGCTATCTTCGGCATCAAACATGAACGTCTCCCTAACCATAACCGGTTGCTCGTGGTATTCTTTCCTATGCTCGGCATCCAATATATGTGAGGCAACACTGTCACTGACCGCTCGGTGCATCGGAGGAGGCCCGACAGCTGATTTGTGGGCTCTTCTCTCGGGGAATTTACCTTCCAGCTTCGCCAGTGCGGATTCAATACCGCCGTCATCATCATCGTCTGGAATTTGCGCCAGTTTCTGCGCCTCTTTTTCGAAAGAAGGACGCATCACTGGTTTAGATGAATGAGTGCTAAACAGAGAAAGGTCTCGTCTCGGCTTATCTGCAAGTTGTCCAACAGAGAATGCTTCACTCTTGGGCTGTGCGTAGTCGATGGAAACAACCTCACCATTGCCATAAGAACCACGGGTATAGGAGCCTCGGCCGAAGGAACCATGGCCAAACGAATTCATGCGGGGGCTCTGAATGAAAGAGCTGCGAATCGACTCAGAGTATGTTGTGAGTGACCCGACGGAATGTGACCTTCTCAATGTGTTGACAGGATCCAGCTCTCCAACATTTGTGACGGCTCGAAGGTCTCCTCCTGGGCGCCGTCGAAGAATTCGTAAAGGCTTTGGCATAGGCTCTTCAGGCTCAGGTTCGGCAACGGACGGTGCGGAGATTGTGGTGGCATCAAAGCTCTGGACGGTAGACCGACGAACGAGGGCATTGGTAGCTGAACTGCGGCGACGCAGTAGAGAATTTAGAGATCGGTGTGTTCTACCCGACTTCAGACGGCGATGGTTCTGTAAAGAAACTGGAGGGTGGTTGCGTGAGCTTCGGGCTGCATTCGAATATGACACGCGGTTACCATCTTCGGAGATAGGAGCGCTGGTAACAGGAGCAAGAGTTGCAAAATCAGGAACGAATGGCGGCAGAGGATCCTCGTCTAATGAAGGGCGCACAAGATGTTGGTTGAGCAGGTATGAAGAACGTCTTGGGGTTCCTGTGCTGTGGCCGGCCGGAGGGGTAGATGGAGGTGTTGGGTCAGCACCAGTCAGCTTAAAAGCATCGGCGAATGCTTCTACAGAAGCATTACTAGGTGGAACTCCGTGTAAAAGAGATGGATCAAAGGGGGTTGTATCATCCACGATCACGATAGATTTGCTACCTGTCGTAATGGCCATGTCACTAATAGGTCGCTGCCTGTGGTCAAGAGGCAATTGCTCAAAAGCGGTTGGATCCATATAAACAGCCGCCGAGCATTGAAAATCGCGAGTAGGCGTCAGAGATGGGTTGGGAGACATTGGTGGTGGTAGTCCACGACGGTCAGCCTCAGCGGCGGCCTCGTCTCGAACCGCCTTCTTAAAGTCTTCAACCACTTCCGCGCCAAGCAAGTCGATTCTCACAGGTGGTCGAGGGTAGCTAGGCCTTTGTCGGTTCTGGGGCACAACAGCTGTTCCAGGAATTCGGTTCGTTGTAGCACCTCGGGGACCGATATTGTTGACGCTGACAAAGCTCCCTTGGGGGGATGACGTTCCTTGTCCCCTAGTACTGAGGGCCCTTCGCACACTGCCCAGAAGTTTCTTCATACCATGGCCAGACATGGCACTTGCAGGCGTTCTCTGCTTGATAAGGCTCTGGTTCTCGTGACTAGCACTGGTAACTGCTAACAAGCCGTTGGAAAACTCTTCCGGATCGATATCGACATATGCCTGGCCTGGAGGAAGGAGATTTCCACGAACAAGGCTACCTGCATAAGGGGCAGTCATCATGAACTCTTGATCCTTGAATGACAACTTGTCGGTGCTGTGCTCCCGTAGAGAATCAGTCAAACTGTTGTTGCGTTTGTGGGCGCCCTGGGGTCGTACCCGCTTGCCAACGAGTGCACGCGGGGTTGTTGCTACCGGTCCCGAATGAGGATTTGAAGTGGCTGCTACAGGATGAGCAGCCAGAGGATTTGTCTGGTGATTTTGGGCTGTTGGTTGGGCGCTAGATTTGACCTTGGTAGGAAACGAACAAGAAACAATATCCATGCTAGCCATGCTGATCATACTAACTGGTGACGCTTGTTGTCCCTCCATAGGGTCTCTTGTTAGCTGTCCATCCGGTGTGCTCGGCCGAGGCTCTACTGCAACGGAATCTCTAACACGTCCGGCTCGAGACATATCTGCAATGAAACTAGTTCGCTCGGCCAGGCTCTTCCGGGGTGGTAATAAACTCTCGATACGCGGTGTTTCGGTTCCATCTTGCTCCCAAAACGACGGGTCCAAACTGGCATCTCGGTGGCCCGCAATACCACCGGGTGTGACTGGCACGCTGGAGTCGAGAGTATCGTCAAAATCAGGGCTATCCCAATAAAGCGCACAAACCCTCCGCCAACACTTCTTGAGCTCGCCAAGGATCTTAAGCTGAACTTTTCGAGCTCGTTTGCATTGTGAGAGTTCGTCGACGAAGTCATTGAGGAGCTCGCAGAAAACGAGTCGGAGGTTATAATCCACGACGAAATCATCCATGAAGTAGTTGAGAATCCAGTGTCGAAGGGCAACGAACGTGCGAACGCGAACCACCATTCCTGTTTCATCGTCACGAGCCAGAGCCCATCGCAATCTCGCTATAAGCATACGACAGAGATCCACAGGTTCGAGGAAAGCCCGGAAGGTCAGGAAGAAGTCCGAAATGAGCTCGTAGTCGAGGAAACTTGGCGACGTGATTTCAGCGACGAGACGTGGGGGTGTAGCAGCTACAACGGCACCAGTTGCCGCGGAGTATTTTACTAATGTTCGATCATCGCATGCTGGTTTGAATGTGAGGTCATCGAACATGGCTGGTTCAACTTTTGAGTTAGATCGCCAACTAGGGCGCACGGGTTTGGAGAACTGTGCACTTGAGGGAGTCTGAGTCAAGGCGGACATTGTTCGTGAAAGTCGTAGCATCGGTACAGCCATGGAATTCGGTCGTCTTGGAGATGTGATATCAGGATGCGAGCTGTTGAGTACGCCTTGAGGTCGGCTCAGCAGCGAAGCGCTGCTGGAGCGAAACTCCTCAGTAGGAGCGTACGAAGATCCACGAATCATCGGGGTGCCTCTTCCAGTAAACCGTGGGACACCAATACGCCAGGAAGGGATCGAAATGTTGAGAAGAGGGTCGTTGGAATCCAAATCCTCCATAGTTCGGGGGCGGTATTCCTCCAGCGGTTTAGATATAACGATTTTGAAGGCCCCCGGTTCCGAGTCCTTCGCAACGGCTACTTCGTGGACCGTGCTGTCGGAAAGAGCGCGTCTGTGCCTTACAGGTCGGAGCGGATAAGAATCGTGCTCGAAATAGGTTCGGTCGTTGGTGTCATAAGGCGATGGTTCGGTAGGGGTCCACTGACTGACGTGAAGCTCGCTGGTCTCGTCCTGAATCTGCTTGTTTTGGTGAATTGCATCCAAGCCTGAAGTACTGGGTGGCGTGATGGGAAAGACAAATTGAGGCTGAGGACATCGCTGGTACGCAGGGCGAACTGTCGGCCTAGAGAATGAGAGTCAGTGGTTTGTGGCACGTAAGTAACAATACGAGCAAGCGTCGTGTTTTGTGCCAGCCACGTTGAGATATCCCCGAGGCGACGTAAGATGAGATCGAAACATGAAAGTTACTAAGACATCTCCCCACAAGGCGCGAGCAAAGACCGCAGAGTGAAGGGAGAGCAGTAGTCTGGCAGGCGATTTCCCAAGGGAGACCCGGGTTGGCAGTAGAAAACATGAGATGATTCAGACCTCGACCTACCTCAGATATATGCGACCATTGTTCCCCACGTTGGCGACAGTGAATTGACGTCCCTCTCGACCTGCCGATCCACCATCGGGAGCAATTTCCCATCGGGCCAGGCTGCCCTGGTTATCAGCGCTGGAATCAGAGTCTTTGAGACTTCGAGTCGTGTGTTTGTTTTGGTGAATTCGTCGTTCTGAGAGAGGAACTAGGGGTTTCGCGACAGTGGTAATATTCGTAGGCATGCGCGCTGCAGTGGTGGTGGACCTCACAGAAGGCCACTTGCTCGGGGTCGAGAAGCTGGGGCTGGTGTTTTCCCTTTTCCTGAGTGCAGTGACGATTGCTGTAGGGGCTGCAACAAGGCCTGACCCTGAGCGAGACCTTGGCTGATTGATTGTTTTGGTCGACGTCAGATCCTTGACAGTGGTTGCAGCTGGGGGCGCAGTGCTGAGACCAGATGCTGGGGGCAGCGGGTCTGCAGACGAAGGCTCCAGGGCCTCCATGGCACGTCCTCTTGCAGGCGCGTTGCCTGTTCGTCAGGAGAGTGCAGAGCTGACGGTGCTCAAAGCGATAGAGGAGCTGTCAATCAAGGCATTGAGTTAGCAGCGAGTAATTTGGAGGTAGTGAGAGCTGGCGCGCATGTCGTGGTTTGTGCTGTAACTGATGGACCCTGGTGCGCGCGGGCTACGGGCAGTGGGGTAAGAGTGCCTACAAAGGCAGTCCAGAGGTGACAGAGAGGTAAAAAGAAAGGAAAGGGATTCGAGAGGAAAGACGGCGAGTCCGATACGGATATGATGGATAGACTAGACTATGGGATAAGGGAAAGGATCAAAGTAAAAGTGTTGTTGGCTTGGACCAAGCACCATTAGCAACGTTAGATTGCCTTGTTATGCTAGTTCAATGATCAAGCCTGGTTGCAGCGTAGTCTAGGTAATTAATTAATCACCCAGACCAACCTGAGGCCTGGCGAGACGACCAGCATGGCACAACCTGGTTGATTTTCCACCACGGACAATCTTGAAGGGTGGAGCTGATGTCATGATGAGAGAAAAGCAATTAATGAAGCGACTTACATGATAAAGCCATAAAGTATAAGAGTAGTAAGATTTTGTTAGCAGAGTATTGTTGTTATTGTTGTTGTTGACATTTGACTTGGTTGGTTGTGTGTGTTGGAGATATGTTGGTTTAACAGCTGAGTGATCGTCGGCAACGGGACAGACCCAAGACAGATACCAACAACAGAGACAGAGGGGTCATAAAAAATAAATAAAAAGAGTCACGCTGTATGCGAAAGAGAAAATAAAAACAGACGTGTAGTTTTCTCAGCCAAATAACGGCACGCGATACGATAATAGGACCCTGGCCAGACCCTTTTGATCTGTCTCACACAGAAAAAGCAAAGAAGGAGAGGATAAGAAATAAGGACACTTTCAGAAGCAATTGGGGGGAGACTCTCTATTTTTTTTCTTCGAACCGAACCTCTCTCGACTCTCGAGGCCAGACCAAGAAAGACGCTTGCTCGCGGGACCGGGCTCTGGCTCTGGCTCTGAACTTGGGGCTTGTTTGCGGTTGGGTTGGCACATGGGATCGTGAGAGACGAAGAGGGTGTGTGGGTCAATTGTCAACCTAGCACTTAAGAATAGCACTTATCGATTCAGGTCGATTATGTAGCTATACTTTGCTGCGCACCGATTGAAGACGTGGTACGCCAGTTCCTGTACCTTGGACGCTGCATCGGAAGGTCAAATGGCGGGCTAGTTCCAGCTCTCTCTCAGCTTTCAGAGTGCTGCTCGGCAATCTGATTGGCGATGTATTTACAGCTCGGCTTGACACGAACTGTTTGCCTCCCGTGCTAAGAAGCAGAAGAATGGGAGTCATGGACGCCCAACGAGTATTGGCAATCATCAATTCTTGTTTCCAATTGCTTGCAACAGTCAAGTACATACGTGAAGTGATAGTACATACGCATATAATATACAAGATGAGGTAATTCATAGACAAAAGTTCAAAGCACATTACAGGGATGGCCTTGGTATTGGTACCTACAACTGAGGTCTCGATTGGTGCGTTAACAGCAGAAGATGTACTGAGTACCTGCAGCTGGTCCCTCAACGGTTCCCAATTCGGCCCGTTCTCACATACAAAAGCATCCTTGTATCAACCAGCCATTAGAATAACGCTATGTACTCTGTACTCGTTCCTCCGCCATGCTTCGACGTTGCATCCAACAGACTTTAGAAGAGAGAGCGGCACACACTTTAGGTCAAGCCTAGGACCGAGATATTGGAGAGATGAGTCTAGAATTCATGCCCAGTTTTGTCGATCTCTTGTGTAGTTAACTAATAGCAGTATGCATTTCACTTTGGATATTGGGTATCAATCAATTCTGACAAAGAAAAAAAAGCTTGAACTCAAAAATCCTCTCACAGCACACTTTGAATACCTACATACTGTGCAGTGCAATAGGTAATTGATTGCTTCAGAAGCGGGGGGTTCAAGATCCTCCTGTCCCTGTCTTGCCCTGTCCTTAATCGTTCCAGAAAGAGAATCCCATGACCGACAATGCAGCGCAACTAATGCACCATGCATGATCCATCACGTTTTTCCCTCTTGGCAACAAAAGGTATCCTCAATTTTTATCACTACCACAATTTTCTCTTACATCTTCTCTTTCTTTGTATATCTCATTCATCCTTCGAATGTCACTCGCGACCTAAAGATGCGAACTACTCTCCACGTGCTGGCCTACAGTAGCAAAGTCAAAGAGAAGATCCATGGCACCCACACAGAACTACGTAGTGTCAGAACCTTTTAGACTCAAGAACCGGGTCAAACTTTAAGACGTGATTCGACACCATTTAGTCGGGTGCCGGGGAAGCATCCGTGGTCTTTTCCTGTCTCGGCAGTCTAACAGGTCCTCGTCAAGGTCCAGGGTAAGAATGAAAAAAAATCCATGATTCTGGTCAACCCTAGATAGACGGGCAGACGGGACACAGATACGAGAACCACCAAATAATTGCATGTGCCTCTTCAAAGGTCATGTAAACCACCCTGCAGCCCTGTTCTGGTCATCCCCTGTAAGCCTCGTCTTACTTGCTTGGCTTGCAGTGATCAAGCCTCACGTCTCTCAGTAACCTCTGTTCATGCTATGACTAGTATTATGGACTACCTACCTGAACGAGACAAGGCTTGTACTGTGCTCAGAGATTTCCGGCACAGGTGCATCAATCACTGATGCGTCAATTCCTCGAATATCATATCATCCAACTTGTGTGGTTTTGGGCCCCGGATCAACATAAACTCCCACCATTCAGATTCTCCCCATCACTACAAAGGAACCCGATGACCTTTCTCTTAACTTACTAAAAACGCCTTTAAATGGAGAATTTATAGCGTGACGCTGGGCGGGATCCCCGCTGGAGGGGAAATGGTTGGGCGGCAAAGGTATAACTGACTCGTTATGATGGATTCTTTATGAAGTTCTTCTGTTGACCGCCTATCGGTTCGACAAAGATTCCTGCCCTACTACTCTTTGCCGCTGTCCCGGCCGAGTCAAGTCAAAGCCAGACAAGATCAGATCTGGAAAGTAGTTCGTGACAGGCAAAAAGAAGGCCCGCGCCGATGAACCACCACTCCAACAACAAGCCCGTGCTTCCAGCCACTTTGTTTTTTGGTCTGGTAGTTCATGTTGCCCGCACAAAATCTAAACGTGGATAGACCCATTCTCGCGTGTTCTCTTTCATGGTTATCCTAGAAACCTCGCTAACGCGTTTTCTTACACGCTTAGAGCCATGGGCACGTTATCAGCCTAGCTCATGATAGCCATGTTCTCCACGACCACACACTGCCGTACATAAGCCACAAGACGATCAGAAGACGATCAAGGCGATCACGATGCCCAACGGTAATGTTACAGTGAGAGTAGCGTTAACCATCTTAGAGGAGTTAACCTTGTCATTACATAGTTATCATTATAGTTTCAATCAATCAGTTGAGACTGGTTGCGACATCGAGACGGTTGTATTGCTTGTCATTAGGGTGTCAAGAAAACTCGCTGCTAAGAGCATAAGAGACAAAATAAGTAAATCAGCTTATACTATTTAAGTCAGACATTTTAGGCTGTTTATTTTTATCTTCTACATCTCAGAGGCCAGATTTTCTGGAACCTAGTAGCTTATGTATTTTGTATCATGATAATTCGTTTCGACGAGCTTACCCTATACTGGCCCGATGTATGTACATTCTTGTCGTATGCCTATAGAGATTCATCAAAGGACTCGAATCAGCTATTGCTATGAACGTAACGGTTGCATCATACAACGTCCTTGAAAGATCTCACCTCAGCTGTGGTCGTTTCTTCAAGTATCGTACCAGCAACTAATCACATTCTATATACCATGAAAACATTGAGGACAATTCACAAATAGAACACGACGACAAAAGAACATATGTAGTACAGGGGCTCTTATTGTGAATTTGAGACTCTATTGCATTGCATACATCTAAGGACTAATCTACATCCTTAATTCCTGAATCTTGCCAACAACCAACTCTACAAACGCCTCAACGACCTGCCCATTAGGATCTCTCTTGGACTCAAAGATACAATCCAAAATTGTCTTGATACCCACTCCAACACTGTCCGATCCTGTTTGTCGACCGATTTCGTTGACTGCGGCATTAACATCATGTTCAAATTCGGGTGACTCCTCTAGGACAGCCGCCAGTTCGCGCAAGTTGGATACGCCAGGAACGGCGACCTTCTTTGCGAAGTCGTTATCGATCTCGAGCATCTTCAGCACTGAAGCCTTGGAAGTGGTGACGAAAACTAAAAGGCGGTGGCCCTTGGGAGGTCGGGAGACGATCAGAGTCGTCAATGCTTCCAGCATGGTGTTGGAGAAACGAGGCCCGATGGGGTTCCATCCGATGAGACGTTCAAAGTCGTCAAGGATTAGAATACTAGCAGGCGACTTGTACGCATCTGTAAAGGCCTTGTGAACATAGTCCTTCTTGGCAAAGTCATCGCGGTATCCGACCAAGTCTGAGGGTGTGACCATCTTGACAAAGGGAAATCCTGATTGCATAGCGATGTGTGCAGCCAGCGCTGTCTTGCCAGATCCCTGAGGGCCGTGGAAAAGAACTGATGTGCTGAATTTGTTCGGGTCCTCCTTGACCATGCCCACCACGCGCATCATTTGCTGAATGTTCATGTCGATATGAGGCGCATAATGATAGATGCCCAAGCGGATGGCCTCCATCAACTCAGCCTCCGAGACACCGTAAGCAGGTCGCACCTCAGTGAGAGCTACCATGAAATCCTCACGCTTCACGTTCATGCTGGCGACGTCCTGTTTTACGGCAGCAAGCTGCCCAACTTCAGTGTGTCGCGAAAACGCACAGGACGCAGCTGCCTTGACCAGACCACTGATCTCGGCACCTGAAAAGTTCTTGGTCATGCCAGCCAACTCATCCAAATCAATGCTGGAGTCTAGGAGTCCGTTCTCGGCCATTTTGGCAGTGTGAATCTTGAGAATATCGAGTCGGCCCGCCTCATCAGGAAGTGAGATCTCAAGATGCACCTCAAGACGACCGGGTCGCAACAAAGCATCATCGATCATGTCCTTTCGGTTGGTCATTCCAATCAGAAGAATGTTGTTGAGCTGGTCAACACCATCCAGCTTGGCGAGAAGCTGGTTCACCACACTGTCACCAACACCGGTACCTCCACCAGATCCGGAGCCACGCTGCTTACAGACAGCGTCAAGCTCGTCAAAGATGATAATGTGAAGACTACTCTCGTCTCCTTTCTCCTTGTACTCCTTCTCTGCATCGGCGAACAGCTTTCGGATGTTCTCTTCAGACTGACCAACATATTTGTTGAGAACCTCGGGTCCGTTGATAACCTTGGGTGGGTTGGCGTTCAGCATCTTACCAATCTGTCGGGCAATCAAGGTCTTTCCGGTACCTGGAGGACCGTACAACAGCAATCCCTTGACGTGAGTGATACCCATCTTGGCGATCAAGCCAGGGGGGAAGATACGAGATGCAAAGGCACGACGGAAAATGGTAGCGAACTCATCATCCAAACCACCGATGCCCATATCCTCGAACTTGAAGTCGGGAGCGAGAATGGCATTGGAGTTAGGCTTGTGCATCGAAGGCTTGAGGTTGAAGTCACCCTTTGCATCGCGATGGAAGACGACTTGGCTCTGGGTCGTCAGGATACCCCTAGCATGGGAATCTCGCTGGGCCTTCTTGGAGGAGTCGTCCGAAGTCATGGCCAGATCTGTCAAAGAGACTGTCTTGACGACAACAAGGAGAGGAATATTTCGGACGTCCATAAGGATGCGCTGACCAGGAGAAAGTACCTGGTTCTGGTATGTGTCGATGAATATCTTGGAGAGCTCGTCCTCGTCATAAGGAACGTCTGTCTTCTTGTTGGGAGAAGCGAAGCCGATTTCTAGGTCCACTGAGCCCAAGTACGCCTTGCCTCCAGCCGCGAAAGGGTCGTAGATTTCTCCTTGAAAGACATCTCGCATAGTGATACCGGCCCATGATCGCTGGGGGTCTGACAAACTGATGCAGCCCTGAGGGAATCCGGGGGTGGGCTTTGCGGTGACAACGTATTCGCCCTTGTCTCCGTGGAGCATAATATAAAGATCGGATCCATCGCGGTTGGGAGGGAAGTCATCGGGAGAAACAGCGCAGCTGGTAGATGTTAATTGAGATTCAATGATACAGGAATGCGAACACATACAGGTTGCCGTAGATCATTCTCGACTGGAGGGACTTGTCTGTGACCTTCTCGACTCGAAGGCTGACTTGGCGGCCGCCAGATCGCGAAGGCTTCTCCGCATAGCCGCTACCACCACCACCGCCGCCTTGATAACTTTGGTAGTTCTGAGGAGGCTGCTGCTGTCGAGGGTCGTTATATCGAGGGCCACCATAGCCTTGCTGTTGCTGAGGTGGAGGAGGCTGTTGGCCTCGACCAAAGATTCCGCCGCCGAAAGGTGTCCTAGACATTTTGGTGATGTGTATGTGAGGTTGCAGAGTCTAAGTTCAGCGAATGAAAGTGGGTTGGTTGCTTTATATACTGGACGGGTAAGTACAAGTGTTGTCTTTGTTCATGGATGGTTATGGCGTACAGCTGCGCCTAGGTACCCAAAGTCTAAGCTGACACTGTAGGTGTAGCAGTGTTGGATCAGCCAGGAAGCTCTAAGCCAATTACAGAAGCGTATACATATCTGTGACCCATAATATACCCAATTCGGCAGACTCTCGGGACAACTTGACAACAGTGTTAGGAGCTCCAGAGGTTCATTAAGAAACAGATTGTGCTATGTAATGCATAGGGTATGGTAAGGAAATGATCACGCCTCTCGGAGCTTCTAGTTATCACTCGATCACTCTACCAATATTTCTGCGAACTTACCTCATGATTAGGTAGACATGGAGAACTTGGATGAGAAGCTGACGACTGGAGGGGCAATATACATATGCATCCATTTTCCAGGGGCTTAGCTAGCGCCTATGTCATCTTTCGGCCCCGCATTCCGGTGACGGAGAGCTTTCCCGCAAGGTCACTGTTTTAACTCATCATTCATACCAGCCTTCAAGATGCCACTGTAAGTACAACAGACCAGCAAGACTGCCGCAAAAATCTAACAAATGATAGCCATCTTCTAGGTAAGAAGTCGTGGAACGTCTACAATGCCGACAACATCGCCCGTGTCCGTCGCGATGAGGCTGCCGCGAAGGCCGCTGAGGAAGGAGAGGAGCAGCGCATGCAGGAGATTGATGCGCAACGTCGATTAGCCATTCTACGCGGCGAAGAGCCCCCTCCGATCGAGGAACCCGAATCAACCAAGCCAGATGAGATACTTGTTGGTGATCGGGATGCTTCGCATAGGGGTATGCGACGAAAGCGAAAGCGACCAGGCGAGGATGACACCGACTTCGAAATGCGAATAGCCAGGGAGAATGATAGCTCAGCTCTTGTGAAGATCGAGCCTGAGCGCAAGGGTACAAGCTCTGCACCTATCGTGGACCATAATGGACACATTGATTTGCTCGGTGATGAGAAGTCAAGAGCGCACGCGGAGAAGAATGAAGAGGCCGAGAAAGAAGCCAAGAAAAAGAAACAGAGCTACGAAGATCAGTGCATGATGCGCTTCTCGAATGCTGCAGGAAGGGATGGCGTTTTACGACCATGGTATTCGCAAGCCGATGCTGCGGCCCCCGATGCTTCGTCAAAGGACGTATGGGGCAACCAAGATCCGAATCGTAGAGATCGCGATGCCAAACGTGTAGCATCCAACGATCCTCTTGCCATGATGAAGCAAGGGGCTTCCAAGGTTCGTGAGCTTAAAAAGGACAGGAAGCGCTTCCAAGAGGAAAGAGAACAAGAGCTTAAGAATATGCGCCGCGAAGAGCGCCATCGCGAAAAAAAGCGGCGACGACACGAAGGTAGGGACAGAAGTAGAGATCGACATAGAAGCAGGGACAGTAGTCGCGATCGAGAGAGATCATCGGATCTCCATGAGCGAAGACAACGGTCCAAAGAGCGAAGGCATGATCGCGACCGACAACATGATTCAAGGAGTCAAAGACATGAGCGTCATGGTAGGGAAGGGTCCCGGCATGAGAAAAGGCGTCGCGACGAGGATGAACCACGAAGGGAGAGAAGTAGGGGGGATGAAGAGTATCGTGAGAAAAAAGATCTGCGATCTGGAGAAAGAGTGGATGAAGAACGACAACGAAGTCGTTATGAACCACGATAGCGACAAACATCGTACCCCCTTTGGCTACCCTTTATACTATGCTTCGTAAAGTAGCTTTGATCAAAATTTTCTTGAGTAAATACCAACGTGTATGTGGATGCTATGATACACATGAAAGACTTACCATCAGACTATCGTTGACGATGACCTAATGGAAGTAGATGACTGATCTTACAAGTAACTTTTGTGATGTTGTTGGGGGCCTTTGTTCTCAAATCACAGGGTATATCGCATTCAAACTATCAAATATCCTACCCAAACTATTAATATCGCATGTCTGAAGAAAGCAACACACAGCAAGATCAGCTCTCGACCCAAGGCAGTCTGATCTCAACAGGCTGCATATTAGCCTCAACCAAGTCAGCAACCTTCTTGGCCTCGGATCCCTTTAGTCCCTTCAAAGCCTCCATAACTCTCGCATACGTCTGCTCACTCAAACCCTCTCTTCGATCACAGTAGATATCCAATCCCTCTTTGGTGAACATCGTTGGCGCAAACCACGTAACCGCCCACCGCTCCTTGACGCCCTCGGCAGTGACGACCTCGCCCCAACCGAGCAGCTCCCAGTGCGAGTGAACAAGGGTCAACCATCCCTTACCGCGCCAGTCCCAGCCGATGGAGGACGCTTGCGTGTCGACGCCCTCAACGGTCTTGAGGGTGCCGTCCTTGGACATGGGCTCATACTGAACCAGGTCGTCCATGCGGGGACGGCCGTCTGCTGTCCCCGGGAGCATCTTGTATGTGATGCGCACGTTACGGGCGTCGCGCCACATGGAAAGTGTAGAGTGCGTGACGGTCCATGTTGTCGTGATCCAGTCGAGAGTGGGGGGATCTACGGGAGGAGACTTCTTGGTGGATGGGCAATATTTGGTCGGAGTGTTGAGTTTGATGGGCTGTTGTTCCGCCATGGTGATGATGTCGATGATTCAGTTGGGCTTCGATAGGTACCTCTCAAAGATTTATATCTCAAGTTCACGACAGCAAAACTTATTGAACGTGATGTAGAATGTTTAGATCAAGAAAATTGAGTTCATTTGAGAAGAAGAAAAAAAAGCAAGAAAAATTCACATGGAAATTCGGGCCAGCTTGACAACAAAGGCCCTGTCTGGTACTACTTAATCTTATCCCGCCCGAAGAATGAAACACGCCAGGCCTCAGAAGCCGCAGATCCGTCACGCAAACAGTAGGGAAAGATTCGTGTCATTCGCTGAATTTCGTCTAATGCTCCCAATGCTCCTTGCACTGCATAAATTTTCCGGGCTATTCTATGTTTTGACCGATACCCTTGAATCCCTTGATAATCGGTCTGATGTCACTGATATTCCGTCTGCATTAAATATCAATGACGGTTAAAGCATAATGGTTTCATCATACTGAAGTATTGAAGCACATTCTAAGGAGACAATAAATTCCTCGACACTTGATCGGAATAATAGACTCTTTAATTATGCTACCAAGCATAAAACCCATGTCGGGTTTTATAATCCTTGTTGCTCTTCAATTGCCGTTGCTTGGCTTATGGTGACGAGCTGTCAGCCACAATCGATGCCCAACCGCCACAACTCCACTAGTCTCGACCCCAGATTCCATTTACGCTGAACGAGTCTAGTCATTCTTTTCATCCCATCGCGGCTTCATCCGACTTCATTCATCCGCCTCAAACATCACGCTCAACAACCATCATAACTTATACTATATCTAATCATATAACGCCTCTTCCATCGAGCACAGCCAGTCTCACCAATCTGCGATGGACCCCTCAGATAACGACGTCGAAGCTGTCGACGAAGCCCTCATGGCTCAGATGGGTTTCTCATCTTTTGGCGCTGCTTCACCACCCTCAAAGCGTCGTCGCTATAACCCAAATGCAGACGCATCACTGCCCTCAAAGTCTTCTGCGACTGGCGCAAACTCTACAGCCTTGGGCACTGGTTCCAACACTGACGAGATCGCCCTTGATGATGGTGATAACAACGAAGACGAAAAGGAGGATGAATCCGGACAGCAAGCCTCAGCGCAAGTGCGCCCAGCTGGTCTACCTCAACGGCCTGCTCCGGCATCTGTACCACGACAGGGTCAACATTCGGTGCTACATGAGCGCAGGGATGACTGGTACATTGGGTACTACGACAGTCTGTCTAATGCGAATCCATGGGAGAAAATTGAGAAGGCCCGCGGCTTGACGACACGAGGAAAATGGGTCCTCCGGGATAATGCTAATGCTACAACGACAAATGATGCACCAGCCTGAGATATCAACGTTGTAATGTACAACAGTGGGGAACAAGGGAGACGAATGGAGCACACCAATTGAACCAATATTTCAGCTTAGACACTCCATGTGGTGTGTAACAGCACGATCACAATACCTTCGCCTTCAGGGTTGATCACCGAGATAAATGTATTTCGAGATGATATCACGTGTAAGATCACGTGATAACGAAACGAGCAGGGGTCTTCCAACCTCACGACGCACTATGGCGACAGCACTGCAACTCACTACGCCAACATGCCTCGAATCACACATGCTTCCTTACTCAGACTGGTTCATAAATAGCCTGGAGGGGTGTGGGAATCGAATCAATCACATCTACGGGGGGGTTATCACATCAGTTACGGGGACACGCCGTCTGTCAAAGAGGGGAAAAGAGATGTTGTTTGCTATGAGAACTGGTAGACTCCATACTCCGGTCGAGATACCCACAAAGAAAACCTTCTTACAGACCCTTGCCTTGCCCAATACGGCTCCATCAACTCTCCAGCTCCCAGTGTTACCCAATGGAGCAGTTTTCACGTCGCTACCTCCCCTGATTAGGGCAAGCGTCCCAAATACAATGCTCTGCAAACCCGCTACTATTTTCTAAACCGTCATCGTCTTTGTAGCGGTTCCCAGGGTATATCACTCAATACACACCCCTTGGCGAACCCGACGAGTCGGTCGACTTTGCAATCCTCGGCTGCTCCCGCGTCACCCATACTCCAGAGATGCTGCCAACCCTGCTGCCCATGCAGCAATCGGTGCCGACACATCATGTTTTGCTACCAGCCTGACGCTATTCCCTAACACCCCCCACAGGCGCTTGGGAGGAGGTGTACTTTTAACAATCGCCCCTAAATCGTTCAATTCATCCAATCATAAGCCGTAAGTCGTGAAACAGCCGCCCATTCTCGCTCTCTCTGCGTGTTTCCCCCACACAGGCCCCGGAGGTTACGAGATTGGCGTTCCTGGCTAAAACCCCCCGCATACTTGCCCTGCTGCTTTTAAACAAAAGCAGCAGAACACCTCGCGCCAAGCGGCTCAATTTGCCGCGCTTAGTGCCCCTGATCCCAACGTCACCTCAAGTTCCCCTTGCATGAACTACTCGTTCATGCATGTTGAACATGTGGGTGTCGTGAGATGCTCGTAATATTAAGTAGTAAAGATCTCAATTGAGACATCAGAAATTGGATCGCCATGCTTTTCGGCATTTCCTGCGGAAACGTGTGTTTTGTGTGTGAAACTTTGGTGAGTTGATCGTGATTGAAAAGTTGCTTGCTGAATGAAAAATTTGTCGTAAAAGTTGAAATGCTGCCCCAACGAAAGTGATATCTAGAACAGTCTAGTTCTCAGGAGATGGGTATCGGGCGCGAGCCTTGCTGTACTCCTTGCCATGTTTGCGAGAAGCCTTGGTCTTGAGCGAGCTGTGAAAGTTGGTTAGTCGCCAGATCACAAATCTATACATGATGCATGCCAAACTCGCTGCAACGAAAGCTGCGTTTGCGTTTGCGATAAACGCACGAGAATGCACCGATTTAGTTCAGACTCACCTGACTTTCTTTTGTGTCCATTCAAGGTCGCTGCGGACCTCATGAGCATCGCGCATACCCTCCTGGAAGCGCTCTCGTGTCTTCGCAAGACGAGCCTGCGCCTTCTTCTGCAGCTCCATGAGCTCTCGGTGCTTGGCATTCATCTTTCCGGATCTGTTCGGGAGTTAGTACGACATTAATGGAATCCCGTAGGCTATTTGCGGCGAGCTAGTGTATTTCACATGCAGCTCTCAATAGCTAAACAAGGATTTGCTGTGGGATTGATGGTGGGAAAGATCCACTTACGTTTGAGCCTGCATGGCCATGCTGCGGTCAAGAGGGATGGGGTCAAAGGAGTTGGCAAAGCGATCTTGCATGTACTCCTGGAAGTCCACGCCGCTAGCAGAGCGAGTGCTCTCATATTCGCCGTATCCGCCAGAGTATGTGTAGCCGGACGAGGTAGCCGAGTACCCACCATTGCTGTAAGAGGGGATGCCCGAGGCGGAGCTAACCGAGTCATCACATTCCGGAGGCGATACGGAGTATTGACTGTAGGTGGGGTATTGCGAGCCCTTGGAGGGGACGGGAAGAGGCATGGAGTAGCCCACAGAAGTGTAATGAGAAGACATGATGATGTTTGAGGATAGAATGAGGTGCGGTTATGTCAATTGGTTGTTTTGGGAAGTGATTCAGGTGGCGGTTCAACGTTGAGTTGATTGTGAACAAGTGAAGCACAGTTGAGGTAGAAGAGTTGTGTATCGAGACAACAAAACAAGCTAAGGGGACTGAGTATAAGAGCCGGGCAAGTTGGGACTTCAGTTTAAAAGTAGATTGAAGAGTGATGAGAAAGGAAGAAGAAGAATAAACCTCCAACTCGATCAACTCTCGCCCTTTTATACTTTTTCAGAGACCCTCAACAGCCAGACCGGAAGAACTTGAGGATAACTCATCCTGACACCATTCGTCAACAGACGATGAGCAACCCCGCTCATGAGGGCGTGTAATGGGATGTTACAGGATAATGGCATGGTTGAGAGGTGATCGAGGGGCTAGACGAGACGATCACGACGGATGCAGAGGTGTGGGCCATCACGGACAGCAACGACGAGGTCGTGAAGGTAACAGACCTTCAAAGCTAGGACTACTAGGAGGGTGACTAGGGAGGCTAGGAGCGGCAAAGGAGTCTTGGAAGGGTCATGAAATGGTACATAGACTTATCCGAGATGAATGGCCGTTTGACAACTGGGCCAACGAAAGAGAAGAGTAAGGAAACATGGTCGAGATAGGGCTTTACGGGTAGGGTGAAGTTAGAGAAAGGAAAGTGTTTGGATATGATAAGAAGTGTGAGAAATGAAAAGGAAAGTGTGTGGCTTCAACATGCTTCGGGGTCTCTGCTTTAGCAATGCAGTGACGTTGAAATTGTAAACGTTTTGAGCTACGCCGTTGGCTGGGTGTAACAAGGCCAGCCCAGGATGAGCAAGGGCATGTGCATGTGTCGAAAGCAAAGACCGCAATCAAAGATGTAAGACGTAACAATTAAGAAACTGGAAAAATGGAGACCGCTTTGAAGTCAAACCGACATCTACCGGACAGATTTAGGAGTAAGACTGGGATATTGCTCGAAAGGGTAATAGCTCTGTGTCAAAGACACTGGACAGGTACATGACGATGGCACGTGTGGACATTTAACGGAAAGAGAAAATACATCTGTGTGCTGGAGCGGAGACCGACAAAAGACCCGATGTGAAAGGGAACGACCTAGACCGTATGGTATACCAGTAGAAAGGCACAAGAAAGTAAGATGCTGCTAAGATGCCATGCATATCCGGGTCCATCAATGGACACAAGTGGCTGCACTAGCCCTTGGACCCAAGCGTTGAGAAGGAACAAGAGCCATGTATAGAACTTGTTTGGGGGGCAAAAAAAAAAAAAAGAGATCGGTGCGTTTTCCCACCGATATTTGCTTGACAGGCTTGTTCAAACCCAGCGTGTTGGTCGTCTGAGCGGAGAGGTACAATAAGTCGGTAGTTGGGCAGCGGAAGAGGCAAGTCAAGTCAAGGCCAGGTATGGATTGGGTTTGTGACCGAGTGACGTGAGGGACCTGGTCGGCGTGAACTAGGCTGGCTCGCTGCTTTTTGGGCGATAACTAGTACATACAGTACTGTAGCGTCCTGAAAGCAGGTAGATGGACCGTGGTGAGAATGAGCCAAACGGACAACGCAATGGACAATGGGACTGACGCTGACTGGCTGAGTGTTAGGCTAGATGGACCTAGGTAAGTTGAGTAGACACCAATGCCCACACCCTCACAATACATATCTGTACCATATAAAACATATCTGAATCGGCCGGCTTCCGATACCGTTTGGAGTAGCGGGTAATATTGGTGGTGGGCGCTGGAAGAAAATAGACATTGGTTGCCTCACCGTGTAGATGGACATCCGTGAGAGATCACCAACCGCCCACAACTCTTGGCATTCCACCGCCATATCAGATTTCGGCTTTCCAAGCAACGATGGACTAAGCAGAGACATTGCGGATGCTGGAAACTGCAAATTTCCTGATTGTATCCGCTGTGTAATTTTGGCATGCACTGGAACTGCGCGTCTTGTACCCTGTTACAGGGGAACAAGTAGGCAGCACCGTGGATGGAGACGAGATGGAGTGGAGAGAGTTGCAAACAAGCGCGCTGACGCTAAGGAAAGCCAAAAAGACGAAGTTGATGGAAAAGCAGCCTTGGATTTCCATGTTAAAGCCCTGAAGCAAGCGTCAAGTTGCCCACACCCCCCATCTAGTTGCATTTTCCCTCATCGTTCGGCGGTTTTACCAGAAAAGCTCGGCCATGTCGAGAAGAGGAGAAGAGGCGATGACCTGCGATGGTCAAGATAGACACCATGCAATGGACTAGGCGAGGATTGGTCCACGAGAAATAGTCTACAGGGTGTGGGCTCAGAAGCGAACGCAAGGCGGCGGGTCGGGTAGAGCTGCAGCAAGTCGGGCGATTTTTGACATTGTCCATTTCTGCAATTATACAGAGAGAGTACAGTAAGGAGCTGATGCGTTGTCAAGATAATTGCCAGACGTTGCTGTGACGGTGGGATGGATTATGGATTGACTGACATTTGACAAGGGACGGCACTGAATTCCAGGGACCCGATCGAGGGGTCAAGGTAGTGGTGGATGTCAATTGATGGGGGGCCGGGGTCTTTCTTGCGCCTGCCCTGTCTCCTGGCTCCTGCTCCTGTTTAAGGGAGGTGATTCCTGAGAATGGTGTGCCATTTTGCTGGCGGCAGGAGAAGCCTGTACATAGTGGAAGCCTCGAGAGAACCTTTATTAGCTAGGGCGGAATTGAACATGAAGGGTGGTGGATGGTGGGGGAAAGTACGTATGAGCAACGTACCTACCGTCTAAGCACAAGTATCTCTCTGACGACAGAACGAGCAAGCAAGCATTCCTTCCATCCATCCACCCATCTGTCACCTTCTTTGGCCTGACTTGCTTTTTCCTTATGGCTACCTCTACTCCAACATGTTTCACGTGCCCTGTAAAATTTTCAATCAAGCAGAGCCTCATTGATCTCTCATCCCATTATTTGACATGGCTTTGCTCAACAGCTGATGCAATTGTTGGATTTTGTACAACTGCGAACCCATTGCTTAAAATCACAACTCCAAAGACCCACTATCTCGGCTACGACACGACCTTCAGCATGCTTCATATCTGAGTTCTGTTCTTCAGTCCTTCTCGCCTCGTTTTAGCATCTTTCTCTTACCCCAATCTTGGAAAAGACCGGTAAGCCTCCAGGTTCTAATTGGACAATGCTCCGGGAAACACCATGATTGCATCCAGTGCAAATTGCAATGGTTCTTTCATCATTCTCTCCTCTTACTCGCCCCTCCCCCGCTTCCATGTTAACAACCACTCACCACAAGGCAACAAGGCGAGATCCACCATCCACTACCTCAATTAAGTTGGTGAGTTAAGACCAGGCTGATCTAGGACTTCTGTGACAGGGTACATGCTTGGAGGTTTGTCCAAGCTATGTCTTTTAGCTCAGACCTGTGAAAAGTAAAGAGCATGGACTCCATGACCGACTTTTCGTACACTTATGGATGGGATAAGGTTCATCGAGATGTTCCGAGGGTCAACCACAGACACTACAATCACCAGATGTCCGATTGTAGTCCCCCGTCTCTTATCCGACAATGGGATTGACGGCTTGCGATGTTAGATACCTGTTTACCGCGCCTGGTTGACGTCTTCAGATGTCTCATGATAGCCTCCAACATAAGACATGCGAGCAGCCACTGTACCACTTGCTGTTGACATCTTGAAGCAATGCTATCATTGAACAGAGATCAGAAAGCTATCTTCTCCCTGCAATGGACCGGGGTCATGCAACAAAATCGACGTCCGTTGCGCAAGGGTTGAAAGCTCCACGGCCCGTCCGTTTGGCCGACTGACACCTACGAATGGAGACGATGCCCCGTTTCTGTGCAGCTTCAAGGCTGCATACTCAACGGTGGCAGTTCAGGAGTCTGCAGCAGAGGCGCTTCCTGCCTTTGTCCATGCCCATGGTACTTGAAGCCACCGTGACACGTCTTCCAACGGTTCCTGTGGCCACCCGCCCTTGACAATATGAAGCCATCACTAAGCTCTTAGAAGCTGTCACGGCCCATGCGCACCCGATGCGTGCTGCTGCTTTAATCGCGAAACACAGCGACTCGTTCTCCTGTCTCACCATTACTGCGTCCCCAGACTTGGAATGCCCTTGCGCTACAGCCGATAATCATCGGTACCAACGAGCATTATCCCAGTTCCAACACCTCGCGATCTTATTAGCTGTGTATCACTTCTAGTGATCGCATCTTGGTACTCTTTGGATGGCGAGTCCTACCGTCAAGCTCGGGAGCCCAATACCCAGGTGGCATGACTTGCGAGCCCTGTGTTGGAAGCTGTACGTCAGATCGAGCTCAAACTGCTGTGCTTTGATGACTTGCTTTCCCGGAATCCACTGAAGTCGTCTGATCTGCCCGCCTCAAGCTGATCGATTTGAGGTAATGGCCACGAGACGAACCTGTGGACGATGACTGGAGCCGAATACTGATGTGAGATTCGTTGAGATTGGGAATAATGGAAGCACGGGTGGCTCGTTCCTCCACAAGAAGCCGAGTGCTTTTGTCCTGCAGTGCATCGCATTGCATTTGCATTGCATGGCAGGGCAGGTGTTGTTTCTATGTACTTTAACAACGCATCCACGATCTCCACTCAGGGAAGCCATTGAAAGTTGATCATATCACTAACTCTGTTTGTTTTCTGTCTGAAATCATTCGGCAGAAAGCAAACAAGTCACAACAAGATAAACCTTGTTGCAACATAGCTGTCCAAGCGTATCTGTATGTGTACTGAGATATTATAAACTTACACGCCTCCCCTGCTTTGATACCCTCCATCACGCACGGACAACTCAGCACCGTTGTGTGTGCGGCAAGGCGTGGCCCAGGCACACGGAGGGGAAGATGCAACTCTGTACAGGGGGGTTTGATGATGGGGCACCATCTCATAGGATGATAGTTTTAAAGAGAGAAGCAAACTAAATGGATTTTTTCTTTTGATTAAAAAGATGGTGTGGACGGTATGCGACAGACGTGAGGCTTTGCCGCCAGAGGAATTGATATCCAATCTACCTACTTTTAACTACTCTCATCTATTCTCATCTATCTACATATACCTACCCAGCTACATAGGTAGTATTTACTCAATGCAGAAGGGGTTTGGTTAAAGAAATCACTCAAAATCATCTTGCGACTTGTCTGATAATTCGTGACGTAGGCAACCATCTTCTAAGCAGAACTTGCCCCCCTGCCAGCATTGAGAGATACCTCCATGCTCCCGCTCTCCATCCCCCGGCGTCATGATCACTGTCGTGTAAGTCAACCCTCAACGACCGGACTTAGCCGAGAGACAAAATCCCATGCCCAGGGTAATTCTTCCGAAATGCCAAAAAAGAAACCTTTTTAAACATTTCTGTACGACTCCTAATCCCGGATGGTTGGCATCCCGAACCCTCTTGCCCATCCTGTTGAGTCTAAGGCGCAGTGAAACATACTCCCAGCCTAGGTGGTCATGACCATCACCGGAATTCTGAGCTTGGAAACCTCGTGACACAGATGTATCAGCCAGACCGTTGAGAGGGAGAGAATGAGAAGAAATACGAAATGTCGTACGGCGTTCGTACAACAGACGTCAAATGTGGCGGAACCTGGCCGTTCATTACAGGATTGTCATGATGTCGGACCTCTTTGCAGGGGAAAAAAAGAGATGCGTTTCGTCTCATTATTTAAACAAGATACCTATGTAGTTCCTTTCTACTTGTACCCAAGATATCACATCTGACCATGCCCGTTCCGTTCCCGCTCCAGATTCTATTCCAAAGGTTTCCCACCGTTACCCCAAGGAATGTATGTATGTGTATATATAGACATACATACGTATATATATATATATTGTCCCGATGTAACACCGCATGCAAACCCCGAAAACAAGGTCTGTGGCCACGTACCCAAAGCGGATAACAATGGTAGATAGTTTTGTGTATGGGGGATTAGCTCCCCCTTTCTCTCTCGCGCATCATCCCCATCTCGCAAGCCTAGCTTAAAAAGTACAAGGGAAAAAACAAAGTTCCCGAAAGACCGATGTAAACTCCATCTCCAGTAGACCCATGCTCGAATGATCAATGTTTCCACAGAGAAGGCATAAGAAACAAAAAAGACGGATGGGGAAATGACGAGGGAAGAGTAGGGTATATACATATACCCCTGATGCATGCACGATGTCAGACTGATGCGCTCCGTGTATGCGTTTGCTCAATGTCTCATATGCGCCGTCATCTGATAAGAACAGCAACTTGTCTATGCCCATAAGATGCCGTTACATCCTCTGCTAGGCGATAATCCATAGTCTATGAGAAGACCTTGAGGAATCCCCAGATACCAATACCACTAAGGACGGGGATCGTAAGGTTGTCATCCCAGCCGAAGATGTCCACGACTTCACTGGCAGAAGCCACGAAGCCAGACAGGATGCTCATAGCGCCCAAGGCGACCGCGCCAGAGATGGTGGTTTGCTCCTGCGAAACACCGACAGCTTCACAGATGGTCTTGGGCAGCGAGAGAATACCCTTGAACATGAAGTTCTCGTCGCCAGGGAAAGGGCCCATGGTGGGCACGAGCCAGCCGTAGAAGAAGTAAGATGTGCCAACACCAACGAGGAACGCAGCGGTAGAGCCAGCAAGAGACTTACCCTTGCGAAGGCGAGGAGTGTATCGGCCCCAAAGTCGACCAAAGGTGCTGGCGGCGGTATCGCACCAACTGAGCAGGAGAACACTCATGATACCAATGTCCTTGGGGAATCCGTAGAGCACGATCCAGGCACCCAAAAGGTAGAAGATGACACCGTTCCAGCCGGAGTACTCGCTCTCACGCATCAGAGCACCCAGGGCCTTGACGTAAAAGCGGTTGAAAGAAGCGTACCGGTGGCGGAGCCAGTCGACCGTCGTGATAGGAATGAGCGCTGACATGAGCCACGGAGTCACTGAAGTTGTCTGAGTGCCGGTCACGTAAAGCCAGATGACGAAGAACCCAATCGATACATGCAGCACCTTGCGGGGTACCTCGTGCTTGTGCACAAATGTTCTCCAGTGTCGGTGGATGGGAATCAAACCGAGTGGACTGGGACTGCGGCTGAAGTCGCGCCAGGACCATCCTATTGGCGTTGTCGGCTGAGGAGGCGCAAGGTGACCGTTTGATGTGGAAGCTTTCCCATTGCCGTTGCTGCTAAGAGCACCATTTGACGTATCTTCTTCCGGAATGGCATCCTTCGATATCTTGCCCACCTTCGCAGCAGTGCTTGTTCGTTTAGTTAAGCGCGTCACGGCGTTTGGGTCGATCGGCGAACGACTGCGGGTTCGGGCTCTTCGAAACTCGGGGTGCTCGGACAGGTCCTCATCCGGATCTTCTTCAAGCGGCTGCGGCGTGGGTGTCCGTCTCCGGGCTGCGGAGCGTGTAACAGGGCCCATGTAATCGGCGGCGTCGCGCTCGGAGGGGGTAGGACTCGGCGAGATGACACGGGGCGTCTCCGGGATTTTAGATCGTGAGGACATGGTGAGGGAGAAGGGCGGGAGCGCGGAGCAGCAGATGGCACCGACTACTATACGCCGAAGACTGTTGAAGCCAGGAGGCCAGAAGGTATTGGGTATTGTAGAGTGGAGATATTTGTCACGGCGCGATGAGCGCTCCGTCGTGATGGGTTCTGATGGGGAGGAAATGGTGAAGGTGTTTGGGGTGTCGTAGTGGGAGGATCCGTTAGCGGGATGATTATGTTGTCGCTTTCCAGGGTCCAGAATGTGATCGTCCGTGTCGTCGTGGCTATGTCGGCGCTGGTTGTGGCGTGGGGTCTGGTCGTTTTGCTCAGCACCAAGATTCTCTTCTTGTTGTTGCTGCGGAGGAGGATGATGCTGATGATGTAGTTGGTGTTGGTAGCCGTAACCCTGACTCGGGCTCAGGCTCTGACTCGAATTCCTATTCCGCTTCGGGGGACTCGGACTACGTTTTGGCCGAGGTTTTGATTTGGGAGATTGAATATTTATTGAATCCAGATTGATTAACAAGGGTGCAACGGAGGTTGGATCCCCCGCCGCATGATGGGTTCGGAGATATAAGACGTCGATGACCGGGGCACGCACACATGTACAGTACCGTCGAAAGAGTACAGTACTAACGTAGGTGGGCGTGTGAGAGTGACGGCTGATTCCAGGTGACGGAGGCGCTGAGACAAGCAGGAAATTGAGAGTCGGAGAGGGTAAAGATGAGTCGCGTGACACTGGAAATGGAAAAAAGAGGATACTGGAACTAACGCAGAAGGGTGAGGTTTCTGCTCGATAGCCTTCGTCTGTGTCAATCAAGTTTGGCTTTGGCTACAACGGTTGTAGATTTTTCGTTCATTAGGTCTGGGTCTGAAGAGATACGTATCTGTGGCGTTCAATTCCGTATCCCGTTTACAGTGGGACACCGCCTTTTTAATTTCGTACATGCTTGCTTTTTCACATGGAAGCTTCTGAGACTTGTAAATCAATATTTTACCAAATCCTTACATGAGTATAACCTCAAAACCGAGGTGTTCTTGCAAAATGGGATCCTCTTGTAGACCATCACATGCTTAAATCTGTATACATGTAGACCTTGTAAAACAAGATTAGCTGTTTCTAATACCTCCTTGCACGCACTTGAGCTGTGTCCCGTCCCGGCTCTTCCGCCATCTGGTCTGGCTTGGCTTGAATTTTGTCCAATACCAACCAAGATATCACGTCATGTCACCTGCCTGTCAATCTTCAGCCCAGATTTAATATTCACTTCAGGGACCGTGTTAAATCACACGTCATCTGTAATACTTCTGTACTCAAGCACGTGCTGAGACAGGGAGACGTCAGGTGCGTCGTATTAGAGCCGGACCCGCCTGGTAGTCAGATACGCCACAGTTAGGCCCTGCCTACGCCACGAATTCGAGCTTCATTATATGGATCTCACGTGGTGATAAGATAAAGATTTCAAGAAATGTTTCGCGCAAAAGATGAATGTCAAAGACGATCCGCCGATGCGCTTTGGATCTGTGATATACAGTCCAACTAATATTTTTGATAATAACCATATTTTGGTCTTTTCCAACCTTGGCTGATCATGGCTACTGAAAAGCCCAAGAAGAGAAGCCCCAGAGCTTGGGACAGTCTCAATCCTCCTCTTTCGGAATGGATTCGAGATGCCGTCGCAACTATGGGCTTCGACCAGATGACACCCGTCCAAGCTGCAACGCTGCCACATTTCATGGGAAACAAAGATGTTGTAGTCGAGGTATGAACAAGACGGCCTTTACTTAGCGCGATTGACATTCTGACTTATATATAGGCTGTCACTGGCAGTGGAAAAACCCTTGCCTTCCTCATTCCTCTCGTTCAAAAACTTCTCCGACTTAGCGAACCTACAAAAAAGCATCACGTCGCCGCTATAATTGTATCTCCTACACGAGAATTGGCGGCTCAGATCCATACTGTTCTTGTCAACCTTCTGAAATTTCACGAGGCCTCTGCCGAAATCCTTCCTCATCTCAAAGACGACGACGAAAAGCGACCTTCTACTACTGTACCTGCGATTGTACCTCAGTTGTTGGTTGGGGGTACAACAACTACTGCACAAGATCTCAGGTTTTTCCTGCGACACAGCCCCAACGTTCTTATTTCCTCGCCAGGTCGACTTGTCGAGCTACTGTCTTCGCCCCACGTCCATTGTCCGCAATCTTCTTTTGAGGTGCTAATCCTCGATGAAGCTGACCGTCTCCTCGATCTTGGCTTTAAGCCTGACTTGCAAAAGATTTTGTCGCATTTGCCGAAACAGAGAAGAACTGGTCTCTTCAGCGCCAGTGTAAGTGAAGCTGTCGGAGAGATCATTCGAGTTGGTCTGCGAAACCCTGTCAAGATCGAGGTCAAGGTTAAGATGAAGGGCGGTGGTATTCTTGAGGACAGAAAGACACCTGCCAGTCTTCAGATGACATATATGGTCAAGCCCGCCAGCCAGAAACTTCCAGCTCTCGCTGAGCTTTTGCGACAACTACCTATACGGCCCCAGAGAAGCATCGTATTCCTATCCACTTGCGCCGCTGTCGATTACTTCCAGCATGTTCTGCCTTTGATATTGCCTGACGGTTTTGCTCTGGTACCCTTGCACGGAAAGCATGCAGCCAAAGTGCGAGAAAAGAATTTTAATAAATTCCTCAACTCTGTTTCTCCTACGATATTACTTACTACCGATCTGGCTGCTCGTGGACTTGATATTCCCCAGGTCGACCTCGTCGTTCAGATCGATGCTCCTTCAGATCCCAAGGTCTTTATTCACCGGAGCGGACGAGCTGGTCGTGCGGGTCGAAAAGGATTGGCGGTGGTGATGCTGCACCCTGGAAGGGAAGAAGACTACGTTCAGTTTTTGGAGATCCGCAAAACACCAATCGCACCATTGCAAAAGCCCACTATCACCACGTCAGAGGATGATGCCGTCGAAGCCACAAAGAAGATAAGGGACCTCGTGTTAACCGACAGGGGTCTGTTTGATAAGGCTCAAAAGGCATTCGTAAGCTGGGCTCGAAGTTATGGCGCTCACCAAGCTACATCCATCTTCCGCGCGGCTGATCTGGACTGGGCCGATCTTGGTAGTGCATGGGGGCTTCTACGTATGCCTCGAATGCCTGAACTCAAGGGCTGGACAGGCGACAAGATGTGCGGTCTTGAGATCGATTGGGACAACTACGCTTACAAGGAGAAGACTCGCGAACAACAGCGCAAGGCCGCTCTCGAGGAGGAGAAGTCCGGCGCGAAGAAGCAAGATAAGAGCGACGAGGTCAAACGTAAGCGCAAGAACAACGAGGCTTGGAGCGCTAAGCATGAGAAGGAAGATGAGCGAGTGGAGCGAAGGGAGAAGCGACGTAAGCGTCGTGAGGCTGAGGCAACATCCAAGATGACGGATGATGAGAAGGTCAAGCAGATGGAACTGAACGATCTGATCGCTGAGGTCCGGAGACAAAATCGTGAAAAGGCCGCTGCTGCGGCTGCGGCAGCCAAGCAAGAAAAGGACGATGAGTTTAAAGGGTTCGACGATTAGACAGAATATACCCCGATTTTTGCTACAACAATTTCTTTTGGTCACAAAGAGATGGAGTGTACTTGGAATTCCTATGGTTGTGGGCGACGTAAGCATGTTGGATACTATCAAACCATTTAATCGAGCTATACGCGTATAGTATAAATCGCTGAATACGAAAATTCAAGCTGAAACCGATAAACGCGTAAGCCTCTCTATAAGTGGTCGTAGTGCTGCTGCCTGTAGACCTATTCAACAACGGATAAACGATTGATCAAATAGATGCTTGTATAAACGATATATCCACATACCTTCTACAATGCTTCTGCTATGTTTACGCAAACTTTGCCTATAGGTTCGCAAGATAAAGAGACGAATGAGAACTTGTATGTGCCAGGCACCCATAGAGTCTGAAAAAGTAGTGATTCGCAGAATGTCTCTCTGATCGTTTCACGTCTACAGGATATTTCTTGAAGAAGCTTTGGCAAGTATGACAGTAACTTGGTAGTATAACTAGTGCCTAGACAATGGTTGATGCTCATTCGGAGAAATATATGGCACATCTGACTAAAAATAGACATCTACCTAGATCCTTGACCAGGCTAGCACTGTCATATTCAAGCGAGAAACCCGAAAAACGAAAATCCAAACCTGGACAAAGCAGCCGAACGCTTCATATATGCTGATCAGCGAACCTATACAAATTTTCCGAGAAAATCATTAACCAATAACAACACACAATTCAAGGTTGAATTATTACGGAGTAGATACCAGTCATGATACTACCGATCCGATCTGATCTAAACAACCAATTCTCGCTCTAGACCACACCTCATACTCAAATCAAACTGCCTGCCCTACCCTTTTTCCCCCGATGCATCCGAGTCCCCATTCTAATCCCACCACCGAGGACAAAACCTCGGTCGCCAAGCTCCGAAGACGCCATCGCAAGTCCCGTAATGGTTGCTTGGAGTGTAAGAGACGACACATCAAATGCGACGAGAAGCGCCCTGTTTGCGGCAACTGCACCGTTAGTGAGAGGAGTTGCTCATTCCCCCCTTCAGCCGCACCGGGGCCTACTCCAGCTCAGCCTGAACCGTCTACATCTTCTACCACTCCCTCCTTCAATGAGCCTTTGACCAGTGCGAGTAATAGCGGCAGTCGGGTGCAGAGTCCTGCCGATAGTGTTTCGAGTACAGGGGCTTTACCTCCTCCCTCGTCAATACCGCCCCCGTCATATCTTGGATATGGAGTAAACTCCAATGAACGGGCTCCTTCGACGAAGCTGCCTTCTTTCACAGAATCTTTTGCCCAGGATTTTTCTCAGTCACCTATATCAACACCACAACCAGACGGTACTCAGGCTTCTTCTGCTGTCCCTCAGCTACCCTTCACCAACAGACATCTCATCCTCCTGCATCACGTCCGCAATTCAGCGCTTCTCGACACCGAGAATCTGGATACTCTTATTGATGTTGCCCTTGAATGGTCCTCACAGGCTCCTTACGCACTGGACCAGCTCCTCGCCTTGTCAGCAGACCACATGGCTGTGCTTCATCCTGAAAGTGCAGCTTCATATCGTCGAACTGCCACGGAGCTTCAAACCCGTGCCCTCTCATATTTCAACAAGGATGCTCAAGAGTTGACCAGTCATGATACGTACTACATCCCTCGTTTTCTCTTCTCCTCTCTCCTCAGCTTACACATGCTGTACGACACACTCACCCAATACCGCTCCTCCTTTCATGTCTTTATCGAGAATTTCTGTGAGTCGACTTATCTACACCGCGGCGTCCGGTCTACAACCTCGAACCGGTATTACGACCTTCTTGAAACCCCTTTGGCAAAGTTCTTTCTTGAGATCAGGGTCGCAGCAGAGCACGGTGACAAGGGAGAAGAGTGCACCCCATTGATAGACCTCATCCAGCACTCTGATCTAAGCTCAGCATCAGTGGAGGCATGCACTAATGCTGCCCAGACGTTGCAATGGGCCTTCAATGTGTATCGCAACCTGCCACAAACCAGGAATGTGCAAGCCGTGTCGGCGTTTCCTGTCGTCTTGCGTGAAGATTTTGTAGAAGCTGTTCGTAAACACCGGCCGGAGGCGTTGCTGGTGTTGGCGTACTACGGCGTTTTACTCCATCGGTGCCGTCGCAACTGGTTAGTTGGAGATTCTGGTGCGTTTTTAGTACACCTCATTGCTGGCCATCTTGGGAGTTACTGGCAAGAAGCTTTGCGATGGCCGCTACAGGAGTTAGAGAACGATCAAGGATGAGGATCCACGAGGGTCACTGTATTTATTGTATGTACATGTACCTAATGGTCTAAACCAATAGACAAGATACTCGCAAACACAATTGACAAGCCACTCATCTTATTTTCTGACAATTCAATTATCCATAGTGTAAGCTATAACAGTATCTACATGTGCTAGCCGTCTTTTCCCACCCACAGAAACCGTATTCTGGATCGGTAAAAATATATCATTTCTCTTTATTCGATTCACAACAGAGCGCAGGTGACAACTTTGTCGAGCGCTGAAAATCATCGGATCGTGGACTCGAACAAGCATCACCAACGAATAACTCAAACAGGGCTCCTTGATCTTTCTCTTTTTCTTTTTTAACTCTTCCCCTTGAGACTTCCAAGGGGGTGCCGATTTAGACTAGGGCGTCGCGCTGAGCAAGGGCAGGCAGCTGGCCACTCTTCTATGGAAGGAATATGGTATCATAACAGGAAAGAAATTCGCTTGGACGAGATGCTTCGACGTGCGTGGGGTGGAGAGATCACCAAAGGCCGCAAGACTTTAGCAAAGTCTTCAAAGCCCATAAAACTCCCATCCATCCCCAGCTGCATCCGTCGACCCAGCTTCATCAGCTATTTGGGGCGCAAACTCAGTCCGTAGTTCTTCGTTGAGTCATAGCTCCTCGTCATCCAGCTCTGAGGGCTTGAGAAGACCTCCGACCTTCTGTCGTCGCTCCATATCGGCATTCTTGGCCTCCTGCTCTTGCTGCTCCTTCTCGACGACGAACAGCTCGGCATTGTCGCCAGCGAACTCCTTGAGGGAGACGAGGAAGTCACGAAGGTTGAGACGGAACTTATCGTACTGCGTGTTGAGCGTGAACAGGCCCTCGACGAAGCTCTGGATCTGGTTCCTGTTTGAGAGTTAGCATTGCAACATGTTGCAATAGACAGATGAACGTACGTTTGCAGATTGCGGAAGGCGTTTTGCAGGAGGTTAGCAACGAAGTTGGCAACGAATTCTCGGTTGTCGGTTCCGGCTTGTGCCTGATCAGGGCTGTAGATGGGTCCCTGGATCTTGGGCTGGGTACCGTCGGCAGGGTTGATGTAGTAGAAGAGCTTCATCAGCAACATAGATTGTGTCTTGAAACCGGCCTTGTGGTCGTTGTCGGTCACGACAAAGAATACATCCTGGAGGATAGTGATGAAGAATCGCTGGAAGAAAGCATTGGCGGTCTGAACGTCAGTCTTCTCGGCAATGTTGTTGATCAGCTCCAAAGCCATGTTGAGACCGGCAGCCTCGACATCTCGGTTGTCGTGCTTGAAAGCCCACGAGCACGAGTCGATGACAAACTTGAACTGGTTGTTATCGAGCTTAAGAAGTGCAGGGAAGCAGTGCAAGTTGATGGCTCGGAGGAGGTTGAAGAACTCCACTCGATGCTCAGGGAACTCTGAGAAGTCCTTGTTGATCATCTCCAGAGTGCATTCAAACACATTTTGCATGATAGTGGGAACCTGATCCTCCATGAGAGCGGAAAGCTTGGTGATGATGGTAGAGCAAGCCTTTAGCACCTCGGCATCTCGAGCACCAGGAACGTTGCGGTTGTAGTCGACCAAAACAGAGTCCAGCAGAGGAGGGACCATCTGGGCACGGACAGCCTGGAGGTCTTCCGCCTTGTCAACATAAACCTCAATGAGCTTGAGAATCTCCTTCTTGATGGTTCGAAGGCCTCGGACCTTGGGCATCTTGGTGGCCAGCTCACCATCGCGAGCAACAGCCTCGGAAATCAGTGTACTTGTAGCATTGTACATCTGGAGCATGTCGTGGTAGATACGGCCGATTTGGGGATAGAAATAGGATCCCACAGATGAACAAGCCGAAACGTTAGTCTTCATGATATTTCCGATAACCTTGATAGTCTCGGCATCCTGGAGGATAGAGGGGTTAACTGTTGCTTGCTTAATAATTTCGTCCCAAGCAGCATTGGGAATAGCCATAAGGTCAGAGAGAAGTCGTTCTTGCTGATGCTTATTGCCCTGAGCAGCAACCATGTAACCACAAGCCTCGTAGAATGTGTGGACTTGCTGGGGGGTCAAATCGCAGGTAATCTTGCCCATGTTGCGGACGATCTCCTCAATGAAGGGCTCCTGCTCGCTAGGCTGGAGGGCAACAAAGTGTCGTCGGCACTGTCGGGCAATTTTGATGAATGTATCGCAGGCCATGTCCTGTACACCTGTGATATCTTGTTAACGTGCTTCAAATAGTAACTGACCAAGCTCCAACAACGTACCTTCATGTGACTCATGCATGAACTCGAACAACTTGTTGACGACCGTCTTGAGAAACTTCCAGTGCGCCTTAAGGAAACGAGGGTATTGACCGACGATGTACATGATGTTACTGGCGACAACGGCCTTGTTGTCCTTTCCGCGCTTCATCTCAGTAAGACCTAGCAAATCCTTAATGACAGTGACCAGGAATCTCTTCTCGGTCTCCTCGTTCATAGCCAGAGAAATGGATCCGATAGCCCAGCAAAGGACGTTGCAGTTGTGCCAAGACCACTCACTGCCATCAACCTGTCGGGCGAGCTTCTCGGTCATAATGTTCTCCGTATCGACAACATCCAAATGCGTGAGATACACTAGGCACTCACGGATTGTTTTGTAAAGCTGCACAGTGTCGCTCTCCTTGACAAATTCTCGGACAATTTCACCTTCGTCGTTTTCGACAATCAAGACTTCCTCAGGGCGGACCATCTTCTCGATCATGACAACTCGTAGGTTTGACAGAACCTCGTTGTATTTATGCTTTCGAAGAGGGTAGTTGTTGAGCATGGTAGGGTTAGGGGCACCACCACCAGACATGCCTGCGCCGACGGCCATGAGGGGGTTAAGGTCCGTAATAGGGAGAGCCTGCATCTCCTCGTAAAGCTCCTGGACAAGCTTGAGCCAGTAGTCGAGAGTAATCTTGAAGATTTCTCGATCGTCGATCTGCGATATCCTAATAAGATAGTAGTGACCGTGGATAAGGAAATCCCGGTTAGGGAGTTTCTCGACAAGCTATTTCAAACATGTTAGAATAAAATAAAGCAGTGAAAGTATGGCGTATGGCTTACGTTCAAGTGCATTCCGAAGAAGTTGCAAAGGAAGAGTGCCAGGTTTTGAATAAATTCCTGGTCCCTCGAGTTGCTGCTAGGATATGTACTCTTAAGATCAAGAGAGACCGGGATGATGTTAGCAATGGTGGTCAATGTCTCTGTGAACATCTTGACGAGCTCCTCATCGTACGAGTTGGGTTGCCCAGGACCTCCAGTCTGAAGTCCTCCAATCTCAGTAAGGCACTGCATGGTGACGTTGCGGAACTCGGGGGTCGAGAGGAATCGGGTTCGCAGTGTGTCGATAAGTGGTGTCTCGAAGATATATCCCAGGGGAATCCAGTTGCAGAATCGCAGGAGGGTCTCGAGAGTTGCCTTGATCAAGCTGGGCTGCGTGGCCGTGTTGAGGACCTCTTGGCAGAGGTTGAAAATTTGTGAGAACTCGGCGCACATGGTCTGCTTCAGGTTGCGTGTCTTTGTCGATGTCATCTGCTCGGCTGAGTAGTCGAAGACTTCCTCCGAAAGTAGGCGGAGAATGATCATGTTGTTCTCGCAGATGGCCAAGTTGGAATGGCATGACTGGATGATTTCGTTGATAAAGGTAGGCCAGTTGTGAGGCCACTCCTGCTTGAGGACGGAAACGAGGACGAGGTTGAGCTTGTTAAGCAAGGTCTTTTGCTGGCGCAACGACTCTTCGGTGCTTGAGCACTGGATGATGAACTGGACGATGAAGTTTCGGATTCCTACGCGAAGAGACTGGTCAGATAGGCGATTGTGTTGGCATCATGGACAAGACGCACCTTGGCACTGTTCCCGAGGGAGTACCTTCCACCTCGTCATGATCACATTATCCAGTACCTGCAGACCCAAGTCTGTCAAAATTTGTTAGTCGACTGGATTCAGAATTCATTTATTCGCAAAGCTCGAAGGGGACAACGCTGGCCGAAGTGCAGCACAGCGTGGAAAGCGGCGCAAAGCTGAAGCAACGCACATTTGGTTTGAGGGTACTGCGCATCCGAGAGGATCTTGTCGACCATAAGCCAAGCATCGGGGTCCTCTTTGAACTGCGGATCGGGTTAGTGAAAAAAGCTTTAGACGAGCCAGAAGCTCAAGAAATGCACGAACCTGGTTGAGAGCAGCTTGGGCGGCTTTTTGCTACACGATTGACGAGGCGGGATTAGCTCTTGTTCCTCATATCGACGCGCGGGGTCCACGGTTGGTAAAAACCGAGAGCCACAAGATAGCCTACCTGCTCACCGCGCCCCTCGTAGAAGGAGCGGACGAGGACGTCCAGCTCTTCAATGGAGGCGGCCATTTTGTGTTTGTATATCGGGTTCACGGGGGGATCGTTACGTGGGAGAGGATGAAGATGTTGGTGGTTGGAGGTAGTTTGTGGTGGGCGAACGAAGACGAGGCGAGGCGGGGGAGAGAGAGAGAAGATACAAGCAAATACTAGCCCCAGGCAGATAGACTATAGCGAGGATAGCAGTAGCGTAGCGTAGCACAGCTCAGCTCAGCTCTACAGTAGGAAGGATATGGTGGGTGTATGATGATCGGGAGAGAATGCGTCGCAAAGGAAGCAGTGAAAAATGAAAAAGAGGAGAAATGCAAAGTTCGGCTTTGGCGAAGCAAACTAAGGTAAAGTGGACGACGTCGGTGAGGTGAGGTGAAGCGTGAAGAGATCCATGAATGAATGGGCTGGACCTATGCGGGTGGCTCAGGACGAAGTGGAGTTACAAGCCCAGCGCCAGCGCTGTGAATACAGTACAACGGACACCTTTAGTGGAGTACCATGCCCAGAAATGCCCCGCAGTGTAGGCTGCGTCACTTGTAACCACCAGCAACCAGACCAACTAATGGATGGAGGTATCCTGAGAGCTTCCACTTGCCTGTCCTGACCACCTCAGATCTGATGCTCAGGTAGCTTTTCCGGACCTGTAGACTACAGGTTTGTCAGCAGCGGGGCACGACACGACACGACACAGGCAAAAGAAGGGATGAATGGATGTCCGCCTGCCAAAAGTCATGTCACTATCACATCAAGAAAAAGTAATAAGTATCTCTACCTGTTCCGTCACAACGGCTGATGCTGTCACCGCGGATAAGCCATTCAAAAAACGCAGAACGCCTCCGATTCCTTGGACCCATGACGTTGGGATTTTTGTAGTGCTACTTCAATTCCCAGCCTCCCGGGCGCATAGATAAAATCACCATACCCGATCGATCTCATGATTCGCTGTGGTTTCAACAACAGCGCATGTTGGTCACTCTTGTCAGTTATGCACAGTTAATTGATGTGGCCGGATGCGGTAGTCCGAATATTGGAATCGTTTGAGTTGTTCTCAAGCACTACAGACCCGTCAAAATCTTTCTCAGCTGAACGTGTTTACTTAATACCAGTATGTCCTATCATATACTGCTCTGCTATTCATGTTAAGCCTTGATGCTCTCTCTGGCTACATCGACAATTGACACGATTTGAGATATCACATTTTCCTCCCGGCTGAAAACAGCGCCGAGGGGTTATTATGATAGCCTGACATTCTTATTCATAAATTGAGGGGCAAGCTCATGTTCATATTGCAAGTTATTATGCCTAAACTGTAACTGGTCAATACGAAAAGAAGTTTCCAGACTATTCTACCACTTCGATTAAGACCGAAAGACACAAATGTGCAAGCTGACAATTTGCGAAACAACACTACCGGACAGGGATGAAAATGTACGTATCAAAGAATCATATTTTTAAGCTCGCTTTGTAAATAAAGGACAATATAAGCCGACCCTCTATAGGTAGTCAGTCCCGTCATCTATCCAAACACCAACCAATATGGCCAGCCATTGCTTTCGTTATATACCATTGACTTCGAGCGAAGAACTTATACCCAGCTGGTATTATAGGTTTGGGTGCTGTAAGTTCCACCTGGTCGTTAACAAGTCATGTTGAGGATTTTTCTGTCCTTTTTCTCTCTCTCTCTCAAGCTTAAGGCTTGTAACCAGCCTCGAACAAACTCTCCTTAAGAGCATTAATGGCCTTTTCCATGTGGTTTCGGCTAGGATCCAGCTGTGAAGTACAGATTAGTCACAAATCTTGGCAAAGGAGCACAAATTACACTTACGGCGCTGACACCCATGTGACCGAATCGGATGTACTTGGAAGCAATAGCCTTGTGAATACCACCAGCAAAGACAACACCCTTGCCAGCCAGCTTGGGCAACACATCGGGAGCGCCAACACCCTCAGGCAGGTAAATGGCAGTCATGGCGTGAGCTTGGTCCTCGGGCTTGGTGGCAACGATCTTGAGACCGAGGTCGGTGATGGCCTTCTTAACCTTGTTAGAGACCTCGATGTGGCCCTGGAATCGCTCAGACAAGGGCTTGGAGAGGATCTGGGTCAAACTGGTGTGAAGAGCGTGGACGAGCTGAGGAGAGGGAGTAGCGAAGTAAGAGGGCTTCTTAGCCTCGTAGTTCTTCATGACTGCGGAAAGTTAGCAAGATATACATAGTATGAGGGCATACGTCACTCACTGGGAGTCCAGTTCTTCATGGAAGCGAAGTAGGCGGGGATAGGGGTCTTGCGGTTCTCAAGAGCGGCAGCAACAGCTCGGCCGCTGAAGAAAGAGATAGAGAGACCAGCAGGAACGCCAATGGCCTTTTGACTGGCAGTAACGACACCATCAAGACCCCACTCGTCGAAAGCGATCTCCTCACAAGCAACACTGCAAACACCATCGACAATAACAAGAGTCTCGGGGGAGACCCGCTTGACAGTAGCGGCGAGGTTCTTGAGCTCGCTCAAGACACCAGTTGATGTGTCGACATGTGTAACTGTAAGAATCTTGTATTTCTTCTCGGAAAGTGCCTTCTCAATTTCGGGAAGCTGAGGTCGGCCACCAACCTCGCCATCGAGCTTGGTAACGTTAGCACCGTAGGCGCGCAGGCAGTCGGCAAAGCCATCGCCAAAGTAACCGGTGCTAAGAACAAGGGCGTCTTCACCAGCCTCAACAAGGTTGGCGGCGACGATATCCCATCCTAGAGTACCGGAACCGGAAATAACATAAGGTTGGGCGGAGGGGTCGGTCGATTGGAAGAGCTTGCGGGTCATGGAGAGGGTCTCGCCGAAGGTGTTGACGAAGCCAGGGCCGACGTGGCTCTCGCTGGAAAATAAGCATTAGCAATTGATTCATCAAGTACGACATGTTTCGCATACCTGTAGTGGCCCATAGACTTGAGGACATCATCGTCGAACTCAATGGGTCCGGGAATGAGCAGAGTAGCGTGTTCGGGTTGAGAAGACATATTGGCTGTGGTTGTCGATAGAGGACGAGCTTGGGTGGATGACGAAAGAGCAGGGGAAGCTGCGGTATAAGAAGATGTCTGATGCGACAGATGGCCCGAGACGAGAGAGATCCTATCGGCCGACCCAGCGGCCGAATACGTCTTGAAGCCCGCCGAGGAGGGGCCTTCGGCGGACAGCTCCGGAACGCGGGGCACTTTCCTTCCCTCCATTGTGAATGCCGAACCAAACAGGAGCGACCGACTACGACTGCAACTGGTTCCTGCACCTGCTCCTACCCCCACTGACAACGTCAACCGCTGGAACCGCTGAAGGGTCGCCAGGTTGGCTGTGATGGGCTGGTGATGGGCTGGTGACTGCCTGAGGCAACCCAAGAAAGAGCAGAAAGACACGGAAGAAGCCCGAGATTTACTGCAAGACAGTAAAGATCGGTAGGCTTCCGAATCTGGGATCCAATGCCGGTCCTTTCGGGTCTTTGAAGTACCGAGATCGAATTTTGATAACCAGAAATTCTCAGAGATTGTTTCCCTTCTGTTTGGTGATGATAGATTGAAGTGATGAATTACCTCAAGGGAAGAAACGAAAAGAGACACCGCCTGAGGAACGCCCTGTCGTACTCACTTTAGCACCGGAGTCCCCTGTCTCTCCGTCCGGGCCCTCTTTTTCCTTCTTTCAGTACAGCTAACGAGGTTCATCAGTACCTTTCGAGGCCGCTACCGGACCGGGAGTTCAACATTTTAGTGGAGGTTATGTCGGGATCACGAACCGACTATCCACGATGTCCCTGTTAGCGGCAGGTTTCAACGGGTATTGAACCGAAGGTCTTGCAGCACACTACCTTCAGCTTTACCACTGACTCAATTCAAGGAGAGATGGAACAATAATATACAATCGAGTCGTCAGCGCCAATCATATCTACCGAGATATACACAGGTACTAAGCAATGCCTTGGTAAAAGTCCAACAGCTTCTCTGCACCGTCTTCCCACTGCACATCATTCTGCAAATGATGTCCAGCACCTTCAACAAAGCGTAATCTTACACCGTCACGCTCCCCAGTTCCCGCTTCGCGATAATACTCCGCTGTCTTTCGAGACACCGGCTCTGTCATCAGCTTATCCTGAGTACCTGCCATGACGAGAACTTTCTCACTGCTCGTCCCGTCATTGCGTATATGCTTCAGGATCGTCGATGCAGATGTGAACGAGTACATCATGCTGAAGGGCCATAGGTAGGCCTCGTAGCGACTCATGCGGCGCTGGAAGGCGACAACGGCTGATAGAGGGACTTTATCGCCAAAGAAGGCGCGTCGGGTGAGTTTTGGGTGTGAGAGAGGTGAGTTGGAGTGCCAGAGATGGAAGATCATTCGAATGGCGAACCAAGGATCCATTTTCCACCAATTCATGTATACGTCCATTCTGCGAAGCGGTGTTAGTGGTGAGAAGTCAAGGCATGGGCTACTATCTGACTCACGATCCAAATCCTGGAACAGTACCCAGTAACGCAAGGGCTTTGACATTAGCCAGGCCATCACTGAGAATACCCTGGCTCAACCCTCCACCACTTGAGTGTCCAACAAGCATCACCTCGCTCTTTTCACGGATCTCCACCCAGTCAATCACCGCAACTAGATCAGACGCCAAAGCACTTCGAGGTGTTGCAAAGACCATACGGAAGTATGAGGGGTGCCATGACTCTCCATGACCGCGCAGCGAGACAGCATAGCATGGAACGCCACGAGTGGCTAGATATTGCATGTATTCAGTCCATACCCAAGCACAGCCCATTCCGCCATGGCAGAATACTATAGGTGGCCCATCAGTTCTATCGGTGATGGAGGGCTTGTTGGACAGAACTTCGACTTGGCCTTGCGGTGTGTTTACCCAGTGACGTTCGAGACCCTCAGGAACAGGAGACGGAGGGCCTGAAGGTCGGGTAAAGTGAAGCCACTGATAGCTGAGGTTGAATCCAAACATTGATTTTGTGTTGTATCGAGGTAAGTGCTTCGTTTTATCAGATATGTATGAGTGGTCTTGCTATTGTTGATGGAGGTGAGAAAGGTGGTTCGCAACAGTATGGGCATTGCTCTCCTCTTATATGAAATGAAGCAATAACAGAAGAATGGACTGTGCTACGAACAGCTGAAGGTCCTTTCGTTCCGCCAAGTGGTCGGGTTGGTCGCACAAGAAAATACGAACCACATTCAGCCAGCTTACTGTAAGCCACCGACGGGCCATAAGCTTCAGCTGCTCACTAGTCCAGCGTCTTGCATCCACAAAGCGGCTACATTCACATACTCGGGAGAATCGGGAATAAAGGTACTAGCACTTATGAAGTATTTGTTTCGAGCTTTACAAAATTTGTCCTTGCTGGGTGGCTTCGTAGGTGAGGCCAAGACCTAATATCATGGGTCATGTAGCTGATATAGTCGGATGAACGCAACTGCAGCCAAAATGGTTTATTTTCACACCATAGACGAAGAGTTTGCAAATACCTGTTTGCAACGTTGTAGCATGTGGCTTGCATAAGTCAATCTGAAAGGCCAAGGTCTACCTCTGTCGGAACTCTCAGTTCCAATGTCATATTGAGAATATTGTGTTATTATTGGCAATAAACGTACTTTTACTGCTTCAAATTCAAGACTTTCTAACGCGATTGGGCAGACTAAACGACCAAGCATTCAAAACTCCGCCGTCAACTAACAAGAACAAATACCCACACCTTCTAGAGCCCTTCTATTCTTCCTCTTCGGCTTTGGATCCCTATCTTTCCCCAATCTACCCCGCTCTCTACGCGGTAGCTAGCCCGCTAGACACGCCTTGGTACTGAGAAGTCACAGGGATACTGGCGTGTTACTCATACATACAACAATACACACAATTGACTATTCATTACTGATATCCTACTAACTATACTGTCTTTCTCGAGCTGATGTCGATGTCTACGCGTTCTAACTCTACACGTCCAAATAACGCTAGAAAGCGTACTCCCAAAGCGTATGTTCTTACTAGATAGCACTCGGGTTTGACATCACTAACAGGGGAGGAATGATCAGGTGTGTAAGATGTCGCGACCAGAAGATCAAATGTTCTGGTTCCCAACCCTGCCAACAATGCGATAAAAGAGGGTTGACGTGTCGCTTTGATGATGAATCTCGTAAAGTAGTCGTTTCAAGAGGGTGAGTTCAAAAGCAAGTGTAGTTCATGATGAGTTGCTTACGTCCTTCAGGTATATCAACAGTCTTCAAGAAAGGCTTGCATCATTGGAGAGAAAGGCAGACCAGCAGGCTATAACTGGTCAATCAAGAAGCCCGGAGCTAGGTGAGTGTATACAATTCCTTCATAATTTGAATGCGTATGCTAAAAATGGATAAGATGAATCAATACAGTTATGTGACCCGAGCAACGACATCTCAGATCTTGTTGTCAAGGCCCCAAGTTCAATATCACCTTATGCATCAGTCCATACACAAGGCCATCAATCCAACGCCCAAGGAAAGGCTCCTCTAATCAATCCTTTGGCCTTTCATACCTACGACTTTGTCCCAGGTCTCAAAAGCCATCTTCTCTTTATGGGAACATCTTCAAATTGGTCCTTTAATAGAAGAGTACTGACCATGACACATGAGCGCATCAAGGGAACAGCATTACCTACTCACAACCTTCATTTCGCAGGGATTGAAGGGAAAGTGTTTGACTTCAAGTGGGATGGAACGAGGAAGAATACACTTGTGGACGCACCTGACATGACCGCCCTTCCAACCAAGGATTTTGCCCTTTATCTCATCAATTCAGTCAAATTCCACTGCGGATGGTTATATAATCTATTCGACGAGGACACTTTTATGGAACGATTTCACCGCTTCCATGATCACCCTGCAGAGTACTCGCGAGCCGAGCCTCTCTGGTTTGTTCATTATCTTCTTGTCGTAGCACTTGGAAAAGCGTTTGTGGTCCAGTCTACGAAATCTAGACGTCCTCCGGGTGGCGATTTGTTCATACAGGCTATGAAGCTCATGCCAAACTTTACCTTCTTCGAGTGCGATATAATAGACGAGATGCAAGTCCTCTGCTGCGCTGCGATCTACTTACATTCCGTTGATCACATTCAGCAGGCCCACCGCCTGGTAAGATACGTCCAAGTGCACGGAGATACAATGGTCGCTAACAGAGCTAGGTCTGCAATGCTCTTCGCCATGGTTTAGAACATGGGATACATACTGAAATGCAGTCCAGTGCTCTTGACAAGTCTTACGTAGATAAATGCCGCCATATGTTCTGGACCATCTACATCCTCGAGCGCCAGATGGGCTCTTTAATGGGACTCCCATTAAGTATATCTGACGATGTCATAAGCGCGCGCTTTCCAGCCTTTCCAGGACAGCCAGAAAAGCTGGAGGCTCTCAAGATACATGTTGACTTTTGCAGGGTACTTGCCAAGATAGACCAGAGTAAGTATATTTTACCCAAACGGGAGGGTATGCTAACGATATATGTATAGCTGTTTATGGGCTCGAAGGAAAACTCGACAGTCGGTATCTAGAGGCCACGCAGTCGGTGCTCAAGAGTATCGCTGTCGTTACAGAGCGGCTGAATAAATCGTTTGAGATTCAATCAAGTGAAGGAATGGCTGGTATCTCTCGGATTTCTGCTCACCTTCATCTTCTACAGCACCAAGTAAGCTCTTTTTCCATGCCTTGCTCGACAGAAGTCGACTCTGACATATCAAGTGCATTATTCTCACCACAAGACCATTACTGTATACCTTTCTTCTCTCCAGGCTGGGTCATCTGGAGGTAGCTCTGATGCACTGGCTACAATCCGAGAGCGTGAAGGGCCTTGTCCAGATGTGTACCGAGTCTGCCCAGCAAATCCTTAGAATTCTCTCCAGCCTGTCTGACCAAGGGCTGCTAGGTATGTCACTCGTTGTACTGATAAAGCTCGCTCACTAACGCTCATAAAGAAACATTTCTGCGCTTCGATCATGATGCAACCTTTACCGCTACCATCGCACTACTCATGGCAGCTGCGATCGATTCGTCTCTATTACCTGACCATATGCCATGGACGCAACGCGCCTATGCCATCTTTGACGAGATGGGCTCTCGCGGTAATCCCGTAGCAAACATGGTTGCATCCGAATTACAGCAATTGGAAGGATTGCTCCAAGAGTTCCTTGTCAACAATGAGTCAAGAACTTTGGTTGCTACGCAGAGCCACGACATTCCACAAGAAGGGCTAGCTGACGATATAGATACAACCGCAGCGACTATTGCTGGATACACTGAATCGTTCAATCTTGATTCTGGTGATGAATTTGGATTGGGGTTGAGCTATGAGCTCAGTGCAGAGCAGCTGCTCAATGTTGCAAATTCACTAGATATTGACAGTTTGACATGGCCATGGCCCGAGGACCCAATGGAAGAGGCGATGGAGGGCTCTTAGATATATGAGAAGACGTAAGATAGTAATGTTGCAAAGGCTTCAGACTTTGACTAGGTAGCATTATACGAATGCAGCTGGTTAGTTCGCCTAAATATTTCTGTAGGGCTGTTTTCAAAGGGTCACTTATAAGGAACAAATTGAATTCAAAATCAAATTTACTATTATAGCTTATTGGAAGTACTTTAACGAAACTTGTAAAAACACAACTGTACCCAGAGCCTCGTGGCTCTCATGTCCTGTAAGACAGGGTCAACGCCAGAATAGATACAGCAGACGAGCAACATGATATATATGTTCCTATTAGCAGCCGCCTATAACCAGGGGCCAGCCATTCAATTTTCGCGCATATTTATGCAAGAACATCGGGTCGTTCTGGTTTTTAAGAGCGGCGTGGAATCGATCGTTGGTGAAATACATGATGATCCAGTTATTGAAGAAGGGTGCGCTGGTGATAGAGATCAACCAGTTGAGAACAGTCAAACTACCAGCGATATCACTGTTAGCTCATGGCAATCTCAGTGAGTGTCAGGTCGTACTCACCGGACATCCGACGCAACTCAGAATAACAGCAGCCCCAGAAGTGGTGATCAGATGAAGCCTGGTTCGTCTCTCAACACGAACCTTGGCAAGACGAGTCGAGATGAGGCCTGTTCTTAATACTCTCGAAGAAAGGTAGACAGGTCCGGTAGTTAGTAATAGCAAGAAAACTGCATGTCATAACAGCATTGAGCATGGAAACGATAGCAGGGATGCCAGAGTCTTGGACGGTAATTACAAAGTGGTTATTGAATGTGCCCTTGATTATGGGGTTTCAACTGACTTGGTGTGAACGATCGATGGAATTGGTCGTTGTTCTTTCGTAGCTCGATGGTTTGCGCTTCTTTAAGCTCAGAGAGCAATTCGGTCTTCCTTTGTCGTGGATCTTCGTGACTTTCCCATTACTGCAGCTGGAACTCACACATTATACAGAGCTTGACGGTGCGGAATGAAGCTAATACAGAATTGATCTAATTACAATAGGGCTGCGAGGCAAGATCGTAGAGTAGATGGGTCTTGGACTCTGAAAATCCAAGCTTTTGACGATACGGCGATCATGAGTCTTTGTGTGTGCTATCAGTTCCGACCAGGAATGTGAGGAGTATGGTGCATCATGGTGATCAGGATGGTGGCATCATACGGGATAGTGTTCGCAAGGGTGAAATTGCATACTCCGATATCGTTCAGAGACAAGTTAAAAGGGAAATAGAGCTGCGTGTGTACCGTTAACTGTGACATGTGTTTCCAAACTATAGATCTTCTGTTATGACTTCAGACCCCGACTTCGACTTATCTCAATATAGCCAGGGAGACAAGTTCTATCAGATCGAGGCTCGTTGCAAATTTGCATTATCATTTGGATAAGATCTTGAATAGTCTCATTTGTGTTATGATGTTCTCCGGCGCCACGATCGCTTTTATAGACTCATCCTGTACATTATGTTATAGATACACTTCGCCAAGGTAGAAGGAAGATAAGTTTCCAGCTATTTGAACCTGGTAGGCATGTGTTGTCTGATAGTCTTCAGAGTACACCAGAGACGGACGCTCTCAACTGTTGACATTTCCATCTCGAACGTGACTTAGAAATTCTATTATCTAAGAGCAGCGGCAGAACATGTTTTTATGTAGTCGTTTGGTAGTATTGAAGTAATACTAGTTACCAACCTAGATTTCATCCGGATAGGACATTCCATCCTTCTGTTGATATTTCGGCGTTGTGGGCATTCAGACGTGGTTGAAAACAAACCCCTACCCTGCAGTACCAAGAATTGATCCTGACTCTCTTGCACCAACATCCCGTCTTGGCCTACAAAGTGCCGAGGCCAAGCCACTAGATTCGGTAGACGCGGCGATAAGTCTCTTCAAACCAAGAAGAAGGATATCAATCAGTATCAGCAATAGAAACAAACAACCTTGACTCCCATTCCAATTATCAAATGCCTCAAAGACCATCAATGAATGTTAGGTTACCACAACACTGGACCCTACCTAGAGGAACCTTGTTACGCCCGCAACGCTCAAGGTGAATGGTAATGAACCACAAGAATGGGTCCTCATCTGGCTCGTGCAGCCTGAACATTATGGATCGAACGCGTCCATCAAGGACCCTGTAATAGGGATCCCGTACGATACAGGACTCGTTTAGATAAGCTCAGAATGACAATGCAATGCATGGACTCAGCACCAGCATCCTCGGGAACTGTACAGACAAGCTACTGGGTTGAAAAGGCCACATGCAAGAAGGCAACGAGATCGACGGAAAGACTGCAGTCCGAGTGACTGGGGTAAAAGAAAATAGAATGAGTCTCTCGAGTTTCCTGAAACGAAGCACTAATAAAAGTCATTTTGCCAACATTCTTGACCAAAGTCTTCGCGGAAGGGGGGGGGTTTATATGCAACGACCAAAGCCTGACAAGTAAGAGTCCTCTGTTGCTCTCCGCCAAGTGGTGAGGTCTCAAAGCGTGGCGTATCGGAGGACGGCAGCGCTGAATAGTTCCCGGAACGGAAGGTCAGACAGTACTGCACAACCTGCCGCATTGAGTATTTTGTGAGTGAATGTATGTCAGACGCGGGTTAAAGATCCAATTATGTATATGTATGTGAATGTGTGATGCTATTCCGTGACAATTGTATTCCTGCATCGACGTCTTCGAGAACAATGGCCAAAGCTGACTCGCATCGCATCCAGTGCGTCGGAGTCTTGAAGGTGATTGATTGCAGCGGCCCTTTCGGCGGGATATAGCATACCACTCTTGATGTAGCTTAAGTTTGATAATACTTGTTGAGTCAAAAGCAATGACTCGTCACTGTTATTATTCTTCGACTCAGCCCATCTTTCCACTCACTTTATTTTGGTGTGGCTCGTTGTTGTTCTAAGCTTAATAGAAACCTTAGCAAGCTGTCCAGTCAGGTAAGAATGTGCCGCAGGCCATTCATGTCGAGGACCTGGGTTCCCTCATCGGCCCGTAGAACAGGCTTACGGTGCCGTGCCTTCAAGGTCAGGGGCAACAATTGATAACGCTTCAACTGTATTTGCGGGGGCTACAAGGGGGCCTGGCCTAGTCGGTCATGTCCGAGCCCATCGATTAACTTGGGACCTTGCCCTGTCCTGCTTGTTGCACGATGTTAAAACAACGGGGCCACAGATGAAGTGAATTGTATTACGTACAAACGTTTGGAGAATTTCCTCAATTGACTGTTGCTTGATCCTAAAGAACGGGCCAATCTGTATAGTATGGAGACGTGCCCCAGATTGTCGGCGATTCGCCCACGGGGTAATGGCAGTTGAGAGCAAACTGTTACGTATTACCCCGTAGATGGGAATTCAACGTCTGCGGATCTCAACATCTCGACATTGAAATGTTCGATACTGGATGTATGTCATGGCACAAATTCTGAAGGAAGTTTTCTAGAACAAAGCCATAGCCGCGGCGGCAAAAACCACCGCGGACCGCAATCAGTAGCTGGCCTTTGATTGTAACGATGGATTTTCGTTCGGCCTTTCTGTTATCTCAGTCCCCTCCGAAAAGATAACTGTCGCACCATGGCGAAAATAGATAGGGTGCGTAAGCTGTGTCCAGCCTACTCAATAATTCAGCTGGGCCTCATTAATTGGCGCTTGCTTGATTCGCCAAGAGCAGCAAAATTACAATGTGACACACACCTTTACCAAGCGCCACTCTTCTAGAAGAAAGCTGTTTCCAACCTAGGCTTGCTTTCTCCCCTGTCACGGCCTGCAAGATGGTGTGCGAGGCGCCAAATGAGCCGTCATGCCGTCTTATTGTGAAGGGATGTGCCGTGAATTCGCGGGTGATTATTTCCGAATAGTCGTATCGTATGAATGGCACCACAAAACGTTCCGAAACCACACCAGGTGCGCAACATGATGCTGTTGGTCCCTCAAGTGCGCTGTTATCAGATACGGCGAGAAAGTCGGTGGGTCGACATACGCAAGACAAGATGGGAAATCTGGCAGTTATGGTATCATCGACACAGATTGTCAAGGTCCCTGGGAACCTGGTCTCATGTCGAGCCACAGTTTCGGTAATGGAGCAGTGAAATGTGGTCAGAATGCTATCTGACCAATTTGGCAATGCGGGCACTGACTTGACTGTACAGTAATTTCTCTGACTTGGGCTCCGCAACATTTACCACCTAGTGTTGGTTGGTTGCCTTATGGACCCCATTCTCAAGCATTGCCTTTGAGCGTGGGATGGGAGTAGGAGTAGTAACAAAAGTTCGCCTGTTGTGCACGAGTCGTTGCGTGTTTCGGCATGTCTGCTTACTGAGAGATAACGAATTCTTGGCAACAGATGAGCTGTAGTATGAAGGAAAGCACGGTTAACAACCAAAATATCATGTTGCGCTGATGCTTTTGCATAAAGCTTCTCATATTCAGTGCTGACCTCCTCAAACAAGACTAGGAAGGTCGACGGGAATATGATTTAACTCTTTTGTCAACCTTACCTACCTAGCGCCTACCTAAGTGAGTAGGTTGAGGGAAAATGGAAGGAGGAAAGAAGCGCGCTCCTGCCTTGAGTAGCCATGATGGAGGAGTCCATGACGGAAGGACGGAAGTACCTCTTACATGTATCGGTACCTGTACCTGTGCCTTCCTTCTTGAGTGGGGTAAACGTTAGCGTTGGACTAGGATTAGAGTCCTCTCCAATTCTCCACTTTGCCTGCAATTAGGTTGATCGTCCTGTAATGGCTTGAGCTTGTTGTTAGTTCCCCTTGTCACACATAGGAAATGTCGCAGATGTTTTGCGCGTTCCAATGAAATGGAATCGTTGAACCTCCCAATGACCGACCGCTGAGCAGGAACCGGAAGGTCACAGGCTGTAGCGAATGCAATGCATGCGTGATGCAAGGCAATTCATCCACACGCTTTGCTCAAAGACACGGCACGGAAAGCATAGGCTTGCGCATCTTCTCCTGTCCTTGAACCTCTTCCCAATGCTCATCTCATTGCAGCTCCCGAGGATCCAATCCAAACTTTGGTCCCACGAAACAAGCAAGGGGTGCGCATAACCGCGACATCGAAAGCACTGAATCTGTCGAATCGGCATCCTCCTCTTTCTTCCTCTCTGTCGCCCCCATGTCCGTGATAGACTCCGCTCCGCCATCTCAGACTTTGGACCTACCCCAATTATCCATGTTCCTCCGTCCGTATCGCGCTTCTTGGCATTCAAGCCCTCTTGTTCCTCGTTGATATCCACACGCTTACTTGCCCCAAGCTTGACAGCTTCTTGTTGATCGGCAACATAACGGGAAACTAAGGGCCTCACAAGATGTTCGAGTTGACCGAATTGTTCCCGCAGTGGCGGCCCTCTTGTCTCTAGCCTGCCGAGTCGACTGCGGCCCCAGTCCTCTCTGGCTCTTGTCCTCCCCTCCTGGACTTATATTTAAGAACTGTCGTTCCCCTCCTCGTTCGCTCTCGGTTTCGATCATCACCACTCCTTCTTCTGCCTGAGACCAAGGTCACTTGACCTTTCTTTTTTTATCTTTCTTCAATCCCTATAACTCGTCAAGAGTTACCCAGCAGGGGAACATCCAACATGGAGTCAAAGAGCTCCAGCGACAACCCGACTAACGTCGGCCAGGAAAAGGGCAACACAGTCACTGAGCAGAGTGGAGATGTCCAGACTGGCGGCGGCTTCGCCTTCCAGGAGGAGACCTACTGGACCCGAAATGGTCTCACTCTAGAGTCTTTCCAGCGGCGCAAGGACACCACCAACCATGAACTTGATCGCCGTATGAAGCCTCGCCATCTTCAAATGATTGCTATCGGTGGCTCCATCGGTGCAGGTTTCTTCGTCGGTTCTGGAAAGGCTCTCTACAATGGCGTAAGTTAATACGATACCTCTCTCGTCATAGTGAGTTGCTAATCGAGTGTTATAGGGTCCTGGATCTGTTCTTATTGACTTTCTCCTGATCGGTGCTATGATCTTCAACGTCGGTATGTCAATATCACCTTGACTGGATAAATGGAAGGAATACTAACGTGTTGTGCTTGCTAGTCTTCGCTCTTGGTGAACTTGCCGTCATGTATCCCGTGAACGGCGGTTTCTATATCTACTCGTCTCGCTTCATCGATCCTTCTTGGGGTTTCGCCATGGGTTGGAACTATGTCGCACAGTGGGCTACCGTTCTGCCACTCGAATTGACCGTCTGCGCTGTGTGTATCAGTTATTGGAACGAAGACCTTTCAGCCGGAATCTTCATCGCTATCTTCCTCGTTGCCATTATTATCATCAACATCTTTGGTGGTATCGGTTATGCTGAGGAAGAGTTTTGGTCGTCTTGCCTGAAGCTTGGAGCTACCGTCGCCTTCATGTTCATTTCTGTTGTCCTCGTTTGTGGTGGTGGTCCCGATAACGGCCGCTACAACGAGTACTGGGGTGGTAAGCTTTGGAACGAGGACCCTGGTGCTTTCAAGAACGGCTTCAAGGGATTCTGTTCCGTCTTTGTCACTGCTGCTTTCTCCTTTGCTGGTACCGAGCTGGTTGGTCTCGCCGCTGCTGAGTCTGAGAACCCTACCAAGGCTCTCCCCGGCGCCATCAAGCAGGTTTTCTGGCGTATTACCCTCTTCTACGTTCTCGGTCTTTCCTTCATTGGTCTTCTCATCAAGTCCACTGATGAGCGACTCAACATTTCCGGCTACGCCAACGCCAAGGCTTCGCCTTTCGTCCTTGTTGGTGAGTATGCTGGTCTCAATGGTCTCAACCACTTCATGAATGTCATCATTCTCGTGTCGGTTCTGTCCCTTGGTGTGTCGTGTGTTTATGGCGGTTCCCGTACCCTGACTGCTATGGCTCAGAACGGATATGCTCCCAAGATGTTCGCCTACATTGACCGTGGTGGCCGTCCCCTCATCTCCGTCCTGGTTCATATCCTCATGGGTTTCATCGCCTTTGTCAACCTCGACCCCAAAGGTGGAGAGATCTTTGACTGGCTCCTTGCTCTTTCTGGTCTTTCAACCCTTTTCACTTGGGGATCCATCTGCGTTGCCCACATTCGCTTCCGTAAGGCTTGGGCCCGACAGGGTCACACTCTGGACGAGATTCCTTTCCGGGCTGCCTTTGGTGTCGCTGGCTCATACTTCAGTCTGGGCCTGATCATTCTCGTTCTTATCGCCCAGTTCTATGTTGCCATTGTTGCCCCTCCAGGATCCAGTGGTATGGGCACCGTCGAGGGATTCTTCATCTCTTACCTTGCTTTCCCTGTCGTTCTGGCCTTCTGGGCTATCGGATATCTCTGGAAGCGCGAAGGATGGATCTCGATCGACAAGATCGATGTCGACACTGGCCGACGTGAGCACAACTGGGACGAGATCAACGCTCACCGTGCCAAGGTTGCTACTTGGCCCGCTTGGCGACGTTTCCTCAACAAGATCATGTAAACATGTGATCTTTTGTTGCGACCTGTTCTCTTAGTGTGAATTTGAGCTGGAGTATGACACATTGTTTATCCACTCTCTTGTATATCTTTTATAGTCCAACATGACAATAGTATATTATTGTGCATATCCTTAGCAACCGCTTTGTTCTTGTGAATCATGCCATGTCTTTGAGTTGAGTAAGCGAGCGCCAGTCCCTTGGTTCGTTTTGGACTACGCGCAGTAGATACGTTCTTTCGCAGTCTTTGGTGATGGAGGTTAAGTTACGAGTTGATACAAAGACTGAAAACATTGTCAAACGTATGGCAACGTCTTTTCAAAGCCTTTTTATCTGGTCTTTAGGATATTTAAACACGTAGTCAAACGCGCCCTGCGACGACTTGAATCTGTCATTTGTGGAGTTGATCACGCCCTTCAGGTACGCCCTACAAGTCAATTCGGTTCATGGTGGAGTTCAGGAGATTAGGCAAATATTCACGATGGAAAGTCACTTAAGTTATTTTTATTATAGTTGAGAGCTATGGAATGGGCCTGAAGAGAGTATATACAAGATAGGGAATCTAACGCTGGAACAATGAGATTCGGTCCTGGGTCAGAAGTTATGACCAAACCGCATGCAACTTTGTCCGGAGCTACGGTTCAGAAAGAAAGGTGAATGTCCTGTCTAGACGTTGCTGCTTCGTTTCAAGAGCCAATAGTGGAATCTGGGGTTCTCATTACGCTCTCCAGGTCGAAGCGGATCTTGTTACGTACAAAGCCAGATTCGACATGAGAGAGGACAAGGCAAGATCGGCAATGGCGAATATCCTGGGGTAACAGGCAATAGAGCCCGCTCAACACGGATACTATCTATCTACTCAGAACCATCAGTGTACGCGTCTTGTGAGTCTATTACGAGAAAAGAACGACAGTAGAAGTGGAATCATGATACCATTACGGCTGTGCCTCGTTTCTCCAACTCGTGCCAAGGGCAAGACAAGAAATAAGACACGACGGCGCCTCTCGCAAGCCAAAACTGTTGAAAAGTCACTCAAGTCGCAGTACTTGTGCTCCGGAGGATGCACCCCAGAAACAGCCTAGACCCAGGAGTTCCACACGATAAACTATCCTGCCTGGCTAATAAAGATATGGGTCCTGGAAAAGAAAGCACAAGTTTAATCTCAAGCGAGGCCATTGAGAGGAATTACTCGTACGTATTTTTTACATGATAGAAATTGGAGATTATGCGGGGGAGCAGGGGGGACTTTATCATTTTTGGAGACATGCGGAGAACACAGAGACGGATAGGGAGTGAAGAGAGGAAAAGGAGGAATGGAATGTCTACACCTTCCTCTTGGGTAATTCTTGATTGCTTCCCCGGTTCTCTTGGATTGAATTGCACTGCCTCGATCGACTGGATTTCAGGGGCCTTGACATGGCGAGAATCGGTCAAGTCCCGAGGTTTGTCTGGTGTGAGAATGCATTACTCACATGCCATGCATTCATATGCCATTTTTACAGTGCACTGGACTTTACCTTGCCTAGGTACATTCTCGGCCTTGATCTCCAACGTGCCGACCCCAACTGCAAAAGACGGCTGAAGTGCTTTTATCCTTCTGGAACTCCTCACCAAAGTTGACCATCCATCTGTATCTGAAAACACCAAAAACACATTCACTTGTACAAACCTCGCCAAGAAAAAACAACACCGATGCAAGATTTAAAGCATCCTCCACTTCCCCAGACTTTTGAATCTCGAAATTACGAGATCGAATAGAGGGACCGTCTCTTTTCAGCTAATTATTACTCAACGATTTGGACATCCCCTGCTTTCAGCCGGCGCAACCCGTCTATGCCGACACTTTCCACCTCGAATCGAAGCTCTTTATGTTACGCGATCTGATTTAAACTCGTGGGCCTCTACTTTTTGTCTAATGCGGCTTGTCTATCCCTTGAGGACGATCATTCTGGAGATAGTGGTCCCGTTTGTAGGGCTGCTGGGATGATGTCGTGATGTAATGGAAACTATGTGTTGTGGCTGCATCATGAGTTTCGTAGAGTAATGATACTATGATGAGCTAGCTTCATAGGTTTTGTTTACAACATGCTTGTAGCTATCTCTCTTGCAGAGAAGCATCTCTGGTAATATGATGAGTAGGTAAAGATATCCATGGCAAGTGTTGTAACCATTTTTCAGGAACTCAGTTGCAGAGTTCATCACTGGTTGACTGTTATCCTATCACTTTAGATTCCATCTATGCTGCTACAGTCCTTCTTCTGCACAACCTTCATGTCTGGTCTGGATTCTGGCCTACATGGAGTCATCAAGACTTGTTGGATACAAGATTCGAGATTCCCTGTATTCTCACATAGGTAAGCATGGAATTGGACTGACTGCTGAGATCGGATGATGGAACTTACGAGAGCATCATTCTCGGATATCTTTAGGATAATTTCAGTGCCACATCTGAAGCAATGGCTTGCGCCTTGGAAAATGCAAATCCGCCTAGTATCAAAAGGACTCTACCCGAATCTTTCTTGATAGCGGTGATTAGGTAGGTTTTCCAAGGGATACCTACCCATTCTTCTAGGCTACCCTGGTTGGTTAGCAAGTATTGCAGGAAGGAGAGGGTAAGTCGAGGCATTGCAATGTATACGGAAGATACGAAACTCGGTATTGGGACAGGAGTTCAACCAATGTGTAACTCAACAACAGCACCTGCACAGCTTCTCAGAAATGGACGAGAAGATACCTGACAACTCATTACAAGTAGCAGATCAAACTAAAGGTGGATTGGCTATTAACAAAGACGACTGCTAACACTACTTTTCACAACCCAACTAAAGAACAGTGCAGTTTAAAAACAGTATCAACCCAGGGTGAGCCCCCAACCCTTAGGATACAAGAATGGACCACCCGAGAGACTGGTCTAAATAGCATAAAATGACTTACGTATTTCGTCTCTTATGCTCCCCAAGACCAGCCTTGTTTTCTTGAGCATAACTGACTTACATAACTCTACCCATAGTGTAGGATAATCTGTAAAATGCTGAAGACATCTTCGAATTCGGTGAATGAATAATGTTTGGAGAATATCTGGAGGACGAGACAGTAGAGTGCGAATAGATAAATAGAAAGTTATATTGCCTTAAGTAAGTCTCTTGAACACATAATAGCTACAGATGCACTATGTATTAGTATACCAACATTTAAACCTCTCTCCCATCACGGGTTTCAGAGGTAGGCTCACGTCTAATAGGCGTGGAAATCCAGCGATGGTGGCTACTGCCCTCCCCTGATGAAGTGGCTGGTGAATCAAGAGACAATTGTTTCTTGCGATACCATTGCAAGCTGGTGGATCTGGCTTATTTTTCGGAATTCTAAGGGGCTCCCCTTGATTTCTGGATGACCACGTATTCAGAGAGTCGGCCACGCTATGAGCTGTTACTCATGACACAAGCACGTAAACGCTCCAGGGATCTCAATCCCATTGTCCTCTAGCTGACGGGAGAACCCTCAACTGCTCATGCTCCTCTCAGATCTCGATTGCGGTGTCAATCTTCAACAATAAGAACCAGCGTAATTGGTTTAGTGGTAAAATTCTCCGTTGCCATCAGTGTTTCTCTCGAAACATAAGCTCGGGGAGCCCTGGGTTCGATTCCCAGATTACGCAGTACAAGACGCCTTCAAGCGCCATCGTCCTTTTGCCATACGCTTATCTTTTTATCGTGGTTGTGTATCGTGAGGTGGTTATGGTGTTGTGGTGTTGAGGCGTTGATAGTGACTTGTGGAGGCAGGAGGTGGCGGATAGGGCCACTGTCAATGAGGGAGACGGACACTCTGACGGCAGATAGCCTAAACAGCATAATAACTTTTCCCGATGACCTCAAACCCGTGTATGTAAAAAGCTCGACTGCAGTTGAGGCGTGTCTCGAGAGTTTCTTGGACGTTGTGATATGGCTGTCGTTTTGACACCAGCTCACGTCCGAGTTACTCGCAATATTCTCAAACATCGGTATGCCTCTTTCACCAGCCAGCATATTCCAAAAGCTGCCGTCCAGCAATATCGTGGCTTATACAACTAGCACTCATGCTTAGAAGCCTGTTTGGGGGATGCGGAAGGGAGGAAACACTCAAATAGGTACTCACTTCAGGTAACAGAAAAGTTAGTATTGGTTGTCCAAGAACAAAAGCTGCACATTGAGATATGCTCAAACAAACACTTAAGATTGCAATCTTATATCACTTTACAGCATTGGTTTCCTCTGGTTAAATCTTTGGTTTATTGTCCGCGTCGGTATATACTATATCTATTAAACGATGATATGATTGCTTCCAATGAGCTTCATAACACTTACACAACACTTGATACCTATAGGAAATCTCTCTAGTTAATCTCGGATCCTACTGTCATCCAGAATATCCCGTTTTGGTTCTTGGGGTAGATCTGAATGAGACATTGTGGTTATGACTTCTGACTGGGACCATTTCTTCCACCTGCGTGGTCGTTCTGCCTCATTGCAACCCACGCAGCACTGCCGCTTAGGCTTACCAAAGAGACGACAAGTTGATATCATCCAAGTCAGATTCAATCACTGCGTAACTAGTGGTAGATGCATTAAATAGTTTGTTGTCTGTGTTGTCTGTGTTGTCTGTGTTGTCTGTGGCACCTTGAGGCCGACATCAGTGGTCCTTGAAGCGGAAGATTCAGACAGTGGTTTCATAATTTTGACTGGTAAGCAGGAGTTCCGAGACACAATAAAGCAGTTGATTCTCCTAGTCTATCCAATAAGTGTATAGTTTGTAGTGACGCAAAGAATTAAACTGTGTCTGAATCAATGCTATTCTCATAGATGGCCCGCCAATGGTTCACATCGGAGTCCATCATCAAAGTACATCAACCTACCAATGTAATTTAAGCCTGACAAATATGAACGCGTGTCTTTGTTCGTATCTATAGAGACTAATGAGTTGAATAGTAGACCTAAAGATTCTGATCAGATTGCCGTGGTGGTTCAACTTAAACGCCATGGTTCCAAGTCAAGTACTGACCACCCTAGAGACGAGACTGCCAACATCAACGCCTCCTTGACATACAGTAAACCTCCAGAAGAGCAAGTTTAGAAGATCACGATAAGATGCAACCTCGGACTCCAATCAATGCACATCGTAATACGACATTCAAAATTAAAGTGTTTCGTAAAACACCGATTACGCAAGCCACGGTCTCGTAACGAACACTTGTCCCTGGAATTCATTCTGAGACCTTTGCTCAGGGAAACAATCTCACCGTTTCAAAAAAGACTTTACACCTTTTCAATTGAGAACAAAGAACAATTCAAGTTGTGATAACCACTTTCGGTGTTGAATTACTCTATTGTCAACAGTTTCGGGTCATCAATAGAAGACCCTCCAACTCCTTAACCTACAGCGTGCACGTGATAAAAGCGAACATGGCCCAGTTCTCTATCGCAACTCGGCCTCCTCTCACACTATCGCAGCTCGTAACCTTCAGCTCCCCTCCTATGGAAGCGTCACCGCTCACTCGTCAGCCTCAGCCTGAGGTCTTTACCCCAAAGATCATACAATTGTATGACTCTCTCTTCAAGGTATGTTACCTCTGTTCAGCTCCTCATCTCCATCATGAACTAAACTAGCTTCCCTCTTCAAGGTAGATATCCGTACAACCTCCAACTATGCGCCCGCGACTCGACTGATCCGCCCTTGTTCCGAATTAGGATGACTACGATGATGAAGAGAAGACCGATGGCTTCTGGACCGAGTTTTTCCTCCTTAGACCCGATCGTGCCGCCCTGAGACGTATCCTCAACGATCTGAGTCCGAGCCATGTCTTGTCCCTCGATGTTCGCACGCAGGAGCTCTTTGCGAGGGCCGTAGCTACTGTCAAGGGTGCGCATAGCCTTGCACAGCTTCACGCGCTGGATGTGAGTGACATACCACCTGATTGCAATACACGAACTGGCCCTGACACTTGCTAGACCCTCAGTGTCTTTCTATCATGCCTCCTCTCCAAGAGGTATCCTCAACCCAGCTCCGACATCATGGTCCTACTCGCAGGACTTGACCATATCGATTCCGTATTCACCGAGTTCGTCAGTGCTTTGGAGGCCATAATAAAGAATAGCAAGGACTGTAAGGACTCAGCATCATACAGCACGGTGACACAGCTGACCCTGTTGTAGTGGACGTTCGATACAAGGCAATCGAAGTGCTGTTGGCGGTTACGGCTGGAGCGTACCAAACAACACTGTTGACATACCTAATTCAAAGAGATCTCTTCCCTGCAGTCATGAAGGTATGACAAACTACCGCACGATGAGACAGTCCCCAACTAACAACGAACAAGTTCATCCAAGATTCAGAGACGCCAGATCAAGTACTCCAACCGTTCACATTACTAGGCCTGTTGGCCAATTACAATAAATTCGAGTTCCAGAACCCTTACCAACAACGACTAAACGACTTTGTCAACGAGGCTGTGATTCAAAAGATAGTTGGCGCCGTGGGACAAGCTTGTTCAACAGTTCGATCTCGGTACATCACCATCCAGGATGATCTCCCTGAAGGCTGGACCTTCAGTGCTACCCTCAACATGATCGGACTCGGCGCAATCGCACCTGGGCCAAAGCCTGTGAATAACCCAGTATATGATGTCGAGATGGCCAAGGCTCTCTTTACGCAGTTGTAAGTATTATAATCTCAACTTGTATCACAAACTCGACTAATGCTATGCTAGACCTGAGGAAGAAGCTGCTGTTCTTCTAGCTACATACGACTTTACTCACGCCAACAAGCTCTTTTGCTTCAACTTAGTCACAATGGCAGCAGAACCAGGCGCCGAGCAGCCTATTGCCAACTACCTCTCTCTCACCTCATACCTTCTTCAGCATGCCTACCTCTCACCCCGAGCTACCTACTACGCTCATCTCAACCTTATGGTATTCCGTCTCCTTATTGAAGACCCAGCGATTTGCAAGCGTATCTGTAGCGAGGACTCCCGCGTGGCAGTCCGCCTATGTCGCCAACGCCAACCTTACCTCCCCCTTGTCAAAGGCGAGCGAGTCCTCGCCATATCCCTTCTCGACACCATGATCGATGCCGTAAATCATAATCTCCGACGTCGCCTAGACGTCAGCCTTTACACACTCTGCTTCGGCATCATGCTCCGCATCATCTCGTATCTATCTCGCACACGCACGCGCCTGGAGTATCACTGGCCTGAGTTCTTCCGCTCCCTGCTCTCTATTGTCCGCTTCCTCGCCACATACACAGCCGACCTCAAGGATCTACCGCATATCGATACCCTCCTCGACCACGTCGTCAACCTCATCGCCCTCTCCCTGTCTGCCGGCGAAGCCTTCCTCCCCACGCCCGCTGACTACGACGACCTCTTCTACAAGGTCGTCGAGTCGGGTGAGGTGCTCACAAAGTTCAAGGAGAACTACCGCTTGGCTAATCGCCACAGCAACTCCATCGATACCCTCATCAACGTCAGCGCACACTACAACCAGATGCTTTCCGAGGGTGGTGCGAGCCGTCGTAAGCCTAGTCTTTTGACGACGCAGGAGGTCACAGAGGTCATTCGTCAAGGATACGAGACGTTGAGTATCCAGGCCAAGGAGGGCTTGGACTCATGGGAGCGATACAGGGAGGCGGACGAACGGACCCTGCTCAAGAAGATGGCGAGAGCGGCAGTCGGTGATGTGCGTGTCATGATTGAGCGGTAGAGCAGGTAGCCGAGCGGCCTAATGACTGATGAGACCGGCCCCGGGATAGAATTTTAATGACTCCCTACATACGTTCCTCATGTGACTACCGAGGTTGTTCTGCTAGTATTTCTTTGTGAGCCGTATCAACACTATGTTCTCTGATAGCATCCTGAACCCAAGCCTGGACTTGCACAATCATCGTCATAGTCTTCGTCATGGTATCAAAAGAACCACGGTTCATGACTCGACACTTCTAGCATCTGCCGTGTTATTGGGACCCAGATCATCTCGCCTAGTTATAATAAGATCCACGTATACTATTTTCTGCCCTGTACCATGCCTGCGAAGGTATCCTCTTGGCCCTGCCACGAGACCAACATGTCGTCGTATACAGTGTTCACGCGTCATGTCAGCAGTATCTCGACGGCTCTAATTACATTGTCGTCAAAGAGAGTTTCGGTAACACCGGATCTAACTATGGGGCGAGAGATAGGTCGTGCCAATGGAACGTGAAACAACGATTGACCGTTTACTAGTAGCATCGTTCGTGCCTTCTTCTAACTAGGAAGCCATGTCCAAGTCTGAGCCTTATCAAACTAGCCACAATGAGATAGCAAATCGCAACGCATAAGAGGGTTGAACCTTGTTAATTAGTCGTTATTAAATGGCCGAGATAGCGCATGTAACGCAGTCTTGGTTAACAACTACCTAAGTAAGGGTAACCACGTGTCGTGTGACCTTGTCGATAGAGATGATATACCTACTAGACATTCGGAGTCGACGTCGATGCTCCAGTATATGTATCCACGATCTGCTAGAAGATGCCCCGGTACGGCGACATCCAATGAAGATCATGTCCATGACAAAGTGGACGCACTTGTCGAGTCACCGTTGGACTCGAGACACAGTTTCACCGCACGAACCAGATAACGAACCAACCGTCCCGCAAAACGTCCCACTAGCAACTTAACATTTTGACAGCAGACAAGGGTACTGTACCTACATAAAACCACGTGGGCGGCATTAGAGTGACTGCAACGTTGTTTGCCCTCAGTAATGCGCCAGGCTATTAAACAAATAGCTCCTAGTTTCTGGAGATGGGCATACCGAACTACCAAACTGACTTAGTGATGCGACCGATTATCATACACAGCTGGTACATAGTATCGTTATCGTAGTATTGAATTGCGGCACCGGAGACGCCGCTGTGTGTACCTGAACCCTGTGACTGGAAAGCCTTGGTTCCGGTTCCGTGGGAAGGGCACAGTTAGGGCGTGTACTATTATGATCTCTCTCATTTCCCTCCTTCGCTTCGCCTGAGATTCCGACGATATGGTGACGAGACGAGGCTCCCATGCTTAGCTTAGAGCCAAAAGCCAAGTTGAGGCATCGGGAAGTATGAGTATGTCTGATCACAATAACGTGAAACCCATCTCTTTCATTGAGTTTCGGCTCTATCCTTTGCCGAAGTTCAACTATACAACAGCGTCTCATTTCAATGGCAATCTCTCGACATGTAGAAAGTCTTCTCTTCATCACCAGCCAAGACCAAAAGGTCTTCAAGTTAGAGCCCAATCCAACCTAATCTGCCCAAAACGTACATACTGCTAAGTGGCCCTGCCCTACCCTGCCTATTTGAGCGATCTACCTAGCTTCCCCAATGCTGTAACGACAAGCCAATTCGAGGATTTTCCAAGGCCGATCATCATGTAACTCAATCAGCGAACGGGGTGTAGACTGATTGCCAGGCCAGGCCAGGCATTAGCTTGCCCTCGTCAAGGTGACATGGGACGACATGGGAAAGCGGTCGAGACGGTCGTCGCTTATGAGCCGAGAGAAACCATGCCAAAGTTGGAACGGTCATTTGGCTGAATATGGCCCCCGGGTTTAGCGGATAGATTCCCGCCAAGTTTGACAGGCCCACCAAGTAATGTAGTTGAAGAAAAAGAAGAAGCATTTGAGACTCAATACAACTGAAAGGGTTGTATCGATCCCACCGTGGGCAAGGATAGGCCTTGATGGATGGATGTTGTTTGATGAACCGTGCCTCAATTCAACAACAACAAGGTCAAGCATTTATGTAAGGTGATAGATAGTGAAGGCGTGCGTGATGGCGAATTGAGTAAGCTCTCTTTTCGAGTATCCATCTCATTTCTCATGGGTCTTTTCTCTTGTCTCTCGCTTCGCGTTAATTACCTTGTCACAACCTGGTAGTAGTCGTTATAAGCAGTAGGAACCGGAGGGCGTCCGGGGGGCTGCAACGGTGAAGATGAGGCGTTACTAGCGCCGGCACGTCTGCATGTGTCTCTTTACCCATCCATGCCCATGGCCTTTTTTTATGTTTTACCCAGCAATTGTGAAGCAACTTGGCCATACCTCAATACGAAGCCAAGACTTGGTTAGCTCGTACGCAGAAATTGTGACAGATAACAACGAGCTATCTTAGCTTACTTGTGGTCGAATTGATATGTGAGCCGAAGATATAGCCTCAAAAATCAGTACTCATGAGCTGGGCAAAGGAAAAAGTACCTAGGTCGCAGTCAGCAAAGCAACGTAGAGCAGATCAATCAATGGTGTGATGTGATATTTGAATAAACAATCAATCAACGAGTATCCGTCCCATGCAGTGCAGTGTGATAAGACGTACAGGTTATAGGGCCTCAATCCCTTCGCCTCCGCATTTCCTCTATAGTGGCTTGCCTGATCTTGATCTGCAGATATTGATTGCGCTTTGCTATGCTTCAGCTCCACACCGGCGTGTGAAGCGCATGTAACCCAGGGCAAACAGTATCTGAGTACGGAGTATCTGTATGGGAAGAGGTTTTGCTCGATCCAGTCATGAAACCGCGAGGCACCTGATATACAGAGTATGCCTCAAGGATCATGCTTCCAGCATCTGTCTATCTCCATAGTCTTGGTCTTTGTCCAGGTATCAAATGACGTGATTCTTCTCTTGAAACGAAGCGCAGCATGTCCGTTCGTAATGCCGATGACGGGCTTTTCAGTCAAGGGAATGTGATCCGAGCTGGAGTAGACAGACGATCCCTTATACGATGCAACGTGGTGTGATGCGATGCAAGGAAACCCCTAACATGCTATGTGCCAGTGAGTGAGGCCATTGCATATCCACCGAATGGGGAAAATGCCACCTTGCTCGCTCTCTTCCTTCTTCTCTGTCGATCAATCACACCACAATTACGTGACTGTGATCTGTAAATCACATGCGATTGTCATCGGGGAAGTGATAACTCTCCTGCATTTTACTCACATCAATGCAGGAACCCGACCAAGTGCGCACTGCACCAACAGCCTATAGGGCCATTGTAAATAATCCCATGTCCCCCGGGCCCTGATTGAAACCGCGCTTGACGCGTTAACAGCTGCATAAAGGCACTGTAGACCTAGCATTCGAGTGCGTGACGGTTGAACGTCATGATAGCAGGCAGGTCCGCGCGTCTCCCTTGTCGGGCGAACACTGTCGTGTTGGACACTGGTACCCTGATTACCGTAATCATTAATAATCCTCCGCTTGTACAATTGTACTTCGTAGAATGCAACCGTCTTTCAAAGACCCTTGCTCTTTCACAAATGGGCCCCTCAACCCTCGTCTGGTAGCAACGTCGTATTGATAGCCGCTGCACTCGTCCGTCGAGTCTAGGTCTTGGATGTGCAGAGCATTCCAGAGGGTGTTCTAGAAATTGTAAAACTCAAACCATAAAAATACTGTTTGAACTCTTACACTTCAAGAAGACAGCCGATCACTTCCCCACCATCATTCAGTATGGCAATATGCATCAAAAATTGGATGGGTGTGTGCTTCAGGGTAGCCGTGGGGGTAATTCTTGACTTGGCCCCCGTGCATCGCAGCGTCCCAAAAGTTGACAAAGACTGTTTTGAACATGAGAATTGTCTTGTCGCCACTCAGACCTTGAATGCTACCCAGGAGTCTCCTACAGTTGATCGGGGCTCAGTAGAGCATTGTAGCCCCGAAGCCATAACTGAGGTTTCCTTGTCTGTGATTCACATTAGCAACTGAACAAAAGCGACACAGCAAGCTCGGAATGGCAGCGAACACTTGAACCAGCCCCACGGTGAAGGCTGAACCATATTGACGGTACTGATACCTCCCAGAATAGATATTGTGTTGGAAAGGATTGCAAAGTCTTACGATAGGCCTCGCAAGATCCGAACCTCGCATAGTAAGTAGCCTTGAAGAGCACATGCGCGACGTTCATGATAAACGATGACGGAAACAATAAGATCTCTTGGCTACCTCTCGAAATTCGTTAACGCATTCGAGGATATCTGTTGACTGGTTGAATAAGTTCAAACTGCTGTCGGCGGGTCATCTTACCACCTCATCATGAACCGATACTGGCACTTATGTGCTCAGACCATGCCCAAAGTAGACTGAGTTAATTCGTGTCGTTTTGGAGTAGTCCATCTAATCTTGGGAATTACCAGTGCTTAAGTTCTCAGCAGCTGATAGAGTTTAGCTACGTAACTTGGCACACAGCTATGCAGTCACACCAACGCTCTCATGATATACCATATTCTATGTAGTAGCAATATGACCATTGACTTTCTTTTTGTGGAAATGAGCTTGGTTCACTGTTCAGTCTGTCGATCATAACAACATGCCGCCCGAGGTCCAAGTAAACCTCGGCAGTTGAACAGACACCACTGCCAGCCCCATAGACTAATGCCTGTCTCCTCTGTTGCGTTCGCGAATTGACTCGGGTTTCGACACACCTACCTGTGCCAAGAGAGATCCTCGCTAGCCTCACTCGCCCCCGACGAAGATTGGCACTACACCTAATACCAGGCCATTGGTCTCCAATCCGATATCATAGACACAGGACAAAAGGCCGACTGGGTATCTACTCTACTGCAGACAAACTTGGACCCGTGCGTCGTCAAGCACCCTAACGGAGCACACTTGTTATGCGAATGCTGCTAGACCGTACAGTAGTTGTGCTATCCCAGCAAGTGGACTGATTGTGAGGTGTAAAAGATCACCAGGTTGACAGAACTGTTGAACAGGAATCGAGCCGCAACCGTTTGGGCTAACCTCATGCCATGAACGGTATCGTTTAGCGGCTCTAGGAACCATTCCCCGGCCGGCCGTGCCCTTCAGATAGCACCAGCCAACGCGCGGATAAATTTCACGATGTCTTAGGAGGTTACAAAAACACTCGACCGTACCGGGTTCTTGGTGTCTGCCTGTTGATAGTGTACTGTACCGTAACTAGCTGAGGCAGTATTATCTGTAGGTCGATATTATTCTTGTCCGGGCCGGGAAATGCCGTCTTAGACCCATTGTTAGTGAATTAGTGCGCAAGGTTTGCTTTTGATTATCTCCCGCCCGCTGTCTTGTAACTGGCACGGCCCTCTTCAAGGGTTGTGCGCGGCTGGCATTTCGAGACTGGAGTTGCTGGAGTTCCTATCCGCAATATGCAATGCTACGCTGCCATTGCGCGTAGATCAGGCAAATAACCATAACTTTCGCAAAGACTGCAGAAAGGACAAAGCCATGTTGGCCATTGTCAAGGTTCATACGAGTGGTTTCGTCAGATTCGCTGATCGCAAAGATCCCTAACAGGATCCTAAATCTTTTTTTTTTTCCGCAAACTCCACTACAGAGTGGTTAACAGATTGACGATCGAGCGCCATAGGCGGCGTCTCCAAGTTTCAGGTACCATAACCAAATCCATCCAATGGGCGGGATTCCCGTTCTCTAGATTGGCAATCCGTGTCAAAGATGGCGCACTACCGCATGAACTAAGACGCTGTTTGCATGGCAAACTGCAGATCCCGCGTCGTCTTACTTTGCTCTACTCTGTACTTCACCACCATCGTGGATTGCTTCCATTCACACCCAGAGTTGGTAATCCGCTCAAGATCAGAGATTGCCTTATTGGTGCAGAGTAGCCTCAAGACGATCTGTTAAACACAGCGGCTCACCGGAGCTAACGCACAATGGTCGTCCAGCAGGCGACGCAATGCTTGTCGGAAACGAGATGCTGTGACGTACTCGTTCACGGCTTGAACAATTGCATTTATTCTTGTCTCTTCAGCAGAGTTAGCGTGTCGTGGGGGTAGAAAACGCCATCCCCATTGCGAAATCGGTAAGAGACCTAGCGGATCAATTCTTTTCTCGAGCCTGGGAAGCGGTCCAGTGCAGCTAGAACCATAACTGGTTGCTGCAGTCATCATTATGGTGACAAACCAGAATATTGTAGATCAGCGTGGGAGACGAAGACTAGCGTGAAGTTTAGTACGTATTCCCTGTGTTGGAAGGTGAGAAACGGAGGCGTCCAAAGCGTTTTGCACCTGGCTTATTTGGTGAGCCGTCACTAACAAACTCTCATTCTCGTATGATAATTTGTATTCCGTAGACGGAAGAGTAACAAACTGGACGGCCCGTCCTCTATCAGCACCATCCGTTTGTCAGTGCCCTGTCACAGCACTTATAGCGGCCGATCACATATCATTCTCGAGTCGCCGAAAGACCATATCATGAGCTTCAGTTTGATCTGGCGAGAAATTAAAAAAAAAAGTCGTTGGATAATGATAAGAGCATTAGGTAGTTCAGATCCTGCTAGCCCCAGTGTTCAGGATTGTGTATTTTTGGTCTGAGGCATGTAACCTAGGCTAACAGCGGCGTCTCTCATGTTATGTGCGGGCCCGGATATACGATTGCGGACTCTTTTTATCCCCTGTGGAGCGCCTTTGATTTTCCGGTTGTCCGGTAACTCAGAGTTCCATGTGGCTCAGATAGACACGAGCTTGAAGGTGCACTGAAATAGCTGAATAGCTAATCAATCTGAAAAGTCTTTCTTCGAAAGCTTTCGACTTGCATTTAGACCCCGCAATGATACGCACAAGCATGCAGCATTGTGGAACCACTCTTCAAGAGTACATGAGCAAGCAGCCACGGCCTTCCTGGGACTAGATTCCGAATCTGTAATCAACGAATCGGGTACTACTGTTCAGAAATGAGAATGCAATTTGCGAAAAGCGAAGATCGATGCAAAAAGTCTCTCGTTGCTTATTACCAGAAAAAAGTTCCGGTAACAAGAGGACTATTGGCTAGGCAAAGGTAGGAAGAACCTGAAGAGCCAAGCTGGGTTGAGCGGAGAGATCCTCCGGGTGGAATCCTTGTGGATGGCTTGCTTGAAGCAAACTGCTTCCCAAAAATGCCTGTCGTCGCACTCGTTGCACGATCGACCAACAAACCACCTACCCAGGCAAACATATGCGCGTTGGCGGTACGTACGGGCTTGGCCTCGGTTACGAACAGTTAATGGTGATAACGTGATCTCGACCTTCTGCAAGGAGATATGCGGACGTCGATTTACGTCCAGTTGCAAGAGCTGGGGTCAAACAACTGCCGCATCCTGGCTCCCCCTGTTAGTGTTCAGACACGCATGGAGAAACCTCGGGGACCAGCTGGGGGATGTAGGCGAATGGATGGGCTTTGGTGTTTAGCTGTTATTTCGCCTAGACTGGACTACCAGATTTTGAAACTGAAACTCGGTGTAATCAACAGGCTAATGGTAGCTGGTAATAATATCAGAGGTCTGGTGAATTCCTCTGTTGCCAGGCGAGAGAACGTCGGCAACCTGCGAGATCAAGCACGATGCAACAACGTTCGTTTTGTTGAGTGAGACTGGGTAGGTCGTGAAGAAGGATCCATAATCGATATACCGGACAGGCATCTCGTTCGCAGATCGCTCTATGTATCGACGAGTAGTAACTCTGTGTAAAGTGTGTGTTTTTTTCTGCTGTTTGCTATAGTTTCACCATCTGATCGGTTGTTGGATAGCGTATATCAACCGAAGGTATTACCACGCCGCGAATCGACAGACCACAAGGGCTATGGTTGCGGGGCGTTAGCAACAGATAGACGGGTGATCCATACGCAAAGGTACGCTATGTACTGTTGATAGTCAAGGTACGACCTTGACGCCTTGTGCTTGAGCGCCAAGATGTATACAGGTCTTTGGTGGATATAGACGATGTGCTATTACAAGCAAGCACAGTATTGGAAAGATTTTAGGCCGGAAATATCAATGAAACTGTAGGTGAGGCTGAGAGGCCTAAAGGTAAGGCTGAATTTAATTGTCAGAATAAGGACGCACAGCCGCAAGCCGATAGTGTGACTGGGTTAGCGGAAGTTCCGTTCGAATCCGTGATTGACAATGAGATATCACTAGTTGACGATTGATCTCGGCGGTCTTGCAATCTGCAAACAAGACATCTGGGCGGTATAACAGGGTCGGGTATAGACAGGGATAAAGCCGTCGTTGGTACCGGGGAGGCTTCGCGGAAGCAAGGTCGGTGCCTAGGAGCCAGGGATCAGGTTGACCCCTGACCTGGCAGTTCTGGCAATGGCAGTTGGCTTGGACATCAGCCGGTCCCTGTCAGAAAGTTCGAAAGGGGTTGATGTCATTAGCCATTCTTTAGCGTGAAGGTATAGGTATAGGTCCGACATCCGATAGCGTTTGAGAGCATGGAAATGCAGCAAGCGAAAGTGAAATAACAAAGCAATGACGGCATGTACAGTACTGGGTCTTATGGGTCTGAAGTGCAATAACCTTGGAGGTGATCTGAGAGAACTGCGTGTCGACAATAAGGATCAGGGTCTTTTGTCGATCTATGCTCAGGTGTCATTGACCCATTGACCGCGAGGAAAAAAGAAACGTTTTGCGGAGAACATATTGGATGAACCGCTGCAGCACGGGTCGTGTCGTGGTGATGCTTGGGGGTGAGTCAAGCCAATCACTCAATAAAACAGTCAAAGCTATCAGCTTGCAGGAGCAAAAGTCAAAGCGAGGGAAGGGGGGATAGCAAAAGTGAGGCTTAACTCAAGGCCTGTAAGGCAAGCGCCAGGAGGTGTCTGGTCTGTTACGGTGTTACCTGCCATACCTATGATTCATGTGACTAAGGTAATTTGCAGGCGTGGATTTGGTGACATTTGGCAGAAAGTGCACTCCGGGCTCTTTCCATTTGCGTTCACCGGCCGACCTACCTACCTAAATTTGGCAGAGACACTTGTAAAATCTAGAAGCATCTCCCCCATCCTTTTCCCCATGGACCCTGCATTTTTTCCCAAGAAATACGATTTTTGTGTGGATTAATTGATATTCATATGTACATTCGCACAATGAGAGCACCCGCGGCCAGGCGCAACATCGTGTTCATGTTTACCGTTCTCTGTGGGTGTTCCGGAGCATTTAGAACCATTTTCGAAACGCCAGGTTGTACAGTATCGCTGCAATGGCGCCGCCTCAAACAAGAGTCTGCATTTTTAACACGTTGATCGCCTCGTACGAGTAATTACTCCAAATCTGTACAGCGAAGCACCGTCATCGTACATCCAGGAGTGGTAGTGTCATTCTAGCATCTTAGCGAGAACCCTGATTTTTTTTTCTTTCTTTTCATTTTCCCTTATTTGTCCGGTCTCTTTTTCCGACGCAATGATCAGCAGCTAGTGGATGACGAAAGCATGACAAGAGGCAGATCGTGCTCTGGGAGAGGCTATGTCGTGAGATGAGCAAGCAAACTTAGACCCTTTTGGTGTTCTATACTTCATGTCACAAATGACATCGAGTTCCCGGGAACCAATCGCTCTCTGCCTAGAAGAACAGGAGAAAGGGGCGCAACGTCTGCCAGCAAGCATTGTCTACGCCATAACCGAACCAAGGAGACGCCGTCTTGTTCGAATTGTGCGCCGAGTGGCATACTAATTTGGAGCCGGCTCCAAGTTGAAGCAATTGGTGTGTTTTTTGGTGAATCTAGACGCTCGACGGCGCCGACGTAGTCACGAAGTGTACGGTGACCCAAGTTTGGTACAAACAAATATCTGTTGCGTTTACAGGCGGAAACCTTCAACAAGCCGTGGTTGTTGGTCCATCGCATTCTGATGTTGGATTCTGATGGAGAACTATAGGACGCGAATTGATAAATCCAAGGATTGACAGTGAGGACATAATAACAGGTCTACTGGGATAGCATGGCACAGCATGGCACAGCATGTCATTAAATACCATACCCGCTTTTTAGGAGGCAGCCTCTGTGCCTGCTCAACTATCCAGGCATTGTGGCCCAAGCTGTACTATCAGCTCCTTCGGCGGTTTCGTGGGGAGTCGGTGACAGCAATAGCTTGCGGCTGAGACGGTCTCGTGGACCCAGAACAAATCGCTGCTCATTGTTGAAGATCAGAAAAGGGGACTGGGATATCTCCACAGAGGTTTGTTTCTATTGAGTCATTGCGGCAATTGCTAAGTCGGCAGATTTCTCGCTATATGCCTGCATGGCCGGCTAGGTAGACTGGTCGAGCTGTATTTAGCTCCATTGTGATGCTGAAGCGAGACGCAGGAGAATGCATTGGCTCGCCCATCTTGCATATCGCCTGCAGCGCAGCTCAGGAACAGGTGAACTAGGGCTCGACTAACGTTGAAAGAGGAGACACAGCACAGGATCAAGGGAGCCAATTGTACCAAGCGGTTGAAAAATAGTTCCTCAGCCGTTTCTTGGGTTGTCGCCCTTTGCGCTGCTATCTCGACCTACCCGGCACTGCTGATATTTTACACACATATACGCTTAGCATGAGTGATAGGCTCTCCTGATGTTAGGATCGTGGCTGGACTGTTTACGGCTTTGCTTCGGAGTCAACGCATTAACTATGCTATTATCACATGGCTAAAAACATTGTTTATATTACAGCTGCGGTATACTTTACCGCAACGATAACGGTGGCATCCAATCCGAGAATCTGTCACGTTGAACTAGAAAATAAAACCGGCAATAGTTCGTGTGATGAGGACACCCATCATGCCTAGCATGCCAACCAGGCAGAGAGGTCTTGTCTTCTGACTCGGGATCAATTATCCGTCAAAGATGCTCACTCCGTATTGCGAATTCTCATGTGCAGTCCTGTACGATAATAACCCCTCTTCTCGCCTCCGAGGCTATTTATTATTTTACGAGCTCAACACGACGCGACACGATACGATATGCACAGACGATGCATGAGAGAGGAGAGAGAGAACTTGTGGAGTGGAACCAAGGCCGTTGATATTTAATGTTATTCGATAATAACTCAAAGTCTGTTACAAGGTTATTGGATTTTTACTTTTCTTTTAAAGTTTCCATTTTTTTTCTTCTTCCTTTTCTTTATCCTGATTCTTATTTCGTAGCGCAATCTGGCATGTTTGGCGAAGTGCTGGAACCGTTGCTTGACGCGACGCCCTAATCTCAGAGACATATCCCTTTCTCCCTTGGTGGTGATGGTTGGCCTCGATGATTTACGGCACACACACACGCACACACATACAGGCTTGGCTCCGATATGTACTGCTAGGAACTCACTGTGAAAACGGGTCCTCCCCTCCTTCTCTCTCCCCGAGCCAAGTTCAAGGGGTCGTTCTCTTTCACCCTAGAGTGCTTGCTCTTAAAAGCTTCGTTGTGGCCTGGTCGAGTCTAACTCACCTGCCGGACCACCGGGCCCTTGACATCGGCTCAGAAGCATTTTTTAGCTACCCAGACAACAGGGGATGTGAGCAGTTAGCTCTCGCTCAATCGAGTGAGAGGCCCCCCAAGCCCCTGGTAGTTGTACCGTAGTGGGAAAGACTCCACTGTCTACGACGGTGATATGTAAGTATAGGCGCAGCACAGTAATCAAGTCGGGTAGATAAAAGTTATGTTAGGTTGGAGAGAGAAGCCCCCACTGAGACCGGGCATAATGCTTTCCGTACCTGCGTACTGAATGTACGTACGTGTGTACATACAGTAAAACGCCACTCGTCACTTACGGCGTCTTTTTCCCCACTTCTCACTTCCTCTCTCTCTCTCTTTCTCGAGTGATTGCGAGTTGCTCTGTACATGTGTACCTTGAGAGGTCGTCTTTGCCCCCCTGATCAGTTTCACTGGGGACCTGGACCTGGCATTGGGCTCGGGGGCGTGGGGTTATCTTCCCGTCGACCTTGCCCTAGCACCTTCAACATCAAAAATCCACATCGACCCGTACGCTATCTCCTCCACCCCCTGGAACTTGGGACAGACCGGGGGGCCCCTGAGCCGACAAAAGAATCCTAGACACAGAGAGAGAGTAGAGCCAGAGAACAGAAAAGAGGTCTCCACTTGACTGACGAAAGACGTGGGTGTGCCGGTGTGGTGTGGTGTGGCCAACAGGCCCAGGAACTGAGAAAAGAGAGTCTCGCCAAAAGACTAGGAACAGTGAGTAAGAGTAGGTACTAAGACTACCGACTAATAAAGTGAATGTGATAATACCGCCGCGTTCCCCAGACCCAGACGTTTTGTTCCCATCTCTTCCTCCTCGACTTTTGACTCGATTCGATTCGATTCGACTTATACCTATTTCAACTTTGTATCTTCTCATCGTTTGTTGCTAGTCTTCTTGGGTTCGATTTACGGTCTTTGCATTTAACGTATTGCTTCCATCATTGCTTCCGACAAGACTCTTCAACATAGCCAGCCATATATAATTCGTCATCGCTTGATTTGGTATCGAGCTCTCTCTTACTCCCTGCTGGTCCACCTCAACCACTTCATTCCATCAAACTCTTGGTCAACTTGGACAATTCGACGAACGACCGCATCCAATACCAGACGACGACATATCGACGAAACCGAAGAATTGGTTGCGATTGGCCAATTGGACTGAACGAATCGACACATCACTCAGTGTTAGAACAAGGTAAGCTGATACGAGGAAAACCCCAGCGAACAGCAGCAATTTGTCTCTTACACCATACTGTCATTATTATCCTCCTTTGCCTCTTTTTTCTTCTTTTTTCTTTTTCCACCGTTGGTAAGCAAGTACCAAACGTTGTCTGCAGCGAGGTACGTGCACAGGCACAGACAGATTGAGGACGGGCAAAGCAAGCATGCATCTATAGGTGCATCACACAGGCTACCACATACAACATGCATACGGGCGGGTCGTGCCGTATGTATGTATGCATGTATGCATGTATGTGTGCTTCAGGGGAGAAGAGCGGGTTTGTTTGTGCCTGCGTCGTGTCGTGTTGTGTCTTGTTGGTGATCTGATCTTGTACAATCCAATACGAGTCGAGATGAGAGGAGAGGGGAAGGACAGTACTGTTGTATGATATATGACAAGATACGATCAGATGAGGAAGAGAAAGGAAACTGGGCACGCAACTGCCCGAGCTGGGCAGTCCACCTGAATTGGATGGATGGCTGGACTTTCTTTTGGAGGGTTCGGTCCAGTGGTTCCCTTCCCTATCCCTACCCTCTCCGCACTGGAACTACCTGCCTGGCCTCAACGTCCCGGGTCCTTCTCCGCCATAAGCCCCTCCATTTTCCAACGTCTATCTACCCGACGCCTCGCTGCGGAGCAGGTCCCCCCTGCGATCATGAGCATTCCTTGACACTCTCCATCCTGTCTCCCTTCATTCCATTTCTGTTCTTGTTTTACAAACAATCACCTCACCCATATCCTCCCATGTGACTTACTTGACTTGACCAACTGACATTCTTCCTCTTTTCCCCAGCCAACCGATTTTCCCTCCCTCGGTTTTCTTGTTGCCGTAGTGCAATCCCGTCAGACCTTGATCCGAACATCATCACGACTTACACCATTGGCATCGACATTCAGCAAAGTACATCAACTTTCAGCCCGCACGCATCGTTCTCTTGGATATCCTGATACAATTGATTGTTGAGAAAAGGTCAAGAAGGAACGAAAGAAGGAAAGAAAGAGAGAGAAAGAAAAGGGACGGATCGATACTTGGTTCGAGTGGTTGTGGTAGATCAACCCGGCCGAAGTGTCCCCCAATGATCTAAACAGCAACACCGATTGTCAAAGGCAATCGCACGCAATGCTCAGCAACCAATCCATGCGAGCCAGTCTCAAGGTCGCCCCTCTCACAATCACCAAATCTCGAATCGATCTATCTGGAGATGCTTCATCGACCTCAGAGAACGACACCAGCCTCTACTCACAATCACAAATGACACCACCCGCTACTCCAAACGGCTCGCAGGAGGACCTCTCACCCGCTCCTTCACCTCAGTACACTCCTCCTCCAGTCTTCCACAACTTCCTGCGAGCCTTTTATCCTTTCAACCCTAGCTATGTTATGACCGACTCGAGCGTGACGTTGCCTCTTAACGAGGGGGATGTCGTGTTAGTGCACTCTATCCATACCAATGGATGGGCCGATGGTACATTGCTCATCTCTGGCGCACGAGGATGGCTACCAACCAATTACTGCGAGGCCTACGAGCCTGATGATATGTGCAGCCTTCTGAAGGCTCTTTTGAACTTTTGGGATTTGCTTAGAAGTACATCCGTCAATGACAAAGAGATCTTTGGTAACCAGGAGTTCATGAAGGGCATCATTGCGGGCGTTCGATTCTTGTTGGTAAGTTCATCCGAAACACTTTAATTAATTAGTCTCTAACAAAGCTCGCAGGAACGAACAAACTGCCTCAACAGAGATTCCTTATGCATTACAAGGAGCGATGCATTGCGCAAGTGCCGCAAATCCCTTCTGTCTGAGCTTTCATCACTAGTCAAAACTGCCAAGCGGTTACAAGAGACACAACGTCTAGAAATTACTCCCGTTGAAGATGTAAATGACATAATCGACGAGATGATTCTCAAGGCGTTTAGAATTGTGACAAAAGGTGTTCGCTTTTTGGATGTGCTTGAAGATGATCGAAGGGCACGTGCACCTGCAGCTGTAACTGTCATGGATACAGTTCAGGAAGAATCATGCGTTCCTCCAACACCACCCGCTGATCAATCGACCTTTGATGAACAAGGCCAACGAAGCCCCATCGATAGTGATTCTCAGACTGCCGCTAGTGTCGCTGCTTCTGAGTCGAGTGATGCCACACAGATATCAACATCAATCTTCTCGAAACGACTATCGTCACTCAGCTCTCGTACAGGCCCAAGCTCGCATAGATTATCTCAAGGGAGTCTTGCACAAGCACACCGCCTATCAGCCACAATTTCTCACAGAGTCTCGCTCGCTGGACCTTCATCAGTATCGCGAGCTCATCATCTTGTCACTGAACGTCTTAACCGCAGTCACGATACTTTCCTCTCCCATTTGGGTTCTTTCATCGGGCGCCTGCATCTTCAATCCCAATCCCGCCCCGAACTAGCTTCAGCTATCCGTCAATCTGCATTATCCGGTGGAGAATTACTTGCAGTAGTCGACGGCGTTTATGACCACATCAACTCAAGCTCAGAGGCTCTTGCCCAGGCTCGCTCCACCATGTTTGCACGAATCCAAGACCTCGTCTTTTCTGGCCGCGATACCCTGGTCAGTGCTTCTTCCGAGGATGCTGATTTGATCATGCCCCACGACAACACACTACTTCTTGCTTCCGCCACGGGCTGTGTTCGAGCCGCCGGTGATTGCGTTGCCAAGGCAAAGTCAGCGATCGAGCGCATCGGCGATTTTGAATTCGAGCTTGAGTCGAGCAGCCTTGGAATTGACCTGAGTATCTTGGACATCGACATCGATGAGCGAGCAAGGACGCCGTCTGTTTCGGAACACAATGCAGAGCACAACGCATCCGACACTGCTAGCGTCGCTGGATCAAATCGAACTTCGAACTCCTCGCGACGCCTCACTGTTGTCGCAATCGACAAGCCCCTCCCCGAGGTCCCCCAGGTAACGACACCTACCGATGAACAGCCCGTTCACCAATCGCCTGTCTCTTCTCGACGCTCATCAGCTGTCGATGACAACATCTCTAGCGTTGCATCCTCTATTTCCTCAATCCGACCCTCTCTTCCTCCTCTCCCTAAGCTTTCCACTACTATCCTAGCAAGTGAGGATTACAGTCCTGTCGATAACCATGACAGCGACTTCAACTCGTCTACCAGATTTGACAGTATGGTTGCGTCCAGTGCCGGCAGCAGCGCCACTTACCTCAGCCGCGACTCTGAAGTCAGCATCGTCTCGCAGTCGTCAACGCGGGCTACTACGCCTGACCACACTCTCGCTCCCCAGAAGCAACCTTCGTTATCAAACTTGAGCAACGGAGGCAGTTCATCGCACGCGGAGGAAGTTGATGTCGAGTCGAGACTCATGGAAAAGACCTTTGCTCATGAGCTCATGTTTAACAAGGAGGGTCAAGTCACTGGTGGCTCCTTACCAGCTCTTGTTGAACGCCTCACCACTCACGAATCTACCCCTGATGCCATGTTCGTCTCCACCTTCTACCTCACCTTCCGCCTTTTTTGCACACCAGTCCGATTTGCGGAAACACTCATTGAGCGATACGACTATGTTGACGACTCTCCTCATGTGGCTGGGCCCGTTCGCCTGAGAGTATACAATGCTTTCAAGGGCTGGCTCGAATCCCACTGGAGGGACGAGACCGACCGACATGCTCTCGATTTGATCATACCATTCGCTGAGTTCAAGCTGGCCTCATCTCTGCCTTCTGCTGGTCGACGTCTTTTCGAGCTCGCTCAGCGCGTGTCCGGCGAAGGCTCTCTGGTGCCTCGTCTTGTTTCCTCAATTGGCAAGACCAATACCTCTGCTGCTTCCTACGTCCCCGTTGACACTCCCTTGCCCATCCCTGCCATTACCAAGGGTCAACTCAGCCTTCTTACTTCTTTCAAGATGGGCAACGCTCAGCCTAGCATTCTTGACTTTGACCCCCTGGAGCTGGCTCGTCAGTTGACCATCAAGCAAATGAACATTTTCTCTTCTATCCTCCCTGAGGAACTCTTAGCTTCGCAGTGGATGAAGAAGGGCGGAATCGACGCCCCGAACGTCAAGGCCATGTCGTCTCTGTCTACCGACTTGTCCAACCTTGTCGCTGAGACCATTCTTCAGCAGCAAGAAGTCAAGAAGCGTGCACAGGTCATCAAGCAATGGATCAAGATCGCACACCAGTGCCTTGAGCTTCACAACTATGACGGTCTCATGGCCATCATCTGCAGTCTTAACAGCAGCACTATCAGCCGCCTCAGAAAGACTTGGGATACTATCTCTACCAAACGAAAGGATATGCTTCAAACCCTCCAGGATCTGGTTGAGCCTTCCCAGAACAACAAGGTCCTGCGGACCAGACTTCATGACCATGTTCCACCCTGCTTGCCCTTCCTCGGCATGTACTTGACCGACTTGACATTTGTCGACATTGGCAACCCTGCTACCAAGCAGATGTGCCTCGGTCCTGAGTCTGAGGAAGATGGCGCTGGTGGTATCACTGTTGTGAACTTTGACAAGCATGCCCGCACAGCCAAGATCATCGGAGAGCTCCAGCGATTCCAAATCCCATACCGACTTACGGAGGTCCCTGACATGCAGGATTGGATGTCCTCACAGATCAGCCAGCTCCACAACAACGAGGAGGGTAATGGCAACGTTCAAGTCAAATACTACCGTAAGAGTCTGCTTCTGGAACCCCGCGAGACTGCCAGCCGACCTGCTGTCGAGTCATCAGCTGCTTCTATCGTCGGTGTCACAGGTACCCGTGCCGATCTATTCAGTTGGATTTCCCGTGATCGAGGCACTTCGACACCTACTCCTGCCCACACATAAGACTTTATGTCGACCAATTTCGACCCAGACAGGGTCATCACTATTCATCGTCACCATCACCGCATGCACATATTACCTCCCATCAGTAACTACTTCATCTTTGATACCCCCCATTTTGTTTGAACTTTCAACAGATGGGAAACATCGTCATGTTTCTTACGATCTCTACATCCATCAGCACAACGGCGTTATCTACATTTTGGCTTTCACATTTATGTTTTACGGTTTTCGGTCCCCATTGGCGGGACTTTATAAGAGAGATCTTATCACGAAGCGCGAGCGCTCAGTCAGCCCTTTGTGGCTGGAAGCATCCATCGAAATTGCGTTATTGTCAAACACCTTTGTTATACCCCATAACAACTTTCAGGGTACAATCTCACAATGGACCAACTTGCACTTTACCTTCTTTTCTCAACCTTCTTTCACTTTCCATTTTCTGCATCCTTGTCCTATTCTCTTCAGGCGAAGAAAGAATAGGAAGCAGGGTACCAACAACTTTTACGGCACAGGTGCATTCGGAAACGGCCAATAATGATGGGAAAATTCGCGGGATGCCTGCTGATTTCCCGGGTTCTTTTTTAATGTATTCTCAATGACGGAGGGCTGGAACTGTTTAGTCCGCCTACGCAAAAACGTGTGTATTTGATTCTCACTGTATGATCAGGGTTGGCCTGTCACCTATGGTTCGTCTTCTTTAAATCAAATCATTATACTTCTGGGAAAGGAGTCTGGTGATACAGGGCAGGACAAAAGGATGGACGGAAAATAAAGACAAAAAGGTGTATTCTGCAACAGAATAGGAAGAACAAAAGAACAATAAGGATTCATTTTCCTTTAATTTGGTTTCCTTTGAATATTGTGTTTTGACTGAAACCATTGTGTCTTGAAGTGACTGTCTAAACATATTCAAGTTTCATGTGTAGTATTTTAAAATGTAACAACGTAGTACAACTTGTTTTCTATACCTACGCATGCCATGCGTATCCAGCTGCCATCATCACGATTGGCATTGTGGAATAAAATCTCCAAATACAACCGTCAAACCCAATCAGCAAAACTGTCTGTGTCATGTAATGCCATACATAAATCATCACAAGTCAAACCGCAGCCCCTTTAATTCCACTGATCAATGCGCACACCTCAAAACGCCAAGTATGATTACAACATTAATTAAGTATTCTTGTATATAGCAGTGTTTCAACTTTGTGTGTTCAAGACTCAATGTCTGTGGTCTTCTTGGTCGTCGGCGCGACAACAACGTCCTCGATCTTCTCGTCGCTGAATTTAAGGTCTTCCTCCATGGAGACAGAGTCCTGGATTTTCATGAAGATCACTGGTGCAGCAATGACGAGAGAGGCGCCGAGGCAGGCCCATGTCGCAGCAAAGATGGTGTCGAAGGGCTTGCCGAGACCATCCATACGCCAGAAGATGGCAGCACCGGCGGATTGGATACCCTTGTAGAAACCTGAATTGCAGAGTTAACGATCTGGTTTGGAGTGAGAAAAGGAAGCGGAACTTACCAGCAAAGTTGGCTGTCTTGCGGCCAGAGTTGGAGAGAGCGCCCATGTACCAGTAGATGCAAGTTTGCCAAGCGGCGTCGAAGAAGCCGTAGAAAAAGTAGAGGAACATGGGAGCAACGAATCGCTTGGCACCATCATCCCAATCGATCTTGTCGTCTTCGTTGGCGGGGTTCATAGCGATCTCGCGAGGTCGCTGATCCTTTTGCCAAGCATAGCCGCCACCCCAGATGGCGAAAGTCAGAACAAACAGGACGACGAGCGAGATCTTTGCGCGAACGCTGCGGCGAACGCTTGATATGTCGAGGGCGTAACCGATGATGAGGGCACCGAAGATCTGGGCTAGCCAGTAGAGCAGGTTGTTGAGAGCGCGGGTGCGGACGTTGAACTGGGCGAGGTTCATGTTGACGTTTTGGTACGTGTAGAAGATGTTGGAGGAGAAGAACATGGGGAAGAGAAGAACGACCCATGGTGCGGTGTAGAGAGTCTCCCAGAGGCCCTTGATCTCTGTGCTCCACGAAGGGTTCTTCATGACGATGACCTTTGTGTTGTCCTCGCGGACGATCTTGTCGGCGTCGCAGATCATGAGAGCGAGGATGGCGCCGATGGCCATAAGGGCGATGAAGGCAGCATAAGTACCATCGGAAACGGGGCCTGCTTTCTTGTTGATGTTTTGAGCGAGGGGGATCTATTTTGTTAGTTAGTAAAAGTTGATGAATGAATATGCATTTGTAAAACTTACAAGAGAACCGATGACAGCACCCATGTTGAAGATAACCCAGAACCAGGAGATGTATCGTCCCTTACTCTGCTCAGGAGGATAGGACATCATGATAGAGCCCTGGGCAGCCCACAAGAGTCCAGCACATACTCCAAGCAGGGCACCAGCAAAGACGACAAAGGGCATGTTCTGAGTATGCGAGTAGCACAAGAACGAAGCAGCGTAAACACAATATCCCAAGCCTCCAATGGATAGAGTCAACCTCAGTCCCAGCCTATTGGCGAACGTCCCAGCAAAGAATCCGACGACAGCAAAAGTGCTGTAAAGAGCCGTGTTGGCGTGATCTTGGGCCTCGTTAGAGACCTGGCCGCCGCCACCGAGGCCCGTTAGGGCGTTGAACATGCCGGGACACAGGAAGCAGACGATGGAGACCATGAAGAGTTGAACTTTGGGCGAGGCATACCAGAGCTCTAGACGGCCGAGGCGAATGGTCTTGTACATCCATCCTTTGGGACGAAAGCTGGGATTAGGTGAGTCTGAGTCTGCGGTGTCTGAAGACGCCTGAGCGACGTGGTGTTCCTTTTCGTGAGTAGACATTGTGTGTGATGTGAAGCCAAGGGCCAATGTCCCTTGTGTATGCAAGAGTGGTGAAACCCAATTGAAGACGAAAAAGAACAATGAACAGAAACAGATAGAGTAGAGAGAACGAAAGATTATCGAAGTGAACGGACGTCACGGAATTAAAGTAGTGATCAGGTGAAGAAGGGGAAAAAGATGGAGAGATCCAATCGGTCGAGGCACGCGACAAATCGCCGTTCGTGTTCCCCAAAATAAACCAACCCCTGTTTCTTTTTCTCTTGACGTTTATCACGAGAAGGCGAAGCAGTTTGCACTGATGGAACGAAATGCCCAGGGGTCTAAAGCTCGTGAGATCAAAAGTTGGGTGGTGGGACTGAGACTGGAGAGATGCCCGGGGGTCGGGGAGGAAGAGTAACACTAAGGGTAGAGGTGGTGCGGGTTAGTTACAGGGGTGGTGACTGTATGGATGCAACAATGGCATGCCGATCTGCTTATTACAGTTCAAGACGGTGGCGTTTAGTCAAGATTGCTCCCAACACAAGGTACTACGTAGTAAATGCGAGTATCTTTTGTGATTGAGGTTGTGATAAGATTGTGATTATCTTGGAGATGTTACACGGTGATTAGATGTAATCGACATTTACCTATCTACTAACCTGTGGAACAACTGTTCTCGGCCGAGATGTAACTGTAGACGGAATTCAAAGTGTTTGCCAAGGACAAGTGCCGCTGAAACGGGAAACTTTCTTACCCAGAATCAGATGGATCGAATAAGAAAACACTGTGAGATCAAATGTCAACCGTTTTCATTACATCCCCAGATTCAAAACCCAAACCAAACCAAAGCCAAAGCCTCCTCCTCATCCTGGGGTAAACAATCATCGTCGATGAGAGGCTGTTCACATTGTCAAACTTTAGTGGCGTCCCTCCCAACGGTAACGTCCGCTGATAGGTATGCCCTAAATGGTAACGTTCAGGTAAATTTAGCTTCGGAGGGACCCAAGAAGAAAAGGACTCGAGACGTTGTATGGATGCTACAATGACGAGGTGTCATGTAAGAGAACAAGACAACCCAGTGCCTGGTTTCTGTTGCATAGAGTAAAACGTCTTTTACATCCCAAGGTCAGTCAGTCATCGCATTGTATAATCCTGTCTAAGCTGAAGGTAATCCAAATATGCAAGTTATCGGCCTCTTTTGATATTGGTTTCATGCAATGCAATGTAACCGACGCTATAGTCTCGTGCGTGAGCCCCCGAACCCCAGATCATTTTTAGAGCTTCTTCCAGGGGAAAGGCCCGAATATTAAGCTCCGTGATTGGTTACCTCGTCCCAAAACTCCGGACCCTACAGGAGGAACGACCTGAACGGATGATTTTTTCCCATTGCATCTCGCCAATAAGCAAGCCCTACCTATCTATTTCCTAACAAATCACAGCACCTACGATATAGATAGAATCAAGATCAATACGAAGGTGCATGCTTGAGTACGAGAATTATATCATATTTCTGTGATCTTTATTACTGTCATGTCACCATAGTTACTTTTGTGCCTCCTCCCTTCTCCCCATCCAAAGACCCGTAATTCCCGGCAATGCCTTCTTGTTCTCGTAACGTCCGATATTACCATTTGAATATTCACGATAAGTCTCTCAGTCTAGTTCTATTCTAGGTAGGTAGCTTGTAGCCAGTCGACCAGTCCAGTTGAGTAGCATAGCCTAGCTAGCTATCTAATTATCTTTATCTCCATCTCCAACTTCAAAGCTATGACCGTACCCAGTTAATTTTCATCCACATGTAACGTTTCTTCTCAACTGCGGATACCGAAATACTACATACAGTCAATGTCTTGCTCTCTTATCAACTGGTTACGGATCATCCATCGTTGTTACCAACAGTTTGAAACCTGCATGTCTAACTCGGCCTTGGCTTTCGTCAGCTGCCATTTGTCCGGGGTAGGCATCAAGGTAAAGTAGCTGATTGTTGCAATTCCCCAACGGTATGGATAGAGTGGATTATAGATACAGGAATGGAGCACTGTCTCCATGCATCGTCCTGACTGTAGATACTGCATGTTGTGCTATCATTGGTGACTGATGTGATCGTTTTTTACTCTACCTCAAAGACCCTGCATGAAGAGCTGGGTGAGGTGCATGTTCTCTGCATCATGACATAGATGTTCCGAGACAAGTCCAAAGTCATGATCAGAATTTCTTGTTTGTGTATTGGACTTTCTTCTGAGTATGGTCCTGTTTTTTTCTTTCTTGTGTATATTTTATTTCATTTTCCCCCTTAATCCATTCTGAACTAATGGACCAAACTGAAACGACGAAGGATAGCTCGGCATGCTTGCTAGAGCATGGGCTTATAGTCACAAGGCTTTCTCTTCTTTGTTGTCATGATAGCAGAAACAGTTTTGGCCATTTCAGGCAAGACTCAACTAGAGTTCTCTTGCGACAGATCAGACAGTATGACAGTCTTTTCTAGCCTTTGACTTTGGATGATCGCCAATACCTACTACGTACAAACAAGAAGGTTTAGGTATAGTATGAGCTGAGAATTGGTGGACTATGCACATCATGTCAAGGCATGGTGAGTGAGCTTGCAAACCGGCCTTGTAAACTCTGTTGGAACCAAGATTTCATGTCAACACAAGGTTGACAAGGCATTCCTGACAGTTGCTACGAAACTAAAAAAGAAATAAAATAGGTACATATGCAAATATATTACGAAATCTCCCGTAAATGACATGTTTTTAATGCCATTTTCTGTCATGATTTCTTGTCATGTTTGAATGGCCTTACAATTACATACCCATCACGTGTACCTGACAAATTCTCACATTCTGATTGGCTCGGACAAGATCGGGGCGCCACCCTGACGTACCAGCGGTTTCCGGGAGCAATCGCCTTTTAGCACCGAAGAACCGGGGCTTGGGTTAGAAATCATACTGTAACTAGCCTTAGCCTTTGTGGTCACCAATTTACTTCTTCTCTACACTACAACCTCACCTCATATGCGCCAACCATGTTCACTTCAAGATCGGTAGCAAGACTCGTCCTACGACGAGCATGCTCTCCTCTTCCTCTGAGGCAATTCTCCACATCGAGGCCCCTCGCCGTCAGCTACCACTCCTATACCCTTCCCACCCACACCTCTACGCCTCCAAGAAACGACGACGTTCCCGAAACATCAATAACACAACCTGATCCTCTCCCTAAAGTCCACGAGACTCGTCCACCTCCCCAACAGCCCCAGCATCCTCAGCCGCCGAAGCAACAAGAAGCTGCGACGACAACAACGACGACGCAGAATGACATTCCCGCCACCTCGGCATCAGCCCCGATGCTAAACGAGAAGGAAGCACAGAAGCCGAAGGCTACCCGACCACGATCTAAGCTACGCGCACGCAAGGCCGCTATGAAATTGACGCCCTCTGCGGTGGAGCAATTAAGAGAGCTGCTTGACCAGCCCGAGCCAAAGCTCATCAAGGTCGGCGTAAGGAACCGAGGATGCAGTGGTCTAGCGTACCACCTCGAATATGTCGACAAGCCTGGCGCTTTCGACGAGGCTGTGGAGCAGGATGGCGTCAAGGTCTTGATTGACAGCAAGGCTCTGTTCAGCATTATTGGAAGTGAGATGGATTATGTTGAGGATAAGCTCAACCAGCGCTTCGTTTTCAAGAACCCCAATATCAGTAAGTTGTCACTTTGTTCTCACATTTTAACAAAATACTAATGGCTGCTTACAGAGGAGGAATGCGGCTGTGGAGAGTCATTCATGGTCTAGATTGGCATTGGCGTTGAGACATCGCATATCACCGACATATCATGAAAATGAAATCATCATCACTCACGAGACAACATCATTTGTGCTCAGACGCATCACTGAACGTTTGTGGCAGGATTTTCCTGTCACGACCAGTGCTGTGTCGGAACTAGGGTAACAAGAAGCATGCATGATGCATCTGCATATCTCTGTCTCGTAACAATCGAAACAGGAGCCGGCGGGTGGAAGGCACAGGAGCTAGTACCTCGAATCGGCATAATCAACGGCGTTGGGTTAGACTGGAGGGAGGCATCATCTCCCTTTGTTTTGAGAAAACACATTATACTTATATATACCATTGTACTTCTTGGGTACAGAATTGAAGATACAAATCATGGCGTAATGACATAAATAAATGAGAAACAAGTTACTGGTACACTGATAACATCACTATTGTCATTGGAATATCTCTTGTTAGAATTATTGCTCTGTTTGCTGCATTCTGGTAAACAGCTTGAAGATAGCAACGCCGATTCTCAATAGTAGCTAGGTATGCTCCATTGAAGGCAGTATGAAGACGTGGAATTTTTGCATCAAATTTCCCATATACACTACTATTGTGTTACAATTCCAATAATAGTCGATGAACATCAAGGATATAATCTTGCCAGAGAAACGCTATGTATCCTATTTGATTTGCTCTTCATATAACATAACCCATGTTATCGACACGCAACAGAATGATGGGAAATCACATGACTTCGTGATGTGTGTTGCTTTAGATGTTGGCGTCGACCGCGCCCTTTGACGCATCGCTCTCGTACATTTAATAGACTTCTTTTGTTTTTTGTTTTATAACCCAAAGATAAATTTCGACGTCTCGAATTCACTACGATTAATTCCCAACTTACCAGAAACATTTCAACCACAAACTTATAATTTTCACCCTCACAATATAGTCTCTAATACAGCAATGGTGACTGTCACAAAAAGACCCCTTGAGGAACCTCAAAGTGACCGCAAGGCCAAGACTCTAAGGACTAAGAAAGAAACATCACCTACCTCATCCATAACCGACTTCACTACATCCATGGCTTCACAGCTCGCGCTCATCGAGTCGTCTACACGCACAACGTTTGAGAAGCAAGTATGGTCGCTACTATGTCAGATCCCGCGGGGCAGTTTCTCAACGTACGGTATCATGGCTGCGCATCTCAAGTCTTCCCCACGGGCTGTTGGCAACGCGCTGCGTCGGAATCCATTCGCGCCAGATGTGCCGTGTCATCGTGTCGTGGCTACTGGTGGTGCGCTGGGCGGGTTCAAAGGAAAGTGGCCTAAAAATGGAGAGGGTATCACTCTTGATGAGAAGAGGAAGCTTTTGAAGGGTGAAGGAGTAAGATGGGATGAGAAGGGTAAGGTTATTGGGACGCCATTTGGGAGATTTATTTGATAGAGGGATGGACTGAGAATAGATGCTATGTATCTGGAGGTTGATGTTATGTATCCATAATACAAAATAATATAGATAAATATCAAGCCGGAATTGAGTTGCGCTGCAAAGATAGATGAACCTTGATAAAACAAAGTCCGTACTGCCCATCATCCCTATCACTGGATGTCCTTCTCCATGGAAAGATGTGGGGGAAAACACTCGGTCAAGGATTTAGCACCTACAGGCTACAGTTGAAGATGCCTGTTGTAGCCGAAACCCGGAGACGATGGAGCAGCGGCACGAAGAGACAGAAGCAGTTCTCATTCGCTGCTTCACCTTGAAAGTTCAAAACCACTTCCGACGCGGATTTGCATCACCGGTTTACGATGCTCGGTGGTCTTGTGCCGGGGGTTGTTGTGGCTCGAATAGGTTTGGCGGTTAGTCAAACAGTGGATCTATTCTGTAAAGCCCTGAGACGAGACAAGCAAAGCTGGATCATGCCTGTTGACCGCGGGAAGGATGTTGCAATGTGACTGATGAGGTCGCGGGAACAGAGGAGGAGGAGGAGAGTGAGTGAGTGAGTGTTTTGTATGGATTTCAGTCATGCGTGAGATGTTTACATGGGTTAGTAGGTACCTGCAGACATGTATTTACTGAACAGATTGTTTAATCACCAAGAATACAACTAGAAGCAGTAATGATATTTAATTACTATTTAATCTAACGGGTAAAAAAGGCTTTACTATTATTATCAGAGAGATCCGTCATGATCCATCCAATATTCGGTGAATATCTTTTTCCGTGTCACCATCACTGAAAGAAGGACACTGAACCTGAACCTGAACTGAAGCCTCCCAGAAAATTAGCCCGACAAATCCCGTGCCCAAAAACGAAATAGTGGACCTCAACAACCACAGAACAGTGGTCACTCTGGCGGTCCTGATTTGATTTGATACGGTAGCGTACCTTAGCTTCTCGTCATCCGAAAACCTCTTTTTCTACCTCCTGTGACGAACGATACAAGTTTATACTCTCTCCCCTCCCTC